>JARHVA010003312.1:0-7500 GCA_037957365.1 Torreya grandis | reverse complement strand
CACACTTTGGGGTTTGGATTGATCACAAGGCCAATCACAATTAGTTAACTGTGTATTGTGTGTTTCTACCAAAGGATGATTCCTATAGGTTACCTTGCATATCTTAGCTTGAATTTAATATATATATAGACCAATTTAGAGTTAATTTGAGTCAATTGGTATTTTTTAACCCATTTTATCACCCTACCTATCCTAAACCATCCCTTAGACACATTGTCCCAATTTACTGCCTTCCATATAATCACCTATAGTTGACTATATAGAGTCATGTAAGTGTCTCATATCATAAAAAAATGTGATAAATATTTATTATAAACCTAATAATATATTTTTGAGTCATTTTTAATGCTCTTTAAAACAACCAATATTGTTTATCACCATGCTTGAGTCTTAGTTATGGATAGTGTAGAAACTAGCAGTCAGCTATAGGTGAGTGTTTTCTTGTAAATGAACACTTGTAGGTGTAAATGAGACTTGAAACACTACATATCCACATCATATTTATGATATTAATATTAATTTTTAAACCCTTAAATCAAAAAATCCACTAAAAAAATTAGAGTATGACTTGTTAGTAATTTGAGATGTTAAGGCCACTTTGTATCTTAAAACCTTGTAGATGTTATCTGCCTGGAAACAGTGCATAAATTGGCAACTTTGAGCCTCTCAACAACTATCTTCCTTACTCTATCTTGAATTCATATATTTCATAGGTATTTTAATATGATATGGATATCATATTTATTCATAAATATTCCTCAAATCCCATGACATCCTGTTACAAAATACCAACAAAACATCAAGGAACTCTATTTTCATGTTTTAAGGACAAGGGGGTTGAGTTTCAATCATCATCTTTTTGAAGTGACCATCAAAATTATATATAAATATATCAATTAAAATAAGTCTACCATGATTTTTTAAACTTACTATGACCTCAATGAGAGTTTATTTTTTTTCTAATCCTCTCCGTACAATTAACTTCATGGCTCTGTTAATGCCACTTGTAGGCAGATGTTTCCATGTACAAAAAGTGGGTATAAAATTGGGTAGTATGCATATTATTTATAATTTAATGAGTTTTATACCAACATAAAACATTAAAAAATAGACTCCTTTAATTTTCAAGAACCTATCTCAACTCAAAACACCTTCTCAACATGATGAGTCCTACGAGGGTACCTGTAGATGAACATGTTGAGTTGTATGTAGGTAGTAAGCAATGTTATGAACTACACCCATGGAATATGAGCCTTCAAAAACCATTGTATATTATTAAAATGTAAAATTTTATCTCCTTAAACTTATGAATATTTATAAAAATTTAAAATTTCATTTTAACATGACATTTCCCCTCCATGGCACTCGTAAATGAATATGTCCATGGCAGACTGTGTGAAAGTGTTTAAAATGACTATACCAACTTTCCTTATTTGCATAATATGAAAGAATAAGAGAGTAATAATTTTTATATAAGATAATACAAGTCTTTTATACTTTCATTATACTTATGTGGATGCTCTCATAGGCTCCACAAGTCATGATTGAGACTGAGGATGAGCTGGGAGCTGATTGTGTATCCAATTGCACTATAACCTCAATGATGCTCATTTTGAAGATTTAAAATTTGAAATAAATTTATTTTATTTAAACCATTGTATTTAATAATACATCATTTCCACATTTTATTACATCCATTGCAGAGAAATAAGTTTTCTATAAATGGTGAAACTGGAGTGCAAGTTTACTATCAACACCTTCCTATAAAGTGATTTGTTTGAGCTATAAAATCCTTTAAAATTAAAAAAAAATCATGGATAGTATGATAAAATTTATTTTACATCATCTAAAACCAATATCAACACCTATATTATATGAATTCATCCAGTCAAGATCAAAACCTACAGGGTGCATAACTTAGCAAGCATAAAAACATAGTCAATTTCATGAGGATGGTTCATAAAGCATAGGCCACAATTATTATAAATATTATTATGTAAATGAATCTATCTAAGTGTAATTTCACCACCCAAATGATTTTTTCCTAGAATTTATCCAACTATCTATATCAAGCATAAACTCGTTGATTGGTTCTGTGTGTCTTAAAGGGTGAAAAAGTAATAGAATGGTTTTAACCAAATTTTTACACTTATAGAGAAATTGAACTGTATAAATGGAAATTAGGAAGTTGAATAGTCATCTCATGACCTTATCTCATGTGTCACACTCCCTTATGGGTCATATAAGTGCCAAACTCTTCTCTTTTCCCAAGAAAATTCCTCTTTATTCTAAAAACTTATCAATTTCAATTATGAACAATTGATTAAAGCATAATATGACACATTTCACATGATTTCACCCTTATTACACTTTTCCACTTCCTTATGAGGCTATATAACTCATTTAATGCCCCATTTTTACCCTAAAATGACTCAAAAAGACATAAGGACTAAAATGACTAATGACCAAGGCTAATATAACATGAAATTACATAAAAATGACCTATGATATACCTCATTAAAAAATATTATACCCAATATAAATATATAAATATAAATTTATTACCTATAGGGGTCCCAATTTGACCTACATGGTCAAATTTGGTCAACAAATTGGTGACTCATAGGCGTAGTATGTCTGCTATACTAAAGATTAGTAGCCTTATCAATCCATTTGGATTAGGTAGTCATATAAAGTTTGAAACAAAATAATGAGGAATTTGACCATTGACCACAAGATTTTATAAAGACAAGACCACTTGACTACCTTAACCACACAAAATAAAGGACACACATAAAACAAAGCAACAAACTAACAAGACACACACACACACACATGTTCTCAAGGAACATAGGAAAAATAGGAAGAAAATAACTATATAAAACTAATAATTAAGCATACCTCCCTTTCCATGATCAAAATCAAAGTTTATTTCATCTCCTTTTGCATGAGATGAATCATGGTGCCAAGCATATTGCTCTTTAAATTGGATGCTTTATAAATTAGACCTAATTCTTGGCACTTCACTTGATATGCTCTCAAGTAGACCATCTTCAAATATTTATCCAATGTAAATGCATTCCTCTTAGCCTTGTACACATACCTCATATGGCTTCCCACTCTTCATCTCAGGATCAACTTGCATCTTCTTTGTAGGCATGATTTCAAAAGGAGTGGTTCCTTATTACTTGGAAGATTGAGGATATTAGAAGCTTGTATTGAACTCAAAAGGATGAGGTTAACATTTCTCTTGCTCAACTATGAAATTTTGAAAAATGTCATCTTGCTTACCATGACTTGTAATCAACTCCAAAGAAGTTGTAGACCCCTTAAGAGACTCAAACTCATTACAAATGTTTTTGAAATGCTACCACAAGTCATTATATTATCTTTGATTATAATCATGAAGGGGAACAACAAGAGAATATCCTCCATCCTCTTCTTTATAATCCAAAAATATTTCATCCAAGATTTCTTCTTTGACATAAGAAAGGCATTCTTTATTATCAGCCAAACTAGAAGACTTAACACAATGACTCACCTCTTCTTCAGAACTTAAGATATCTTAAGGGATCTCAAATTGTATCTCAGCCATCATAATATGATCTTTATTCTCAATTTTTTTAAGATATTCAATCTCCTTCTCCTTCTTGGTGATGCCAAGACTAGGCATCTTAAAATCAGGTGATTTAGCCCAGTGAGGTTGCCAAAGAGTTATACTTTCTTTAATCAAGAGTTATAAATTCTCCTTAACCAAATTATCCTCTTTAGGTTCCCATACCATAGTTTTATCAAGGAAAATGGTGATGTTTTGAGGAGAAGATGAACTAATTGATGGAAATGGAACATAGGAATCAAAATCAGATCACGAATTCATTATAGGGGATTATTTTGGGAGTTGTTGAGAAAGGGTAGGCAGACCTTGGGATAAAATATCTTAGTTTTCTTGCTTCTACTTTAAAATTAATTCATTAAAATTTGATCCAACTTGAGCACTCTCTTTAGGGAGGTCATATGGGGTGTGTTTTATCATAGGATCTTCCTTTAGGTCTAAACTTTCCATCACACCTTGACTTAGCAATTTCATCCTTGACTCTAACTCTTCAATTTTCTTGGACAGGTTCTCTTGAAAGATTTCTCTTGAATTTGATATAAATATTCATTAGGATAATTAGTAAAATATGGATGACATGGAACGTAAGAGGTCTCTTGAGGAAGGGTGAGAGGGACTTGCATAGGATCAAACTCTTTCTCAACCTCACACTCTTTGTCTAGGATTTTATCCTATTTTTTCCCTATGATTCCACTATCTTATTCCAGCTTATTATGTTAGGATGAGGAGTCTCTTCTTGAGGTAGTGATGTAACTTGAGTAGTGGATTAAGTATTCAAGAAACTTGGAATATCCTTAGGCTTGGATTCTCCACCTTGTCTCCAACTTGAAATCTCATATCTAGAGGTATCCTCTTGAGGTAGGGATGTAATAGGAGAGGGAAATGATGGCTTAAATTTTACTTCCTTTGTTGATGATATAAACTTCTACATCTGCTTATTGGCCAACTCAATTTTCTTATCAATATTTGCTTCAAAAATAAGGTTTGTCTTCCCAACTCTCTCTTCTAGCTGATTGGGAAAAAGATTGCTTTGATAAGCTTGATTGGGCTCATAAATATGGGTCAAGTAAGACTAATAAAAATATTGAGGAGGTGGATATGAGGGATGATAGACTTAGTAAGGCTGATCCTCATGAATTCTTAGCCTATCTTCTAAAGATACAATTAGGCCGCTTGAATTTAGCATCTCACTTGTGAGCCTTTGTTAATTAACTCTCTCAATAGGTTCCCACTCTCTTTTAACCAACTCTAATGCATCTCTCACCTTATGAATGAAATTATTAGGAATATCTATACCATATCCCCTTTGTTTTTCAATATCTAACATGTACTTCTCATATCCTAAGAGATTTTGTTTGAAAGTGGAAATGGATTGACTTGAAAAGTGACTAGGTTGACTAGGATAAGCAAGATATTGAGGAGGCTGATTATCGGTCTAATATAACTCATGAGAAGGTTTAAAATGGTCATATTGGATGTGGTAAGAATCATTACAAGGCTGATAAAAAATATCATAATCTTGATAAATGTCACCAACTTGTGTAAAATAATACTCAAAACCAAAGTAAACCATGGAACTTCATTAGAAAGTAAGAACATAAGGAATGACTATCAACAATCTTCCAAAGGGATACCTAGGATGCTTGACTAGCTGATGTAACTTTCGAGTTGTCATTGATGCTTAGATAGATACCTCTAAAGGTTGATGTGTTGAAAGACAACACCAAAAATCTTTCAACTTCTTGGACTAATAATCCCATTGAGTGTGCCAAAAATTATTATCACTTGGATTTGTACCCTTTGAGGAGATGTCTTAGCTCTCCTCATCCAAGTGGCACAATTGAAACATCTCTAGGCTATAGGTAAGCCTAAGAATGAGGTGAATCTCTACATATAGATAGCTCTCTTGATGTAACACTTTGGATCACTAATACACCTAAAATTTATGAGGGAAAAGGGAGAGATAAAATTAAAATCAAACTATCCTAAGGGAGGTGATACACCAAATAATTTGATGACTTTTAACTAGCTACATGTTACACATGAGAACAAAGGACTAACCAAACACACTTTTCCAATTTCAATTTTTTTAGATCAATGTTTAATTATGTGGTTATGGATGAATTTTAAGGCTAGGAAGGATAAAAAATAGGCCTTTAATTGAACTATTTAATAGGCTAAGTCACTTAACCTTGACACTTCCTAGAACACTTCACATGACCTGCAAGAAGTTATAAATAGGTGAGAAAATGAGAAAACATGCTAAGGAATCCATAGTCTTCACTAATAAAAATATATCATTCAATAAAACACACTATGAATGGTTTATGGAAGAGGTAAAAATTATTAGTCTTATTTATCAAATGGTATGCAAATGAGTGGGGCTTCACCATACTCAAGAAGAGCATACTTTACAAAGTCTTAAATGGTTAGTTCTTATAGAAATTGAGAGAAAAGTGAGAAAAGAGAATTCAAAAGGTCACAAAGAAACTTTTTAATATTATAAAATGAGTTAAATATACATTATAATAATTTTTGAAATGAATCATGTAAGGTTAGGAAGCACAAGTGTCACCCCAAGTCATCAAACTCTTGAAAAGTGGCATGAAATTCCCTTTGTTGGCTCAAAATAATTTCCTTCATCATCCAACCCTATTTGAACATCCCAAAAATAAATAGGGATATTTATGATAATTGGAAAGAGAGGGAATTATTTCAAATATGCCTCTCCATGTAGTGGTTATAATCCTACTCATTTTGGAATCTCTTAGAAGTGAGCCATCACTGCCTGCAGTCTAAAAAACTCATTTTTAGTCATCCATCACACTTGGCCCCAAAATTGGATTTAATTTTATATGAAAATACATGTTAGGGAGTGGATGAAACTTAGAAAGACCCTCTATATTCTTAGACTACTCAGGTAGACCTTAAAAAACCCATATACTTGAAGGTCTCACACTTCTCACCATCATGTCCACTATGCCAGTTTTGACTGGCTAAGATGAGAGCTCTGATAGGAAAAATTAGGAGTTTTTGTGAAGTATAAAATTGAAATTATGGGTTATCCTAAGTATATATCTTCCTCCAAATGTTGGTTCCATTCCTTTAAAGTCCCTAGAATCTACATAATGCACAAAACATTCAAAAGAAGTAGTTATATACCCCATCCATATATATTCCATACAACTCATCCTAATGGTAGGGATCCTGAATGAGTCTTATAAAATTTCCAATCATCATCTTCGTAAAACTATGCCATTAGAGTAGCTTCCCATCCTCATTTCCCCAATCAGGTCCTTATAAGGGTTTAACAAGGGTTTATGCCTATTCTACTCTCTTATGGTTTGTTCATGGAGATTTTATGTTAAACTTCCAATAAAATTCTAAATTTTTTTATGACCCTATCCATCTCTTCCAATCTTCTCTAGTCTCCATGCAAAGCATCAAAAGAGATATGAGCTTCCAAACCTCTCCTATCGAGCTTATTTCTTCCATTTGCACAGGGTTAAGGTGTTTTTAAGATTGAAAATTGACTTATTATGGGATTTCATTCATTAAAAGAGATTTATCACATCTAAAATGATCCCATAATAATTTTACAATAGGATATAAATCATATAGAAGAATATAAGTGTGAATGACTCCCCATTTGGACACTAGGCCTAAACCTTGCCTTTTAGGCTTGACTGCAACCTTAGAATTCTAGGACACCCTACTAGGATTAATAATTCTATGAAATATTTTTCATGTTTTAGAAAGTGTAATTCAAATTTAAAAATATCCTTTCAAGGTCCAAATATATTCTAACTCACTTGGCCATCTCTACCTTCCAAAACTATAGGTTTTATGTATAAGGGAAGTACCCTCTATCTAAGACAAAATAGAAG
>JARHVA010003311.1:1697500-2059455 GCA_037957365.1 Torreya grandis | reverse complement strand
AGTTTTTTGTTGACAAGTTTTGTTTTTTTTGTCCTAAAAATTTCTGTGTCTAGTGTGGTTGTGACATGGCCTGCTCTGCACAACCTTTTTTTTCTTGAATTTTATATGATATTTATTTTAAGTTTTATATAGATCTATTTCATCCAAAAAAAAAAGTTCAAATGCCTTTAAATATGTGTTTTATTATGTAATGTCCCTTCTCAATATGACAATTGTAGAAGGACCATTAATCTATTGTATTCACATAGGCTAAGTCAGGTGATATAAGGGAATGATTGAAGTCAAGTCACTATTCACATGTTACTATTTACATATGCACTATTCACATGTTATTGTTCACTGTCACTATTCAATGTGATGTGGTAGGTGATGTAGTTGATGATGCAATATATGAGGTGGATTGTGGATGATGTGGCATGGACCATTGAGGATCTCCCATGAAATCTAGTGAATGTGATGGAGTGGGGTGTATTACTCCACTAGGAGACTTTTTTTCTTATCTTTGGTGAGTCACATGTCTTCATTTTTAGGTGATGAGATAAGGGTGAATATTTGGGGTGCCACTATCGACACTAGAAAATTGCACACTTGTAATTTTTTATGTCTAAATGCCTTGGGACCCCTAAAAACCCCCTAAACCTTGTTAACCCTTAATAAAACCCTCTTAACCTAAAAAAATCACTATTCACATAGTACTATTCACTATGGGGACCCACTATCACTATTCATAGATGACATGGCAGGTGACATGGCAAGTGACATGGAAGGTGATATGGCAAGTGACATGGCTTAGAAGTGAGGTGGATTGAAGTGGGACATCATACCCCATTTAAAACCCTCCTCCAAGGTACCTAATGACATAATTAAGCACCAAAGGGCCCCTCCTTTGAATTATCGTGCACTTTTCCCTATGGGGCTATCATTCAACATGTGTTTTTGTCTTCATGCATAAAGGTGGTGCAAAAATTCATGGAGCACTTAGCCAAAGGAGAAATTATCTTTGTGGAAAGTCATTTGGCCTCTTTTGGGTCCATGTACATGATTTCCACTCAAAATTGGACTCATGTACAAGGTGGGAGACAAACCAACAAAGTGGGAATCCCCACCACCCCCCTTATCATTCTGATTCACCTATGCACCCACATGGATAATGGTGCCAAAATTCATGGGGAACTTGGCCAAAAGACAAATTAGAGTGGTGGAAAGTATTTTGGACCCATATGAGACCATGTGAATGATTACTACTCTATTTTTTGACTCTTTATCAAGTTGGGAGACAAACTAATGAAGTGGGAATCCTACCACCCTTATCATTTGATTCACCCATAGCACCCACATGGGGAATGGTGCCAAAATTCATGGGGAACTTAGCCAAAATATAAATTAGAGTGGTGGAAAGTATTTTAGACCCATATGAGCCCATATGCATGATTCCCACTCCATTTTGGACTCTTTATCAAGTTGGGAGACAAACCAACCAAATGAGAAACTTATTAACTACGTGGGAATCTCACCCCCTTATATTTCATGACCATCATGAGCTCACATGGAAAATGATGCCACATTTCACTATTCCACTCCTTAGGCATGTTTCTTGACATTAAATTCTATAGATATGACCCTCCCCCCTTCACCCATGGTTAAGTTGGTTTTTGGTTAGAAAAACATTTTCATCTTGCAGGTTTGGAAGCATTTTTTTATGGAGGCCACTCATCATCTTGGAGGATAAAATTTGAAAGAAACTAATCTCTACTAAAATTACAAGCCATCTTTATCAACAACACCATCTTCATCAACCATCTTCAATCTTCAATAAGCATGAGGTAACCTTATTCTTTATTTCATTTCTTGTATTTCTTCATTTCTTTCCCTTTGGCCTTCTTCCTCCACCTCCTTTCTCTCCTACCCCTTTACGCATTTACCATTCTTATCCATATTATCCATTTGCTCCTTTTACCCCTTTGCCATCATCACCCTTTTGACCAACTCACACCTTTTCCATCTTTACCTTCCTTATCTCTTTGGATTCCTACCATCTTGAACTTTATCCCTTTGATTTATTACCATCATTTATCCTTTCACCCACTTACCAACTTGTCCATTTACCAAACCTAACAAAACCACCTTTCCTTGGCCTTTGTCACAAGACAAAATCAAACCGAAACTACAATTTTGACTTGACTAGTTTTAGCATTAATTTGCTTTATTCTTTAGTCATCTTCTTAAAAAACTTTCTTACATTAATTTAAGTTATTTTATATTTGTTTATTTTATTTTTTATTTAATTTAATACAATCACATTTATTTTATAATTTCAACTTAAATGTTTAAATCAGGTGGATTGATAGCCTCCTCGAAAGCTTTCGCTTCTAGGATCTAGTTCATGCTAGGCAATCCATCCATCTACTTGTATAACAAACAAGTTTTGTAGTATTGATTTATTGTTTGTAGTTCATTCCTCCCAAGCCAAAGAGGATTTGTCCAAAATCATATGGATTCAATGTGTGCACATTCAACATGTATTCTTATACACACCCCTTTACTAGTTTTTTATTTTCACACTAAGGAAAAAGCGAAAATTAGATAGAAACATTTTGGCACACCTAGTGGGACACTTGAGTTTTATTTGGTTCATAGATGTTTTAGGAAATTTAGTTACATTAGTAAAATGTCATTTATTTTCACGTTTCATTACTGAAATTAAACATTCTTTTCTTGCTTTCAAAACACAAATTTTAGTCTCTTTTTCTTTCTAAAAATTGGAAAATAAAAAAAAGAAAATTGTCATTCTTTTTTTTATTTCTTACATTTATAAAATATAAAAAGAGCATTAATCCTAGGATTAGGATTGAATTTTCATATTTCATTTAGGTGCATTTTAGTTTTTGTTTTTTCCATTGAAAATAAATCAAAAATTTCTTTTTGGGTTAAAATTAACTACATACATTATTTGCTTGTTTGACTTAGTTCCCTTAGATTAATTAAAGCAAAGAAAATTAATCGTAGAATCATAAATGTTACACAAACCAAACCACTTGCATAATCAACACATCAAACATGCTTGAGATAAGGCCTGATTAATATATCATCACCTAGTGGATCACCTTACCCTTTCTCAGTTATCTTTCTTGGATTTAATCACTGAGAGGATAACCAACTCAGTTCTCTGGCTGAGTATAAGCTTTGGTAATTGGTATATTAGCTAACCAACTGAACTAGCTATGGGATTATTATGTGAGGAAAGCAAGCTGCAAATACCAAGCCATGTAATCAATCCAATATAGACTTATTTTTGAACACCTAAACACAACCCGAAACTAAACATAGATTACTTTCTAGGACCTATTCAAGCCAATTTCCTCTTCACACTTTTCTAAGACATAATCCAAAAGAAAGATTAAAAGGAATCCTAGGACTTAATGCACTCTTAGTGAATGCATTATTTGATTTGAATCTTCCTTTGTTTTGAGGTGTGAGAATGTATCATTCCTTTCCTATTTTATCGTATGGTTCTTACTCGCCAACAACAAAGGGACCTTGAGGAATAAAACTCACCATCAAATCAACCAAACTCTTCCACCTCTACATCTATGGAACACATTTACAAACCTATAGAATCCCTTCACTCTTTGGGATGTCCTACTCGGGTAGTCTTAGGAGATGTAGATTTTATTGTTTTCTTAAGAAATAATCACGCATCCTTACAATATTACCTTAGAACTACATCTTACCAAATCCTAGTTTTGACCCCACTTTTAGATCCCCCTTATGGCATGCCTCTCTACCTCATGGGGAGTACCTTCATTACCATAGCTACTACTCAAACTTTAGTTACCCAATCCTTATCATCAACCAATAACCCCCTTAAGGCTACCATTAAAAATCAACCAACCCAAACTACCACTACCCTTATACCTCTTACCAATCACTCCTTCACAATAGGAGTGCCTACCTCTATCAATACCCATCTCCCTCTAGTTATCTCCAATCCATCAAACACTATTCCACTTTAAATCCTTATGGTATCCATACCCTCAATGTTACCACCAATTAGTATAAAGGTCACCACACTTCCATCAACCACTAACCCAACTACCACTCCTACCCAACAAGCAACCTTTAGTTATCTTCATAACCCACAAGGGCATATGCCCACTACCCAACCACATAAATATACCCAACCATTGACATCCACATACCAATATATATCTTCTACCCAACCATTGGCATCCACATACCAATATGTGGAAACCTCTCAACCTTCCACTCACTATCAACATGTTTCTCAACCACCACTGTAATATGCATCTTACAACCTCTTAGGTGCTCAACCCCAAGAAAAATTCATGAATATGAACATGGACAAGATGAGAACCTTAGATTCATCTATCTTGAGTGCTCACAATACCTTATCCTATGACCAAATTTGCAATGAGCCCATCCATCCATCCATACCCATTAAGCCATATCCTCCCCAATGGGAAATCCTCAAGTTCTCTAAATTTCAAAGCAAGGAGGATCCCCAATAACACCTAAAGGCATTTAGGCATGCTTATTATCTTATCTCCTATGATGATTCCCTTCTTCTCCATAATTTCTCAATGTCTCTAGTCAGCCTGACCTTAGATTGGTATAGTGCCTTACCAAAATATTCCATTTTCTCTTTCACCCAACTAGTCCAAAACTTCTTGGATCACTTTTTGATCAATATATCCAAGAAAGTTTCTATCACAGACCTCTACTCCATTTGGAAATTTGAGGATGAATCTATTGTTGATTTTGTGTCTCATTGGAGGAGCCTAATTATCCAAATTTGATTTTCTTTACCTCAACTTGAACTTATAAATATTTTTGCTTGGGCATGTGCCAAACACATCTCATCCACATTACGTGTCCAAATATTTTGGACCTTTGATGAAGCTTTTACCATGGCTCTTAAGCTAGAGAATTGAGCCATTGATGAAGCAAAGCTTAAACTCAAAAATAAGAACTCAACCTATAAAACCAATGAGGATTCTTCCTTCAAGTCAAGCAACCAACCCAATACCAACACCAAGAACAAAGGAACTAAAAATGCCATCATCCTCAAAGCCACACCTCCACCATCTACGAACCAAAAAAAACTTGAGGAACCAAACCTCCAACTCCTCTAATTCTTCAAACCAAAATCCAAGCAACCAAACTTGGTGCAACCAGAAGTAATTAACTCCACTTGGGGAAACCTACGCTTCTATTTTGGAAAAGTTATTAAAATATAATATCATCCAACTTCCACCAATTAAACCACCATAATATTTTGATGCTTCTCACCCTATATCAGGTTGGTCTAATGATAATGACCATTGTGCCTTTCATCGAGTTATAAGACATGATATCAATAGGTGTAATGCCTTCAAATACCTTATACAATCTCTCATTGATAAGGGGGAGCTTGCATTGGATAACCCCAATGTACCACCCAGCCAAGCCCTTGACATATTTAGTCAACCTTTTATAAACAACAAAACTACCAAAAATGAGAGTAATAATGTCAAATGCTCTCCTGATACCTGTACCGTTAACATGGTTCTTGACACACTCACTGATCATTAACCCACTCACCACTCTACCTATTGGGGATCAACCAACAATGTTGATTACAATATGAAAGCAATTAAATGCGAAATTAAACCAGAAAGATAAGTAACTAGAATCAGATAATAGCAAACAATAAGAGATATAAGAAACCACCCTAAAAACTTGTATTAAACTCTTTACAGAAGGAATACAATTGAAGAAACTTCTTTTCTTCAACACCTCTCTTAGATGTACAGATCTCTCTCTAGATCTCTTTCCCTCAAGAGTTCTCTCTCTCAATTACAATCAACTCCAACAACCTGGAATGACTCACATATACAATTTTGTGCTGTTCAACACTCTACAATAAGCTATGAAGATCTATCCTATTATATAATAATTAGGAAACATGAGCATATAACTACAGCCATTAGATGCACCTCCTAATCAAGGGCTCTAAACAATCTTACTAATAATAGAGATGCAGACTTAAGACTATCACTTAATCCTAACATGCAAACACTCTGTTCTGTCCATGGAAATAACATTCTGGATGCACAGGTAATCGACATCAGTTCTTGCCTATTTGCCTGTGACCGATGTCGGCTGATCATGACCGATGTTAGCATCTCCTGGTCTACTCCTGACCGACATCGATCGCTCCTGACTAATGTCGATGATTGTGTAAACCTACAACTTTGTAATCTGCTCACTTGGTGAAGCTTTTAGCTCCACACCTTAACAATCTCCCACTTAGAGATAAACAGCTGCACCAGTACCTGTACAGCAACATCTTCTAGCTCCTCCATCTTCAACTCAATCATGAAGACCAACAGAAGTTGAATGAAGATTCAACTTTTCCTTTATTATCGGCTTGGTTAACATATCCACAGGGTTCTTATCTATATGGATCTTCTCCAGCTTCAACTCACCATCCTCCAATACCTGTCTAATGAAGTGGTACCTAATCTGTATATGCTTTGTTCTTGAATGAAAGGTTGAATTCTTAGCCAAATGAATTACACTCTAACTATCACTGTATAGTCTGCAACTCTCTTGCTCTTTTCCTAGCTCTTCCATGAACCGTGTCGTCCATATCATCTCTTTTCTAGCCTCTGTGACTGTAATATATTCTACTTTTGTAGTTGACAAGGCAACAACCTTCTGCAACTTTGATATCCAGCTAACTACTGTTCCACCAACAGTGAAAATATATCCTATGGTACTTCTTCTGCCATCCAAATCACCTACCATATCTGAATCTACATAACCATGTAGAGAAGTATCTGAACCTCCATAGCACAAATGCCTACTACTAGTCCTTCTTAGATATCTAAGGATCCACTGAACTGCTTTCCAGTGCTCCTTTCCTGGATTGGCCATATACTTACAACTCCCACTGCTTGGGCAATATCCGGTCTAGTACAAACCATTACATACATTAAGCTCCCTACTGCGGAAGCATATGGAACTCTACTCATTACTCTACCTCATCATATGAATTAGGACACTGTTCTTTACTCAATTTAAAATGTCTAGCCAAAGGTGTGGTTACCGGTTTTGCATCTTGCATATTGAACCGTTTCAACACTTTGTTCACATAATCCTCTTGAAACAAAATCAACCTGTGATTTTTCCTGTCTCTCTTAATACTCATGCCAAGGATTTTTTTTCTACTCCCAAATCCTTCATGGCAAATGTGTGAGCTAATTTCACCTTAAGCTTAGAGATATTCTGCATGTGTGATCCTGCAACCAGCATATCATCTACATACAATAACAAAATAATATATCTACCATTATCCAATCTCTTAAAATACACACAATGGTCAGATTGACACCTACTATAGCCATGCTCAGTCATAAACCTGTCAAATCTCAGATACCATTGTCTAGGAGCTTGCTTGAGGCCATACAAGCTTTTCTTCAATCTGCACACTAACTTCTCCTTACCTTTGACCTCAAATCCTTCTGGCTGATCCATATATATTTCTTCATCCAAATCTCCATGAAGAAATTCTATCTTAACATCAAGCTGCTCAAGATGCAAATCCTCAATAGAAACTAAAGACAATACAGTCCGTATAGAAGTCATTTTAACAACAGGAGAAAAAATCTCACCAAAATCAATACCTAGTTTTTGTGCAAATCTTTTCACTACCAACCTGGCCTTATATCTCATCTATCCATTCTCACCTTGTTTCAATCTATAGATCCATTTGTTCTTCAGTGTCTTCTTACCAGCTGGCAACTCAACCAAATCCCATGTTTGGTTCTCTCCCAAGGAATCAATTTCCTCATTCATGCCTAGCTCCCACTGATTCTTGGATTCCACCTATATTTCTTCATCAAAACTCTCTGGTTCTCCATCATCAGTAAGCAATAAATAGAATAATGAAGGGGAATATCGAATTGGAGGTTTACTTACCCTTTCTGACCTCCTGATGGGCATCTGAGACTCATTCACAACATGCTATCCGCCCAAATTATCTGACAGTGACTGACCTCGGTCACTTCCAAGCCTGTAACTAGCCGACGTCGGTTCTCCCTAATCGACGTCAGTTCCTGCTTGATCGACGTCAATTCCTGCCTGACTGATGTCAGTCACTGTATGACCGACATCGGTTCCTGTATTGCCGATGTTGGTTCCTGCCTGACCGACGTCAGTCTCTGTGTTTTCTTGTCTATGATTAATTTTTCTCGTGAGCTCATTTTGGACCGTCACCTCATCCAATTCTCCATTGCTCTACCCAGATTGATTCAGCTTTTTGAGCTGATCACTATACATCACTTTTTCATTAAAAACAATATCTCAGCTCCTAATTATCTTGTTAGTTCCTAGATTCCAAAACCTGAATCTGAAATCATCAGAGCCATGGCCAATAAATGTGCACCTCATAGACTTAGCATCCAGCTACTTTCTATTTTCCTTATCAATGTGCACAAAGGCATTACAACCAAAAACTTTGAGAAATGAGAGATCTACCTTTTTACCTGTCCATGCCTCTTCTGGAATTCCACCATCCAGAGCTGTAGAGGGTCCTCTATTAATCAGGTACACTATAGTATCCATAGCTTCTGCCCAAAACTCTAAAGGCAAACCAGCATGCAATCTCATACACCTTACACGCTCCATTATTGTTCTGTTCATCCTTTCAGTAACTCCATTTTGCTGAGGTGTCCTTGTAACCATCCTTTGCCTATGGATTCCATGCATATAACAATATTAGTTGAACTTGTGGCTGCATAACTCACCACCATTGTCAAATCTCAGGCACTTCAATCTTCTGCCTGTTTCATTCTCAACCATAGCTTTCCAAATCTTAAAAGTGTCAAAAACATCAGATTTCTTCTTTATACAATAAACCCATACCTTTCTTGTAGCATCATCTATGAAAGAGACAAAGTACTGTGATCCTCCAATAGAAGCAACCTGAGCTGGTCCCCACACGTTTGCGTGAACAAGCTGTAACTTATGCTTCTTCTTTGTTGACCCAGTCTTGAGAAAACTCACTCTTTTCTGTTTCCCAAAAACACAGTGCTCATAAAAATCTAGATCTATGCTTTTCAAATCTGAAAGCTTACCTTTTGACTTAAGAATGGACATTCCCTTCTCACTCATGTGGCCGAGCCTAGAGTGCCACAACTTTGCATCCACATCTGAAGTAGATAATACAGAAGGAGAATTGTTAGTAACACAATTACATAAATAGAGAGTACCTACTCTCTTACCTCTGGTCAATACAAGTGCACCCTTGGTCACCTTCCAAGATTCAGCTGTGAGAGTTACTGTACAACCCTCATCCCCTAACTTTCCTATAGAAATCAAATTCCTCTTCAAGCTGGGAACATGCATGACATCTCTCAACACCCATGTGTTGCCATTCTGCATTTTCAGCTGCACTTTTCCTTTGCCAATAATTTTACAAGGCTCATCATCCCCTAAATACACTATTCCAAAATCTCCATGGACATAGTCACTAAAATATTCTCTATTAGGGGTAGCATGAAAAGAGGCACCAAAATCTAACACCCAAGATTCTATATTATTATGCAAAGAGAATATAAGAGCATCTTGTGCAATACCTGCAACTTTTTCTTCTTCCTTACCTTCATGTTGATTGTCCTCTTTAGGCTTTGACCAACAATCTTTGCTTATGTGCCCTATCTTTCCATAATTCTAGCATTGTGGCTTCTTGCCATTTCTGGATTTGGATCTACCTCTCACCTTTGACTTAGACCTTGATCTCCCTTTCTTGCCCTTCTCTTTTTGCCTTCCCCTGCTCTCAAAACTTAAAGTGTTCCCAGATGTTTCCTCTGTGCTTTTTCTATGAATTTCTTCATTCAAGATTACACTAACAACATCCTCTACTTTTAAAATATTTGAAGTAAATGCAGTATTACTAACTGCCATTACCAAGCTATGCCAGCTTTCAGGCAAAGAACATAATATTAAAAGAGCTTTAATTTCATCATCAAACACTATTTTGACTAAATTTAATTGATTTACAATTCCATGGAAATCATTTAGATGATTAGATATAGATCCACCTTCCTACATTCACAAATTAAATAACTGCTTCATAAGATATACCTTATTTGAAGTTGAGGGTTTTTTATATAAATTTGCTAAAGTAGACATCAACTCTACAGTTGTCTTTGCCAGTGATAAATTAGATATCACAGTAGATGCCAGACTCAATCTTATAGATCCAAGAACCTTTCTATCAAGAACTTCCCATTCTTCATCATCCATGTCTTTGGGCTTCTTTAAAACCCCACCTAACGGTAAGTATAGATCTTTTTGATACAGATAATCCTCTATCTGCATTCTCCAATGTTGATAATTTTTGCCATTGAACTTCTCCATTCTCAGTTTACTTTCTTCTGCCATTGCTTCTCCCACTCAAACAGAAATCCCTGTGAGTAACCTGTAATCAATACACACTAACCAGATCTGAAACACCTATTAGTCAACCTGAGCTCTGATACCACTTGTTGGGGATCAACCAATAATGTCGATTACAATATGAAAGCAATTAAATTCGGAATTAAACTAGAAAGATAAGTAACTAGAATCAAATAATAGCAAACAATAAGAGATACAAGAAACCACCTTGAAAACTTGTATTAAACTCTTTACAGAAGGAATACAATTGAAGAAACTTCTTTTCTTCCACACCTCTCTTAGATGTACATATCTCTCTCTAGATCTCTTTCCCTCAAGAGTTCTCTCTCTCACTTACAATCAACTCCAACAACCTAGAATGACTCACATATACAATTCTGTACTATTCAACACTCTACAATAAGCTATGACGATCTATCCTATTATATAATAATTAGGAAACATGAGCATACAACTATAGCCATTAGATGCACCTCCTAATCAAGGGCTCTAAATAGTCTTACTAATAATAGAGATGCAGACTTAAGACTATCACTTAATCCTAACATGCAAACACTCTATTTTGTCCACGAAAATAGCATTCTGGATGCACAGGTAACCGACATCGGTTCCTGCTTGTTTGCCTGTGACCGACGTCGATCGATCATGACTGATGCTGGCATCTCCTGGTCTACTCCTGACCGATTTTGGTCGCTCCTAACCGATCCCGATGACTGTGTAAACCTACAACTTTGCAATCTGCTCACTTGGTGAAGCTTTTAGCTCCACACCTTAACACTAACAACCCCTCTCTGCTTATTGAAGTAGTAGAGTTACCTTATACCCTTTTGGAAACACAAACCAAGGAAGCACCTCTTCCTCCTTCCTCTTTCCTTTACATGGTAGAATTACCAACTTCCCCTTTGGCCGACACACCAGACCACAAATCCATCTTACCTTCCTCACCAATTACCATGAAATTCTCCCCTCCCACAGAAATCATTCCTGAGAAAGAAATTCTCCTATCTACTCTTCCCATAAAAGTGCCATCTATCTCGACCTTTCATCCTTTGATCAATGAAGAGGACAAGGTTACCATCCATATGTCTTCACGTAGTGGATTATCTTTTAGATCCACCATTCAAGAAATCAAACCTTTCTCAAAGCTAGTGCAAAATTTAGAATTTATTCCCAAACATAATATGGATCAAGCCATCTTTTGGCAATAATTATGTCTCCCTTATGTTACCAAACTAGAACCTCCAACCCCTTCTTTGGTAGACCAACCTAGCACCTCTAATAATCAACTAACCAAAGCCTCCACCCAGCCAACCAAAACCTCCACCAAACTAACCAATTCTCAACCACCTAAGCCAATCAAGACCCAAGTAACTAGACCCCCTTCAAAACCAACAACCAAAGCAACCAAAGAGGTAAAACTACCCAAAGGCCCAAAGCCTTGAATTTTACCTCCCTCAACCTTTCCCTCCATTTTGGGTCCTCATCCCTCTACGTTGAACATGAAGCCCATTATTTTTACCAAAACCCCACCACTTCTATTGGTTATAATTTTACACTGGCTTTTTAATGCACCTCTTTTTACTGCACCATCAATACCTAAGTTACCTACCTTTCCATCCTCCACATGTAGCTCATTAACCATATTGCCTAAACCAAAACCATCAACCAAGCATACTAGCTTACCTAAGATACCTATCACCAAACCTACTTCCAAACAACCTTCTACCTTAATATCCAAAATAAAAACCACTAAACCTTTACCACCTTTAGTTGTGTCTTACTTAACCATTCTCCAATGGTTATTGCAAACCTCTTCCTTGAGCTTACCACCCATAAAACCATTTTACCCTTAACATCTCAAACCATCATGGTTCAATAACAATTTGATTTGTTTATACCACATGACACCTAGCCATGACACAGATAATTGTAAAGCTCTCTAAAATTTCATCCATTGCCTTTACAATGAAGATGATCTATTAATATATGAACCTCCTATGGCACCCATACCAACCCAAATAATAACCATACCTACCCAACACTTACCCACTCCCCTACTCTCACATAATAATGAAGATGAGTCTGACCACTCTACTACCTCACCTTTTCCTTCTATCCATACTATCAATGTGGTCGCTAGATCATAATAGAAGGGTAAATGGAAGGCTAAGGTGTCCATTCCTTAGACTTATCCCTCTTCAAACTCTCAATCAAACCACACCAAACCATCTCAATCTTCAAGAAAACCCAAGGTGTCTATCTTAGGTTCCCCCCAATCTAACCCTCTACAATCTAACCCATATGCAATATCTATCTAGAAAGCTATCCTTAAGCAGTTTCACTAGACCCTGATAAAAATGAGCTTGTATGAGTTGATTTATACTTCTCTCCATCACCTCCAAGCATTTATAAAGGCCTTAAAATCTATTGAGGTCCAGCCCAATGACCCTCAACCTGTAGCCACCTTTGTTGGCGCCCTTTAAAATTCCAACCTTGTCACCTTTAAGAATTTAGAAATACCTTCCATCCATCTTGAAGACCTAGATCCCACATTCTTTATTATTTCTTACATCAACCAAAACCATATGAAAAGAGTGATGATTAATGGGGGAGATAACATTAACATCATATCCTTTCATGCTTACAACCAACTCAACTCAACAAACAATATCATGTCAAAATCCACAATGGTTCTCTAATCCTTTAACAACACTATGGCTACTATTTTGGGAATCATTGTCTTTCATATTTGTGTAGGACCTCGCACACTCCCTAAACTCTTCTATGTTGTGGAGGGAGAGTCCCAATATGATGTCTTGTTGGGAAAACCATGGATTCCCTCTATGGAATGTATTCCCTCTATATTCCATTGATGCATTAAGTTTGAGCACAAGGGCTAGGTCATCAATATCCAAGTAAACACAAATCCTTTCTCAACATGAAACATGACCTATCACCCTAATGATGTCCTCATACACCCATGCACTTCAAACAATTACACCTAAACCACTAACCATCAATGAAATGTTAACTAGATCATCCATCCCTTCTTCACAGATCCCCATAGAGGAGCCCTTGGGATCTATGTTCTAATGATTCTAGTTAGGGGAGTATCACCTTCTAGCATTGAATTATTTCCCTACTCCTAAAGAATATGAAAACCTCAAATATGACCCTTCCTATGACCCTAACATCAGAACCATCATTCCTTTTGTTAGGGTGTGGAGCTTAAAAGCTTCACCAAGGAGCACACTTATCAAGTTCGGGTCTACACAGACACCGACGTCGGTCAGGAGTGACCGACGTCGGTCAGAAACAGTTGGAGAGACGCCGACGTCGATAGAGGATCGGCCGGCGGTGGTCACAGGCGAGCAGCAGGAACTGGCGTCGGTTACCTGCGTGTCCAGAAAGTGATTTCCGAGGACAGAAGTGAGTGTTTGCATGACGAGTTTGAGTTGTAGTCTCAAGCTCGCATCTCTATTATTAGTTATGTTATTTTTAGAGCCCTTGTTCAAGTGGGTTAACTGTTTGTTGTAAGTGCATGCTTAAGTCTCCTAATTCTATATGTAGAATTAGATCTTAGCTCATAATTATGTAAGGCAATGTAAAGTTGTAGACATTGTTGAATATTGAAGAACAATACAGAATTGAATCAATCCAGGTCTGTTGGAATTGGTTGTTCTTGAGAGAGATAGCTCTTGAGGAATAGAGATCTAGTGAGAGATCTATACATCTAAGAGAGGTGTGGAAGAACGAAGTTTCTTCAATTGTATTCCTATTGTAAAGAGTTTATTAATACAAGTTTTTAGGGTGTTTTCTTGTATCTCATGTTCTTGCTATTTATTATTCTAGTTACTTGTCTATCTGATTTAATTCCACGTTTATTGCTTTCACAAGTGTAATCTATTATTGGTTGATCCCTAACAAGTGGTATCAGAGCTCAGGTTCACTAACAGGTGGTTCAGATCTGTGTAGTGTGTATTGATTACAGGTTCTCACAGAGGTTTCTACAGGGATTTCTATTTGAGTGGGAGAAGCAATGGCAGATGAAAGTAAGCTTAGAATGGAAAAGTTCAATGGCAAAAATTACCAACATTGGAGAATGCAGATAGAGGACTATCTGTATCAGAAAGATCTCTACTTATCGTTAGGTCGGGTTGCAAAGAAGCCCAAAGACATGGAGGATGAAGAATGGGAAGTTCTTGACAGAAAGGCTCTAGGGTCTATAAGACTGAGTCTAGCATCCACTGTGATATCTAATTTATCATAGGCAAAGTCTACAGTAGAGTTGATGACTACATTAGCAAATTTGTATGAAAAACCCTCTGCTTCCAATAAGGTATATCTTATGAAGCAGTTATTTAATTTGCATATGAATGAAGGTGGATCTGTTTCTACTCATCTGAATGATTTCAATGGAATTGTGAATCAATTAAGTTCAGTCAATATAGTGTTTGATGATGAAATAAAAGCTCTTTTGATATTATGTTCTTTGCCTAAACGCTGGCATGGCTTAGTAATGGCAGTAAGTAATACTGCATCTGCATCAAATATTTTGAAAGTAGAGGATGTTGTTAGTGTTATCTTGAATGAGGAAATATGTAGGAAAAGCACAGAAGAGACATCTGGGAACGCTTTGAATTTTGAGAGCAGGGGAAGGTAGAAAGATAAGAGTAAGAGGAGATCAAGATCTAAGTCTAAGGTGAGAGGAAGATCCAAGTCCAGGAATGGCAGGAAGCCACAATGCTGGAATTGTGGAAAGATTGGGCACATAAGTAGAGATTGCTGGTCAAAGCCTAAGGAGGATAATCAGCACAAAGGAAAGGAAGAAGCCAAGGTTGCAGGTATTGCACAAGATGCTTTAATTTTCTCTCTGCATAATAATATAGAATCTTGGGTATTAGATTCTGGTGCATCTTTTCATGCTACCCCTAACAGGGAATATTTTTATGACTATATCCATGGGGACTTTGGAATAGTATATCTAGGGGATGATGAACCCTGTAAAATAATTGGCAAAGGTAAAGTGCAGCTGAAGATGCAGAATGGCAACACATGGGTGTTGAGAGACGTGATGCATGTTCCTAGCTTGAAGAGAAATTTGATTTCTGCAGGAAAGTTAGGGGATGAGGGTTGTACTGTAATTCTCACAGCAGAATCATGGAAAGTGACCAAGGGTGCACTTGTTATGGCCAGAGGTAAGAGAGAAGGTACTCTCTATTTGTGTAATTGTGTTACTAACAAATCTCCTTCTGTATTGTCTACTTCAGATGTGGATGCTAAATTGTGGCACTCAAGGCTTGGCCACATGAGTGAGAAGGGGATGTCAATTCTTAAGTCCAAAGGTATGCTTTTAGATTTAAAAGGCATAGATCTAGAGTTTTGTGAGCACTGTGTATTTGGAAAACAGAAAAGGGTTAGTTTTCTCAAGACTGGGTCTACTAAGAAGAGGCATAAGTTGGAGCTTGTTCACATAGACGTGTGGGGACCAGCTCAGGTTGCTTCCATTGGAGGATCACAGTACTATGTATCTTTCATAGATGATGCTATAAGGAAGGTATGGATCTATTGTATTAGGAGAAAATCTGATGTATTTGATACTTTTAGGAATTGGAAAGCTACGGTTGAGAATGAAATAGGTAAAAGATTAAAGTGCCTGAGATCAGACAACGGAGGTGAGTTCTGCAGTCATAAGTTTAGAGATTATTGTTATATGCATGGAATTTGCAGGCAAAGGATGGTTCCAAGGACACCTCAGCATAATGGGATTGCTGAAAGGATGAACAGGACAATAATGGAGCATGCAAGATGTATGAGATTGCATGCTAGCTTGCCCTTATAGTTTTGGGCACAAGCTGTTGACACTGTAGTGTACCTGATTAATAGAGGACCCTCTACAGCTCTGGATGGTGGAATTCCAGAAGAGGCATGGACAGGTAAAAATGTTGATCTCTCATATCTCAAAGTTTTTGGTTGTGAAGCCTTTGTGTACATAGATAAAGAAAATAGGAAGAAGCTTGATGCTAAGTCTATGAGATGCACGTTTATTGGCTATGGCTCAGATGATTTTGGTTACAGATTGTGGAATCTAGAAACTAACAAGGTAATCAGGAGCCGTGATGTTGTTTTCAACGAAAGAGTGATGTATTGTGATCAGCTAAGGAAGCTGAACCATTCTGAGCAGAGCAGTGGTGAATTGGACGAGGTAAAAGTTCAATATGAGCTCCCGGGAAAAAGAAATAATCACTTGCAGGAAAACATAGAGACCGACGTCGGCAGGTTAGGAACTGGCGTCTGCAGTATAGAGACCGGCATCGGCAGGATAGAGACCGACATCGGCAGAACAGGCACTGAGGTCGGTCAGGCAGATTCGATGTCGGCCAGTAACAGGTCTGGAGGTGACTGAGGTTGGTCACTGTCAGAAAATTTGGGTGGACAGCGTTTGTGGACGAGTCTCAGACACCCATCAAGAGGTCAGAAAGGGTGAGTAAGCCTCCAATTAGATATTCTCCTTCTTTATTTTATTTATTGCTAACTGATGGTGGAGAACCAGAGAGTTTTGAAGAAGCAATACAGGTGGAGTCCAAGAGTGAGTGGGAGCGTGGCATGGTTGAGGAGATGGAGTCCTTAAGAGATAACCAAACATGGGATTTGGTTGAATTGCCAGCTGGTAAGAGAACACTAAAGAACAGATGGACCTACAGGTTGAAGGAAGGTGAGAATGGACAGATGCGATATAAGGCCAGATTAGTGGTAAAAGGATTTGCATAAAAGCCAGGTATTGACTTTGGTGAGATTTTTTCTCCTGTTGTTAAGATGACTTCTATAAGGGTTGTATTGTCTTTGGTTGCTTTTGAGGATTTGCATCTTGAGCAGCTAGATGTTAAGATAGCATTTCTTCATGGAGATTTGGATGAGGAAATTTATATGGAACAACCAGAAGGATTTGAGGTCAAGGGTAAGGAGAAGTTTGTGTGCAGATTGAAGAAAAGCTTGTATGGCCTCAAGCAAGCTCCTAGGCAATGGTACTTAAAATTTGATAGGTTTATGACTGAGCATGGCTATAGTAGGTGTCAATCAGACCATTGTGTGTATTTCAAGAGATTTGATAATGGTAGATATATTATTCTATTGTTGTATGTAGATGACATGCTGGTTACAGGATCACACATGCAGGATATCTCTGAGCTTAAGGTGAAATTAGCTCAAACGTTTGCTATGAAGGATTTAAGAGCAGCTAAGAAAATCCTTGGTATGAGCATAAAGAGAGACAGGAAAAATCACATGTTGATATTGTCTCAAGAAGATTATGTGGACAAGGTGTTGAAACGGTTCAATATGCAGGATGCTAAACCGGTAAGCACACCTTTGGCTGGACATTTTAAGTTAAGTAAAGAACAATGTCCTAATTCATATGATGAGGTAGAGTACATGAGTAAGGTTCCATATTCTTCCACAGTAGGAAGTTTGATGTATGCAATGGTGTGTACTAGACCAGATATTGCCCAAGCAGTGGGAGTGGTAAGTAAGTATATGGCCAATCCAGGTAAGGAACATTGGAAAGCAGTTCAGTGGATCCTTAGATATCTGAGAGGAACCAGCAGTAGGCACTTATGCTATGGAGGTTCAGATACTTCTCTACATGGTTATGTAGATTCAGATATGGCAGGTGACTTGGATGGCAGGAGGAGCACTACAGGTTATATTTTTACTGTAGGTGGAACAACGGTTAGTTGGATATCTAAGTTGTAGAAGGTTATTGCCTTGTCAACTACAAAAGCTGAGTATATTGCAGCTACAGAGGCTAGCAAAGAGATGATATGGATGACACGGTTCATGGATGAGCTTGGTAGGGAGCATGAGAGTTGCAGATTGTATAGTGACAGTCAGAGTGCAATCCATTTGGCCAAGAATTCGGCCTTTCATTCAAGAACAAAGCACATACAACTAAGGTACCATTTCATACGGTAGGTATTGGAAGATGGAGAGTTGAAGCTGGAGAAAATCCATACAGATAGGAATCCGGATGATATGTTAACCAAGCCGGTTACAAAGGAGAAGTTGAATCTTCATTCTAATTCTATTGGTCTTCATGATTGAGCTGAAGATGGAGGAGCTAGAAGATGTTGTTGTACAGGTACTCGTGCAGCTGTTTATCTCCAAGTGGGAGATTGTTAGGGTGTGGAGCTTAAAAGCTTCACCAAGGAGCACACTTATTAGGTTTGGGTCTACACAGACACCGGCATCGGTCAGGAGCGACCGACGTCGGTCAGAAATAGTTGGAGAGACACCGAGGTCGGCAGAGGATCGGCCAGTGGCGGTCACAGGCGAGCAGCAGGAACCGGCGTCGGTTACCTGCGTGTCCAGAAAGCGATTTCCGAGGATAGAAGCGAGTGTTTGCATGATGATTTTGAGTTGTAGTCTCAAGCTCGCGTCTCTATTATTAGTTATGTTATTTTTAGAGCCCTTGTTCAAGTGGGTTAACTGTTTGTTGTAAGTGCATGCTCAAGTCTCCTAATTCTATATGTAGAATTAGATCTTCTTAGCTCATAATTATGTAAGGCAATGTAAAGTTGTAGACATTGTTGAATATTGAAGAACAGTACAGAATTGAATCAATCCAGGTCTGTTGGAATTGGTTGTTCTTAAGAGAGATAGCTCTTGAGGAATAGAGATCTAGTGAGAGATCTATACATCTAGGAGAGGTGTGGAAGAACGAAGTTTCTTCAATTGTATTCCTATTGTAAAGAGTTTATTAATACAAGTTTTCAGGGTGTTTTCTTGTATCTCATGTTCTTGCTATTTATTATTCTAGTTACTTGTCTATCTGATTTAATTCTGCATTTATTGCTTTCACAAGTGTAATCTATTATTGGTTGATCCCCAACACCTTTTGGTCCCCCTAACCATCAAATTAACTTCATCTATGGGGGACTTGATTAACCACTTCTTGCTCGCACCACTACCTCTTCCATCTGACCATTCACCTCTAACTTTTCCTACCTTCATACACCATCATTCGTTAAATTATACCCTCATAGATGCACTTGGAAGGGATTTGACCTTGGATGATATGAGTAAGGACCTCATGAGTTACCTTCGATCAAAACCCAAAACCTCAAGATTTATTTGGTCTTGTGTTTGTACAACCTTAAGAACCCACCAATTCACCCAAACCTATTGATACCATCGAGGAAGACCCCCCTCACCAAACCAACTTCCTTTAAAGTCTGAGGATTTTGACATCATTCCCCCTAATTTATTTTTTAGTCAATACTATTAGTTTGCACCCTTTGACCTATCAAAAGGATGGCCAAACTAAAACTCTTCCTCAAATTCATCCCAAAATGGTAGAAAACAATTCTCCTACTATCAACACCATCTAAAATCAAGATGATGATTCTATTCTCACCTACCTTAGTGCCCCAAATTTTTCAATCCATAAATCCCTTCCTCCTAAAACCTTGACCATGTTGAATTAATCTACCATAGATATCAACTTGGGCATTTTGGACAACCCCTGCATTATCAAATTAGGCCAATCAATGAATGCCAAATAACTTCAAGACTTCTCCTCTTTCCTCCAAGACCATGGCATAGCATTCACTTATTCTTATAGTGATATGCTTAGTATTGACCCCACCATTGCTACCCAAAACATAGTCCTTCATCGTGATGCCAAGCCTGTTAAACAAAAAATTTGATGTATGCATCCTCATATAACCATTCTCATCAAAGAAGAGATTCAATATCTCCTATTTGTAAACTTCATTCAACCTATTGACTATCCCCAATGGGTCTCAAATATTATACCTATCATCAAAGCCCCTAGGGGTCTACTCATTTGTGTGGACTTTTATGACCTTAACCTCACCTACCCCATGGATGACTTTCTTCTACCTAGTATTGACTATCTCATTGATATTATAGCTAGCCACAAGATGTTATCTCTCATGGATGGTTTTTTTTGTTACAATCATATCTTGATCACTCTTGAAGATCTATATAAAACTACCTTTACCACCCCTTGGGAAATTTTTTGCTATAGATTCATGCCTTTCAGGTTAAAGAATGCTGGTGTAACCTACCAATGAGTCATGACCTACATCTTTCATCACCTCATCCACATCATTGTAGAAGACTATATCGATGATCTCTTGGGAAAATCTAAATCTCACAAAGATCATCTAAAAGTTCTCAACATTATCTTCAAATGCCTAATCTGTTTCCATGTTAGACTTGTTGTCCCCCAAAAATATCACTCATTTTTGGGACAACATTTGAACTATTTTGGTCCTACAGACCAAAATTGTCTCTTCCCTTTTCGAAATTTGTCTTGGGCATTCAAATTCCTCATTTTTCAAACTTCTCTAAAATCTACGGACGTTGCAGGCTTAAATCTACAGACTCTACAGGCTTGAATCTACGAACTCAACAGGAAGAGAAATCTATGGACTCTGCAGGAAAAGAAAATCTACGGACTCTACAGGCCAAGTTTAACGGGCTTCACTAGTTGATTTCTACGGACTCTGTAGGAAAGAAGTAAGCTTTCAAAACTTAGGCGATCTTAAAGTTGGTTCAATGATCAGGTTTAACCAAAAGAGTTCATCGGCAAGCTTCTAAGTAAGGATTGAACCATTGAACTTTGAACCATTTTGGTTCAACAGGCTCAACAGGTTCAAAGGTTTAGCATCAACAGCAAGAGTTTAACCACTTCCAGGTTCAAAGACTTCTACAATCAGGTTCAAAGTCTTCTAGAAGTAGGTTTAATCAAGGTTCAATAATTTTCTGAGGCTTGAACCATTGAACTATTGAACCACTTTGGTTTAAAGGTTCAACGGGTTCAAGGTTCAATGCATTTAATTCAAATGAGGATCAAAATGACTTAGCCTAATCAAAGGGAATGAACCATTGAACCGTTGAACCAAAGCTTGGTTCAACGGTTGGTTCAATGCTTCGGTTCATTCAGGCAGTTCACTCAGTCAGCTTTTGGTTCAATCAAAGGGTTCATCGGCTTGGTTCATCGACTTGGTTCATCAGCTGGGTTCAAAGCTTGGTTCATCAGCTTGGTTCAAAGGAGTGGTTCAAAGGAGCGGTTCAAAGCTAAAGTTCAAAAGAGCCTCTCAAAGGACAAGTGCCCTTGCGGAGGGCACTTGGTCGACAAAAGCACCCTTTGGAAGGGTCATTTTCAAAGAAGCTACAAAGGTAAGTTCTTTCAAAATTTTGTTTAAGGCAGCCGAAAGACAAAGGGATTTCCTTTGGGAAAAAGACTAAGGCATAATTCCTTCAAACTTTTTGTCCGAAGGAATTCCTTCAGACAAAAAGTCTGAAGGAATTCAGAAAGGCTGCAGGAGGAAAGCTCAAAGGATTTTCATAAAGCCAAAAGCAAAGCAATAATTCTCATGACCTTTTTGTCCACAGGAAAATATCTGCAGACTTTTTATCCATGGAAAAATGTCCGCAGACTTTTTGTCTACGGGAAATGTCTACGAAAAATGTCCATGAGAAATGTTTGTGGGAAAAGCTCTGAAGGACTCCAAATAAAAGGATGCCAAAGGACCCTGAAGGGTAGGTGCCCTTGCAGGGGACTCTTGGCTACCAACTTAAAGGACACTCCCCCAAAGCTGAAAGTTCACCTTCCATTTGGGAGGATGCAAAACAAAGGACATAGCGACCCGCTGGAATAAAGAAGCCTGAAGGCCATCTGAAGACCGCTCAAAGGGTAGATACCCTTGTGGGGGGGCTCTTCCCAACCCAAAATAGATCATTTCTTAAGCCCTGAAAGGCAGGTCTCCTCTAAGAAATCTCAAATGACAAAACTAAAGGAATTTTTTAGGAAAGTTACGTGCCCGTGGACGTCAAAGTTATGACAATGAAATAGCTATTGATCCTTGTAGTTTTAAATCTACAGACCCGAATGCATTCAAGGACTTTAAGGCCAAGCCCAACAGGAAGTGACTAAGGAATAGAGCATCAAATTGAATCAAGGACCTGATTCAATTAACTTGAAAAGGAGGAACGCTGAAAAAGGATCAGATCGCCAAGTGGACACTGAAAGATGCAAACTTTCAATAGCGTGACTTGTTTCTTTGCATTGAGAAAATTAAATGGGTAGATGCCCCTAAATTCCAGCCTATCTTCTTAACAAATTTCAATGCAACATGATGTGTTACTATTCCCAAGTCCGTCTTGAAGAGGCTATATAAGGGACTCTCTTGTTATTGTAAAAAGGATCTCTCTCTGACGATCAAAAACAAAACTCTACCCAAATTGAAAGGCATTATTGAGACTTTGAGCCCAGATTGTTGATCATATTTTGTTATTGGAATAAGAAAGCAACTGACTTTTTAGACTTTGTACTGTGATATCTTTGTTGTTGGGGAAACTGTTCTTATGTCTTTTTTCTTAATATATTTTCTGTTCCTTTAATTCAACAAGCAGAATTAGTGAAAGTAGTCAGGAAGGTGTCCTAAAGTCATATATGGAGAGACTTTGTGCCCCCATAATTGCCTTTAGTGTGTTTTCTTTTTATTTATGTGTAAAGGACCTTGGGATGACTTTGTGCCCTCATTGTCCTTCATATCTCACTCTTGGGCAATTCAGGTGGAGACTTTGTGCTACATCTCAATTTTTTGGTTACTACGTCCTTGGTTACATTTTGAAATTACTACTAGGAGTATTCTTGTGGTTTGTTGAATAGTAATTTTGAAAGAAGAGGAGTGCTTTCTATCATTTCCTTTGAGTTACACGCATCATCTCTGAAGAAAGAGAGATGGATGGTTTATCCTACCCTTGAGTATTATTTTTTGTTTATATATATATATATATATATATATATATATATATATATATATAGGGAACCTCCCCTTGATGAGAGGAGAGATTAGTCTCCTTTTGATGTGGTAAACCTACACATTTGGATGACCAATCTTCCTACTTTGGCTGATCAGACCTATTTTGTTTATCAGTACGCTGATTGACAAAAATCAACCAACAAGATTCAACCCCAAAAAATATATTTTTGGGGTCCTTTCAAGAAAACTTCTTGGCTTTATCATCTCCCTTCGAGGAATTGAGGTAGACCCTGCCAAGGTCAAAGCAATCTTGGAGATGCCTCCTCCTACCAGCTTTAAGCAACTTCATAGCCTACAAGGAAAGCTTCAATCCATTCACTATTTTATTTCCTACCTTTTATACTGGTGCCAACCTTTCCATCACCTTTTAAATAAGGATGTCTCTTTCAAATAGAATAAAAAATGTCAAAAAGCCTTTGGTTCACTCAAACAATACCTTTTGTCACCACCTATCCTCACCCCTTATAATGATGTCTACCCCTTTTACCTATATATCTCTGCCACTAACCATTACATAGGGGCAATGTTAGCTCACCAAGATGAACAACACAGAGAGCAAGCCATATACTACATTAGCCACATGCTTGTAGAATATGAGACTCAGTATACCCATATTGAGAAACTCTGCTTAGCTTTGACTTTCATTGCCACCAAACTCCACCACTACCTTTTTAATGATAAAACCTATGTCATAACTAACACCAACCCACTCAAGTACATGCATTCCAAGCCATACCAAAACCAACATATGGCTAAGTGGATTATGCTCTTAGTAGAGTTTGATCTTGATTTCCTTCAACAAAAGTAAATTAAAGGGAAAGTCATTGTCTACCAATTGGCTGAAGCACCTTTGACAGATCACCAAACTCCTCTTGAATTTCTAGATGAATCCATCACTACTCTTTCTCAAGAGGACATAACTTACCAAATGACTATGTTCTTCAATGAGTCAAAGTGTCAACATAGTGGGGGAGTTGGTATCATCCTTATCCCCTTTAATGGTGAACCACTTCTTCTATCCTTCAAAATTGATTTTGAATACACCAACAATATGGTTGAGTATGAATCCCTAAGTCTCCAAACTGCTTTAGCCTTGAGAATTAAGATAATCAATGTCTTTTGTGATTCCCAATTCATGGTCAATTAGGTCAATAAATGTTATCAATATAAGAATGATGTCTTGTAGAAATACAAAATTTTAGTTGACAAACTCTTAACATCATTCAAATGTTACCTGGTCCAATCTATTCCCTGATCTACCAATAAATTCAGCCTTGCTTCCTAGATCCCTTCTTAGCCTTCTAGTTCCAAAATATTTGTCACCATTCATCATTTTACCACACCCTCTTATAACCAATTCAACCCCCTACCATTTGTAATGTGGAGGAATCCCCATCTGACATTTGGTATGACTAAACTTTTAACTATTTCAACCTAGGCATCATCCCTCCCAACCTCTCTAGGAATGCTCGAAGAACCTTTGTTTAGAGTACCTCTCATTAAACCATACTAGGGGGGATCCATTACAAACATGGTTTTAACAGTCTCTTTCTTTATTGTCTACATAGCCATAAAGTTTCCCATGCCATCAGGGAAACACATGATGGGATATGTGGGGACACTTTAGCAGTCTAGCAATCGCTAAATGTATCCTTCACCTTGGCTACTATAGGCCCACCCTCAACCAAGACTATTGTGATTATGTAAAAAAGTGTGTTAAATGTCAACAACACACTAATTTACATCACATGCCAGCCAATAGCCTCCAAATATCTAAGGACTTTTGGCCTTTCTCACAATGGGGGTTTGATCTCATTGGGGAAATCAACCGCCATTCACAATCGCATAGCTCCATCATCACAACCACCAAATATTTCACCAAGTGGGTGGAAGCTATTCCTTTTATCTCAACCAAAGTAGAGAAGATTGTCAACTTTTTTAACCATGATATCATCTACCACTTCGGTGTTCCTCATAAGATCATTATCGATAATGGCAAATATTTCAAAAATAAGCAAGTCTAAGGTCTATGTGATGCATTTGGCATCAACTTAAGCTTTTCCTTGCCTTACTATCCATAAGCAAATGGATAGGTATAAGCCTCTAACAAAATCATTTACAAAATGCTAACCAAAGTCATCAGTGCTTCAAGTCAAGATTGGCACTTACACATCCCATTCACTTTAAGGGTGTAACTCACTAGCATTTGAACCTCTATGGGTTCTACCCCTTTCTCTTTAGTCTTCAGAGTAGAGGTAGTCTTGCCTCTTAAAGTCCAAATTACCTCTCTTCACATATCTTTGTAAGATCTTATTTATGAAGAAGATTATCATCAACACCATTTAAATCAGGTTGAGCTACTTGATGAGCATCATTTATCATCCCTCACTCACCTCTATATCTATCAAGAGTGTATCAAACACACTTATAATAAGCACCTCAAATAATGAGACTTCAATATCGGAGACCTCATCCTAAAATAAAACCAACATGTGACCAACATGGAGAAAAACAAGCAGGGCAAGTTTTTTTCAATTGGCTTGGACCCTACATCATTACCCATAAGTATGAATTAGGTGCTTATCATTTGTCCTCTCTCGAAGGCAAACCAGAACCTAAGCCTCTCAATGTTATGCATCTGTGTCCATTTTTCTATTAAAGAAGGATCAAGCTCACTTATTTTTTCTAAGCTTAAGCTCATCCCTTGATTATGAGATTTTAACCTTCACCCATCTTCCTCCTTTCCTTTTGAAGACAATTGATTACAACATAGAACCATGTGATTAACTATCATAGTCATCTCCTATTCCTAAATATGGGTAGCTCAGCTCTACCCATGGCATGGTTCTCATAGATACTTTTCATCTCTAACAATATTTAATCCCATGGTCATTATCTTTCAAAACCACACCTTTTCATATATCGTTAACATTCTAGTGTTAAACTATTTCCCTCATATCGATAAACCTCTGAACCTAATTAGACTTGTCCATGTCTAAAACATCACATCCAAAAATAATTTGGATACCAACACATTACTTGGGTTAATATCTTAAGCATTATAGACTGCTCCCTTGAAGGACAGCTACCCAAAAACAAAATAAAAATTTCTAAATATAAGGTAGATTGTTCCCTTAAAGGACAACTATCAATAGCATTAAACAAAGACAATAAACTTAGATCACTCACTTGAAGGATGGTTAAGTTAACTTTGTCAAAAATAGAATAATTTATTGGAATCTTCTCTCATCTATCAACTTCCCATATACAACAATAAATCAAAAGACCCACTACCACACAAAATCTAAAGCTGCAATTGGCTCTCAAACAACATAATAAGTTGGAAGCTGCAATCAGCTTTGACATGTAGACTTCCCACATTGATCAGTCTACCTCTAGCATATGACATAGAATTATCTATTATCATTCTTAGGTCACCTATAGAAGGGGAAAAATAACCCATATAAGGTTACCATACACATCACCTATTGCCATTCATACCACCTATTACCCATCTTCCCTGTATATTATCTATAAATCAAGGAATTTAGAGTTTACTTGACACCCTATGATCAAGAAACTTGTTTTATCAACCAATGTATGATAATGCAAAGCATGCAAAAGGCTTATCTTCCTTAAGCCAATCCAACTCCAAATTTTGTTTCATCCTTGTTAAAAAATAGGCATTATACCTCATTTTTTGTTCTCTCATCGTGGAGTCATGTATTCTATTAGACCCATGTCTCACAATTTTTCATCTAGTATGGTTATCTAACCTACTTATGTGCCACCACTATCAAATTATCATAACCATAACCATAAATAACATCAAAATAAAATTAAAATCAAATCCATATTTATGATCAATCAACCCACTTTTTGGAGATACCTTTCTCTACAATGTCAACCTATTTTCAGTACACACCCCTTCACCATTACCAAACTATCAACCCAAACCTAACCATGTGGTATATCACATTAGGGCAACCCATCTGAACTCCACTAGAGAACTACATTGGGCTTGAATTTCTTTTGTATATTTGGTCTATAGAACTATGTAGGTAGTGTACATTTAGCTTAGTGTATTTGGAGTCAGCTCAGCCACCCCTACCAACCCATCCCCACCCATTCACCTTTTTCCACCTCAATGTTGACCTTTTTGACCTGAACTATTACATGTTTTTGTGACAACTTTGCCTTGGTCCTTTTGACTGTACTAACCAATCTTGTCATGTTGAACATTTAAATTTGCACCACCTAGTGCATAACTAGACCATCTATGCTTTTCAAAGGAGCACTTCTAAATTCAAATACCTATGAAAACACTGACCTTGTCTAAGAAACTAACAAGTGTGCCCAACTACAATTGTGGTCACATGGTACATTGGTCACTTACCTCTTATAATTTGACCCTTATTTTTCCAACATTGACAACTTTCATTTGTGTGTGATCTTGGCTATCACACTTAGTCACATTTTGTGTGCATGTTTACGTTTCAAATGCCCAACCCTTTTTTGCACCAACTTCTCATTAAACCTGTACCCAATTATACTTTTCCTCATTGAATATTATTTTGAGGGGGAACACCTCCTCCCATACTCGAGGCATCCTGACCTTTGACCAAGTGATACATTTTTGTTTTGCAGTTTGTTAATTCAAATTTGCATAAAAAAAAGGAGCAAAATGTAGACACTAGAAAACTACACACATTTTTTGATGTTTGAATGCCTTGGGACCCCTTAAAAACCCCTTATTTTTTTTAAACCCTTAACCAACCCCTTTTAACCTAAATAAATCACTATTATCCTATCACTATTCACATAGTACTATTCAAAAGTACTAGTTGAAAGTACTATTCACTATGGGACCCACTATCACTATTCATGATGACATGGCAGGTGACATCAAAAGTGACATGGAAGGTGATATGGAAAGTGACATGCTTGGAAGTGAGGTGGTTTGAAGTGGGACATCATACCCCACCTGGGACCCTCCTCCAAGGTACCTAATGACATCATTAAACACTAAATGGCCCCTCCTTTGAAGTATGGAGCATTTTTCCCTATGGGGCAATCATTCAACATGTGTTTTTTTCCTCATGCATAAAGGTGGTGTCAAAATTCATGGGGCACTTAGCCAAATTACAAATTAGCTTGGTGGAAAGTCCTTTGGCCTCATTTGGGTCCATATACATGATTTTCACTAAAACTTAGACTCATGTGCAAGATGGGAGACAAACCAACAAAGTGGGAATCCTACCACCCTTATCATTTGATTCACCCATGCACCCACATGGATAATGGTTCTAAAATTCATGGGACACTTAGCCAAAAGACAAATTAGAGTGGTGGAAAGTATTTTGGACCCATATGAGCCCATGTGCATGATTCCCACTCAATTTTGGAATCTTTAGCAAGTTGGGAGACAAACCAACAAAGTGGGAATATAACCACCCTTATCATTTGATTCACCCATGTACCCACATGGATAATGGTGCCAAAATTCGTGGGGTACTTATCCAAAAGATAAACTATAGTGGTGGAAAGTATTTTGGACCCATATGAGCCCATGTGCATGATTCCCACTCCATTTTGGACTCTTTATCAAGTTGGGAGACAAAGCAACCAAATGAGAAACCTATTAGCTAAGTGGGAATCTCACCCCCTTGTCTTTCATGACCACTTATGATCCCACTTGGAAAATGGTACCACATTTCACTAATCCACTCCTTTGGCATGTTTCTTGACATTAAATGCTATAAATATGACCCTCCCCCTTCACCCATGGTTAAGTTGGTTTTTGGTTAGGAACATTTTCATCTTGTAGGTTTGGAAGCATTTTTAAAGGAGGCCACTCATCATCTTGGAGGATAAAATCTGAAAGCAATGAAGCTCTGTTGAAATTACAAGTTATCTTTATCAACAACACCATCTTCATCAACCATCTTCAATCTTCAATAAGCATGAGGTAACCTTGTTCTTTATTTCATTTCTTGTATTTATTCCTTTCTTTCCATTTTTCCTTCTTCCTCCACCTCCTTTCTCTCCTACCCCTTTTTCCCATTTACCATTCTTATCCATGTTATCCATTTTCTCCATTTGCCCCTTTGCCATCATCACCCTTTTCACCAACTCACACCTTTGCTATCTTTACCTTCCTTATCTCTTTGGCTTCCTACCATCTTGACCTTTATCCATTTTATTTTTTACCATAATTTATTCTTTCACCCACTTACCAACTTTTCCAGTTACCAACCCCAACCAAACCACCTCTCTTTGGCCTTTGTCATAAGATAAACTCAAACCAAAACTATAAGTTTGACTTGACTAGTTTTATCATTAAGTTGCTATATTGTTTTGTCATCTTCTTAACAAACTTTATTTCATTAATTTCAATTATTTTATGTTTATTTATTTCATTTTTTTCTAAAATTCAATGCAATCACATTTATTTTATCATTTCAAATTAAGTGTTTAAAGCAGGTGCATTGATAACCTCGTACAAAGATTTTGCTTCTAGGATCTAGCTCGTGCTAGGAAATCCAACCATCTACTTGTCTAAAAAAATATATTTGTGGTTGTGATTTATTATTTTCAAGTCATTCCTCCCAAGACAAATAGGAGTTTTCCATAATCATTTGGATTCAATGTGTGCACATTCAACATGTATTCTTCTACACACCCCTTTACTGGTTTTTTTCTTTTCACACTAAGGAAAAAGCAAAAATTAGATAGAAACAACCACCCTTAGGTGGAATATTGTGTTGGCATGAAAAGGAAAGTCAAAAGGTGTTGGACATATTTTAGAAAGTTTATGAGCACATGGAAGAAGATGATAGGATTGCACTATTGAATATTTAGCTCACATGAAGAAGTGGGGCACCATTTTTGGTATCAAATGGGAAGTGAGAGACAAAGTAAAATTAGGGGCTGATCATGTGATCCACTTTTGACCATTTTTACAAGGGCACAAGCACCTCACTATTTCTCACATGTGTGAGTGAGGGACCATTTTGTAGTGATATAAAAAATGGTGGGAATATGGTCAAAAGTAAGAGATTCATTCTTGACCCTTGCACATGGTGTCACATGTCTAATAGTAGTCATTTTGGCCCACACGGAAATGTGGAACCAAATTCTCTCTCTCATCGTGCTTCTTCTCTCGTTCCTTTCTTCATTGTAAACTCTATAAATAAAGAGCTCTCTCCTTTAGTCAGGAATGTTTAATATGATAAACCACCCCCCCTCCCATTTTCAGATTTTAAACTTTGTTCAACTTATTCCTTTCCTAAGGATGAAAACCCTTGGATTGAAGAAATATTTTATGACAAAAACCCTCTAAGGTTTTTTGGTTTTGGTGGGGAAAGATCTTCCTTAGTTAGCTTATGGTGGTGTCATTTTATAAGCCATTTAAAAAAATTTAAAAAATTATGCTAATTATCCTTGAGGGGATATTATAGTGGTATCAGAATTGGTAATCTTTCCAGCCTATAGGTCTTTGTGTTGTTTGATGTTTTTAAGTGATAGGGAAATCAAATAATAGAGAAGAGATCAAAGAAAATTGCAACCAAAAGAAATAGTTATTGATTCAATGGGAGATAGAGACAAAAGAGCCAGTAGAGACCCATTTGATATGGGTGAAAGGGGAGAGAAACGTCATGAACAAAGAGAGGAGTCTAGTATGATGTAAAATCTCAATGAAATAGAGAGAGGATAATGTGAGTTAGCTCAATTTTTTGCATATATGATGTAGAATAACAATGGCAATAATGGTAACAATGACAATAATGGCAATAGTGGCATAAATAGAAGCAACTCAACCAATAATATAACTTCTCATCATGTGACATTCAATGGATTAGTTAACTCTAGTCCTCTCATGTGTAATTTCATTCTAAGGAATAATCCTCTATAAGGGATTAATGAACTACAAGATGATCAAGAAGTTTATAGACAAGCAATGAGAGATTGGAGAATAATGGGAGTGGAGTTTTAGGTTGAAATAACATTTACAAAGTTTATGGATTTAAAGAAAAGGCATATACCCCATAGAGGTGAGAGACATCATAATCAGTACTTTTAGATAAAAGTAGGTAAACTATACATTCATTTTTTTGATGGCTCTGATAAGACTACCACAAGAGCTTGGGTTTAAAAACTTGATACTTACTTTCAGCTCAACACCATGGCTAAAGATGAGGGAATCAAGTATGTAAATCTCCACTTGGATAGTTATGCACGTGAATGGTGGTACTATGGGATGGTTTCCTTGGGCCATGATAAGACCAACTATTATGTTGAATTCATAGTGAGGTTGATTGAGAGATTTGATAAGAAAGATCCTAGATTACACTTTAAGTAATTAGCATAACTGAAATGGTGGAGTTCGGTAGACACTTATATTTTTAATTTCTAAAGATTATCAGTGCTTGTAACTAATATTTTAGAGAGAATATTTATTGTGTTATTAGTTGATGGGATCTTTGATCCCTTGAGAAATTGGATTAAGGTTCTTATTCCATACACATTATAGGAAAATTAAAAAGGATAGGGACATGGAATTTTCTATCCCTAAGGGTAAGAATAGTTGAAAGGATTCATAAATAATACAACATAATAATCCCTTTCAAAAAGAAGAATCTCAAATTCCACCCTAGAGGAGCTTACCATCCAAAACCAACAAAGAGGTTGAATCCATGGAAGAACTTAGAAGGAATAAGTTGTGTTTCCAATGCAAGGATCCATGGACTCTAGGACATAAATGCCATGGAAAGGGGAAGATACATTATGTTGAGGTAATTTATAATGAGGAAGAGACTATAGATCTAAAACATTTGGGAAAGGATCAAGATCAACAATTGGATCTCATGATAAGGGTACCAAGGGAGGTACACTTGATTCTCTTTCTGGCACACCAAGGTATAATCCATTCAAGTTTGAAGGAATTTTGTGTGGGTGCAGAGTCATAGTAATTCTTGATAGTGGTACTACTAATAATTACATTGAAGAGGGCTTAGTGGTAAAGAGGGATATGCATATAAAATGATTTGAAGGATTTGATGTTGTGGTGGATGATGGGTTTACCATCCTTTGTAAGAAAAATATTATTAATCTCAGCATCCTCATTGGTGAGTATACAATTTATGATGATTTTTATGTTTTTAGTTTAGGTTGGAATAACATGGTACTTGGAGTACAATGGTTGTATTCACTGGGTGAAATTTCCCAAAATTATCAGACCATGGAGTTGATTTTTTAACACAAAGGGAAAGAGGTAACATTGAAGGGCATTCCTTGCACTCTACCTCATCAAGTTACAACTAAGAGAATAGAGTCCATTAGCTCCAAATTTTCTATCATAACTATTGTCACTTTAAATTTCACCCATTGAGGATATGAAAAGTCTCTCCACATTAAAGTGGCATAATGGAACCACCTCAAGGCTATCGGTGACCCAAATTTGAGGTGGATCTCTAGATTAGGTCTAGTTCCCTTGATGTACCACTATAAATCAAACCTAATACTAAATTTTGCAGGGTGAAAAGGGAGAAGGATAACTAAAAAAAATATAATATAGGGTAGGTGATACACCAAATAGATGGTCTACTCACACCACTTACAATTCACTTGAAACCAAAGAGAATCCCACACATACACTTCATCCAATTCAACACTCCTCTTCTACATCAATGTTTCAAGCAAGGGGTCTTGAAGAGATCTTAGGATATGAGGAATTAGAAAATAGGTATTATAGAAACACTAATAAATGAGCTAATCACTAAACTTGTAATCCACATTAGACACTTCTTACTGACCTGTAAAAGAGAGCTTTCAATTCACACAAGGCACTAAGAAGAGTAACGTATAAAGGTAAGTAAAATACAGTTGCATAAGACCAACAACCAAAAAATGCACTTAGTGAAATATTTAATGAGGTAAAACAACATTATTCATTAATTCAAGGCAAAAAATTTTTAGGGCTTCACCATACCTAGGTGGAGATATCCTTATAACAGCCAAAAAGGCTAGAATTTATGGCAATTATGAGAGGAGAGAGAGAAAGGGAAGATAAAGAGTCAATAAGACACTTTTCAAGAAAGGAGAATGAGTTAAAACATCAATTAAATCTATCATGAGATAGTTCCTATAAGGAGAGCATGAAAAAATGTCTCCCAAGTCATCTAACTCCTTCATATGTGGTATAGATTCTCCCTTGATTGCATAAGAAACTGCCCTCATGATTTGCCTTCACAAAACTACCTCATAACTAAATATGGTCAGGTATAATGATTTATATAAGGGAGAGGGGTTACTAAAAAGCCTCTACATGCATTAGATTAGTCCCTAATCATTCATATTCTTCTGGCCATGAGTAATCATCTCAAATAGTTACAAAATGACTCCTTCTCATGCACCTCTCACACTTAGCACCCAAAACCTTTCCAATTATACAATTTGATCCATGAACAAGGAGGTATGACACATTTCAAGAGTTTTCATGTCATTAGGTTTATGAATCAAGCCTGTAAAGGATTCATAATTAGAGTTTCACCATTTTCACTAAGTGTTCACTGCTTGTTCACTGTGATTGGCTAAAATGAAGGAGATAGTAGACACACTTAGGAGTTTATATACCTCAATGTATGAACATGAATAATTATAAAAATTCCTAATATTCCTCCTAAAGGTGGTTTCATCCCTTGAAGCTTCTCCATCCCTACAAAACACATAAATCTATCAAAATAATCCCTATTGTACCTCTTATGTATAAGTAGGGTACAACTCAATTACATGGTTCAGGTCCCTAGATAGTCTTCTACATCTTTAAATCAATTCCATTTCCTTTACTCTCCATTTGGGTGCTTCAATTGTAATATTTTCTCCATCGGGTTTGAGAGGGTTTTAGAGAGGTATTTGGTGTTAGCATTTGTTTATAAAGATCCCACATTGAAGTTATATATGAATACCATTGAGGGTTTCTTATGGAACCTACCTAACTCTTATAAACACCTTGAGGTTCCATTTAAAGTGTCATGGAAGTTTCAAGCATTTCAAATTGGCCATTTGAGTCATTTATGAACATTTTCCATGGTTTGTGTGCATTTCAAGCCCAAAAATGGATTCTTGGTGAACTTTTCTACCTACTGATGGTTCAAAAACCTCTGTACCCATTTCACACACATGTTTCAATATGTTATAATGCCTAAATTATGTGAAAATTTAAAATACCTCCCACTTTAGCATTAGGCCTAATGTTGCCTATTAGGGATCCCCGACATTCTTGAGCTCAACATAGATTTTTATGGTCTCTCCTAATTTTTGATGGTTATAAAAATTAATTCGTACCCCCATGGAAATTATTAAAATAATTATAATTCTTGTAAAAGGTTGAAATTGGAAGTGACCTCTCATTTGGGATTAGGCTTATACCTTGTCTAACTACCCTACCTACAAACCTTGTTGCATAGAGTACCATGTTTCACCTCAGATATTATAGAAAGTTTTTACATGTTTTATTAAGTGTATTACAGATTTTCCAATCATATTTAAATGTCCTCTTGAATTTTATCCCATGTTTAATCTCATTTCATAAAATATGCAAGGTTCATGCAAGGGAAAAGTGCCCTGCCTCTGAGATAGAATAGAGGTAGGTTGTCCTATGTGGTCATTAAAATTAGCTATTTTAGGGGGTTATCCAATTCCAAAGGATGCCTTCTGAAATTTTTTATCTCCTAGTGATCATTCTATACCTCTCAACTTACTCCATTTTCCTTGGTAGACTTATAGGTATAGGACTGTGTAGGGTATTGAATGTTGACTGTGTTTCATGAAATGGGAGATTCTTGACTTAAATTTTGTTAATTTTAAAGTAAATATATATGTTCAAATTTTCACATAGAGTGCCTCCAAACTTTCTCCAAAATCATGACATCTCAAACCACCTCTATGCTCTTTGTGTTCAAGACCAGGTTCACAAAACCCTGACTATAGACTGCTTGGTAGACCTCTATTACCTGACCTATAGGTATCCATGTAAATATTTAGATTAAAAAGAGTATTGAAACCTACTATTATGCTCTTATAATCATATTAACCTTGTATATATTACTTGTATCCCCTTGAGTGATTCTAATCCATCATGTAAGCATCATTGTTCATTTACAGTCACCTTCAATAGGGTATATGTGTGTATGGTCTATAATTTATCTTTGGTCATGTGTTTAGAGGTCCTTATTAGGGATTTTAAAAATCACTTAACTTATAATCATGTTTTCATCCACCTTTAAAGGGATTAAACATCATTGAGATCCCAAATGAACACTACTTTGCCTCCGTATCTAGCTGACTGAGACAACTGCCCTTAACCTTGTTGTAGGTTCACATTCAATGTTCTAAAAAGGCATATATGCCCATATTTACTTGGTCATGATGGTAATTAAGCTATTTGAAACTTATCTAAGGTTAAAAATATTCATCTCATCTTGACTTTACCTATATGCTCCATTTGGGTTCAAAACATGCCTTTCACTCTTGATTGGGACCCTTTCTCTTTGAGACCCTAATGTAGGTCACTATTTGGCTTTGTAGGTATTCTAAGGACTTTATGAATTCCTCTAGAGTTACCTAATGTCACAAGGCACTCACTTATCCTCTTATAACCTCTCCTAGCCCTTCTCAAGCATATCAATCCTCATTAAATGAGTATATCTTGGATGACTGAGATACTTTGCTCATTTAGACCCTACTGTAGATGTGTTTTTCCTTCAACTAAGATTGGATATGATGTTGAGGAACTTTCAATGAAGGATAATAACCCTTAAATACATATACATATGTGGATATAACTTATATGTCATCAAAACACAATCAAATATGTACTCAAGTCCATGTTTGCCTACTAGCTGAGGCATCTCTCTTTTATCCTGCCTGTAGGTATACATTTTTACAGTGTATAGACTGTGGGTGATGTATGGGAGGTAGATCACTATATGGAATTATTTTGGATAATCTATCAAGCTCATATATATTACCCTTACCATTTATAAGTACTCCCATTATGGTAGCACAGTCAAGTTACAATTTTTGATGATAAAGACCTCATTTTGGTCTCAAACCTGTAGATGACATTGAAATAATCCAATATGTTTGAGCATGAATTTGGAGTATTAAAACTCATGTTACTTGTGCTCTCTAATTTCCATTTATTTTAAGGAGATACTCTCAAAGTATTGCTGCTAGATGGATCTCTTAAGGTCTATCAAGAAGTCACTTCTCAAACTTATTCAATTTTGTCAAAAAACATAGAGCTCTCTATTTTTTCAATACAAGGAAAGGTTCCCAAACTCAGACTTCTTCCCTTTGTAATGCTTCTCCAATGACTAGTGGGATGATAAAGGGATTAATAATGCTCATCAGGCTAACATACAACTTAAAAAACTTCATGAGATCTCAACCATGACAATTCTTATCAGACAATGCTCTTGTGATTCTTTCAAACACTTATGGTGTAAAATGAATAAGTTTGAAAGCATAAATAGGCCTAAAAGAGGCTTCTTTGGCATTTGATAACTCAAAAACAAAAATAATAATGAGAAAACTTATGGAGAAAACCTAGGACACAAATGAAACCATTAAAGCTATCAAACCAAAACATAATATTCAGAAACTAGCTCAAACATGGACCTCTCATGCTTGAAGAAGCACAAAAAGTTGCCTAGATTCTTAATTATGGTTCATAAAGGAAGATCCATGAAATTCAAACTTATTTCCATGGATTTGAATTACACTGAGACCCCTTTCAACCCCTAAGAGAACTCCTCCCAACTTCACCTATATGGACTGTACTATGGATCCAAAGTTGACCATTCTTAGCTTATGAAGGCTAAAAGAAGGAAAATAAGTAAAATTCAACATTTCTAAATTTGTATCTACAAATTAGGCATGATATAGACCTCAAGGAGATGAAGAGACATTATTCCCATGTTTTAAGCTGAAAATGAGCTCACCAAATATGTACAAGTGCCATTAATGGCCTATTTTCAAGGAGCAACTACTTCTTTCTACATGAAACTACTTATTGAACTAAATCTAACCACTTCCTGACATATTTTGACCTTCTTCACATTAGAAAATTTCTTGGTGACAAATATGCCTTTTTGACAAATCATACAAGTCATTTAATGAGCTAAAAATATTACAAAATGACACTTTTTGCACATGAGACATAGTAAAGGACCAATTTATGACTTAGGGGCAATTTAAAACATATAAATTACCAATTAGGACATTTATAATAAAATTTTAACCTTTGACCATGTTTTGACTAGGATTGACTTTGGTTAACTAGACTAGTACAAGGAAGATAGGCTTAGACCAAGGCTAGAGTAGGGATATGTAAGGTATTTAGACACATATGAGACCCTATTATACATACAAGAACTTGTGAAAAGTTTCAATATGTAGGGATTGACTCAATTTTATCAAAAGTCAAATTTGGTCAACACTTTTAGCAATTTTTAAGGGTAACATGCTTGCCTATGTTAAGGACCATTAGCCTTATACCATCCATTGGGCAAAGGGAGTCAAATGCACTCTAAAACAACAAGATCAGACCTTGACTTGACTAACAAAAAAAATAATTGACCTCAAAAATCATAAAGGAAAGACAACACACAATAAGACCAAGGAAACACACAAAGCAAAAGCACACCTATGCTACTAAGCACTTAGGGAAAACAAGACATAACAAAAAGAAAAATAATTATGTACATCTAACGTAAACATACCTCCCTTCCTAGATCAAAATTTAATTACCTTTAATCTTTCTCCTCATGAGATGAATGAGGGTACCAAGCATGTTTCTTCTTCGATGGAGTATTATATGGATCATGCTCCCTTTTTGCTCCTTGTCTTGGCATGTCCTTTGATATACTCATATAAAACAAGCCTCCAAGGTAGATGAAGTCTTATTGACCTTGGAAACATGCTTCATATTGATGTCCCTTTATCTCATCATGAAAAATTTATATTTCTATGCATGGAACAGCTTATTGAAAGTCTACATTTTCTTGAAAGGCCTCATTGTCCTTCTCATTTGTTATAGCCTATTAAAATCCTTCAAGACATGTTTTATCATGGTATCCTAGGAGTATTTCTTGCTCAAAATATTGCTTCATGGTTGCAGGATCAGCTTCACATGAGATTATAGAATCAAACTTCAAACCTTATTCAAAAGATTCATAGGCATTATGGATTACTCCATCATGGTTTAGAGGCTCTTGATGATGATACCTCCCAACATATACTTGCTCCTTGATAACTTGGGATTGTGTTCTTAGGAGTCTTGTCTTATCATTATCTTCATATTCTTTGAACATTTACATATATGTGTTCCACATGTCTTCTTCTTGAAACACATCATCTTGCTTACCATGTCTTGTAGTCAACTCCAAAGGACTTGTAGGCCCCATGAAACCTTCAAATTTATTATAAATGTCCTCAAATATCTACCACAAGTCATCATCCTTCTCTTGATCAACATCATGAAGTGAAACAATAAGAGAAACTTCTTCATCTTCTTCTTTGGAAACCAAAAGAACTTCTTCCAAGGCATCTTTCTCAACACAATGAATGTCATCTTGATTACCATTAAAATCTAAAGTTTCTTCAAAAGGATTCAGCCCTTCCTCATCATAAATCCACTCTAAAATCTCCATCTCCTTGTCCCTCTTAGTGATGCCAATACTAGGCATCTCAAAACCATGGACTCTTAAGGAGCAATTGAATCCTCACCATTATAAGGGAAAAATTGATCAGTTATAGGAGGTAGAAAGATGGGCTCAATGGCTTCTTAAGGAGGGACTTCTTTACTTAAACATTCTTTATTCTTCTTTCCACAAGTTGCCACTACTTCTTTTCATCTTGGGAAGGTAGGATTAGAGAGTTCTCTATGGGGCTGAGATGCAAATGGAGAGGTAAATGATAGGCTTAAGAAAATTAGGGTTTCCTTGGGCTTGGTATCTTGTTTCCAACTTAGAAAGTGATGCTTAGGAAGCTCTCCATTTTTTTCTACCATGATGGATTGCCTTAAAATTTGGTTTGTAAATTCAATCTCCTTGTCAAGATGGGCCTCAAAACTCAATCTTCCTTTCTCAAAATCTTCTCTAAATAAATCAACCTACTCAACAGTGGTGTCATCCTTCCTTTGGCTACTCTCTTGGATGGAATTCCAAGAAGTGAAACTTTGGGGAATGCATGAAGGACTTGGGGCGTTTTGAACCATGATTGGATTAGCATCTTGAGTGAAAAAAGTTGACACACTTTAAGGTTGATGTGGGATGTATTGGAGCTGCCAAGATTGAGTTGGTTCATGAGATTTCAACCTCTCTTCTAGGTGTAAAATCAGAACACAAACATCAAGCATTTCACCCATAAGGCCTTTCCAATTAGATCTCTCTATAGGCATCCATTCTCTCTTGACTAGTTTTAAATCATCCCTCACACTCTTAACAAAATCACTAGGGATAACTTGACAACAACCATTCCTAGTATCAAGGTCTAACATATAGTCTTTGTATCCAATGAGGGTCTTATTAAAACTTATAATAGACTGATTTGGAGAAGAACTAGGTGGACTAGGTAAAGCACAAGCTTGATAGGGTTGATTATAGGCAACATAAGATTTATAGGGATCATGACAAGCTTGGCCAAGGACTTGTTCATATTGAGAGGGAAAAGGAAAAGATGGATATGTATTCCAAACATGTGTTAAGACAAACTCAACATCAAAATTATCCATGAATCACTCATGAGAAGAGTATAGAAAAAAAACCAACTTCAATTAGAGTACCTAGACTACTTAACCAGTAGATTTATGCTTCAAGTATCTATTGGTGCTTAGTGAAATTACCTCCAAAGGCTGATATCTTGAGGAGAACACCAAAAATCCTTAAATTCTTGGAACAAGAGTCCCATCAGACATGCCAAAAACTATTATCACTTAAACTTGCACCCCTTGAGGAGATGACAAGTCTTTCCTCATTCAAGTGGCACAATGGAACCACCTAAGGGCAATGGGTGACCCAAATTTGAGGTGGATCTATAGATTAGGGATAGTTCCTTTGATGTACCACTATAGATCAAACCTACTACTAAATTTTGTGGGGTGAAAATGGAGAAGGATAAATGAAAAAAAAAAAATCTATGGGAGGTGATACACCAAATATATGGTCTACTCACACCACTTACAATGCACTTGAAACCAAAGAGAATCCCACATATACACTTCATCCAATTCAACACTCCTCTTCTACATCAATGTTTCAAGCATGGGATCTTGAAAAGAGCTTAAGATAGGAGGACATAGACAATAGGAATTCTAGAAAAACTAATGAATGAGCTACTCAATATACCTAAAATCCACATTAGACACTTCTTGCTGACCTACAAAAGAGAGCTTTCAATTCATACAAGGCACTAAGAAGAGTAACATGTGAAGGTAAGGAAAATACACTTGCACAAGACCAAAAACCAAAACATGCACTTAGTAAAATATTGAATGAGGTAAAACATCATTATTCATTAATTCAAGGTAAAAATTTGGTAGGGATTTGCCATACCTAGGTGGAGATATCTTTAAAATAGCCTAAAAGGCTATAATTTATAGCAATTGTGAGAGGAGAGAGAGAAAGGGAAGCTCAAGAGTCACTAAGACACTTGTCAAGAAATAATAATGAGTTACAACATCAATGAAATATAGCATGAGATAGGTCCTATAATGAAAGCAAGGACAAATGTCTCCCAAGTCATCTAACTCCTCCATATGTGGTGTAGATTCTCCCTTGCTTGCATAAGAAACAATCATCATGATTTGCCTTCACAAAAATACCTCATCACTAAATAGGGTTAGGTCTGATGATTGATATGAGGGGGAGGGGTTACTAAAAATCCTCCACATGCATTGGATTAGTCCCTAATAATTCATATTCTTTCAGCCATAAGCAATCATCTCAAATAGTTATAAAATGACTCCTCATGCACCCCTCACACTTGGCACCCAAAACCTTTCCAATTATATAATATGATCCATGCACAAGGATGGATGACACATGTCAAGAGTGTCCATGTCATCAGGTTCATGAATCAAGCCTTAAAAGGTTTCCCAATTGGAGTTTCACCATTTTCACTAAGTGTTTACTGCTTGTTCAGTATGACTGGATAAAACGAAGGAGATATCAGACACACTTACGAGTTTATATACCTCAATGTATGAACATGAGGACTTAGAAAAAGTACTAATATTCCTCATAAAGGTGGTTTTATCCCTTGAAGTTTCTCCATCCCTACAAAACACACAAATTTGTCAAAATAAGCCTTATTGTCCTTCTTTCGTACAAGTATGGTAAAAATCAATTGCATGGGTCAGGTCCTTGGAGAGTCCTCTACATCTTCAAATCACTTCCCTTCACTTTCCATCTAGATGATTTAATTGCAAGATATTTTCCATTGGGTCTTAACATTTGTTTATGAAGATACCATGTTGAATTTATATCTAAATACCATTGAGGGCTTCTTAGGAACCCTCCCTAAATTTGATAAACACCTTGAGGTTCCATGCAAAGTGTCATGGAAGTTCCAAGCATTTCAAATTGGCCATTCGAGTCATTTCTGAACATTTTGCATGGTTTGTGTGTATTTCAAGCCCAAAAATGGATTCTTGGTGAAATTTTCTACCTACTAATGGTTCAAAAACCTCTAAACTCATCCCACACACATTTTTCAATATGTTATAATTCCTAACTTAAGTGAAAATGTAAAATACCTCCCATTTTGGCATTAGGCCTAATGTTGCCTAATAGGGCTGCCCTACATTCTTGAGCTCAACATAGATTTTGATAGTCTCCTTTAATTTTTTATGGTTCTAAAAATTCATACATACCCCCATGGACATGATTAAAATCATTATAATTCTTGTTAAAGGTTGAAATTTGAAGTGACCTCTCATTTGGGATTATGTGATGTCCCTTACTTAGGGGCTCCTTTTTTTTCCTACAAATGCTCTGATACCACTGTAATATCCCTTCGAATATCAAAACAAAAGCTCCGAATTCCTTATCTGAATTTCTACAAAATGTCTTCAAATAGATAAATAAATCACAGTATAAATTCTTATTTATTTGCTCATAAGCTTACAATAGAGTTCCTCTGTCAAGTATACAAAGAATATTGAAAGTACGGCCTTAATAGCCTGAATATTCTGCAAACTGGTCTGAATCTGGTACATCTCATCCTGCTGTGTAAAAAAACACAGTCGCCAACGTTGGTTATACTGCCGTCGTTGATCGACCTGTAGTCGTTAACTTGTCGACATCGATAATATGTCGACCGATGTCGGTCTCTGTAGGTCCCTGTTCGCCGATGTCGGTGCCTAAAATTTTTGTAGGTGCGTACGGATTTTCATGGATCTGTACGGAAGTCGTACGGCCGCTGATGTCGCACAACCTGTATGCTTGATCCTGATCTGTAGAATTATGGGCTAATACAAAGATCTATATCTGGATAATTCTTGAATCAAAAACCCAAAATAATGAAATACCTTTAAACCCTTGTGATAGCTTTTGTGTGAAGTTATCTCTCAAACTTGTAAACACCTGTGATAGCTTCTGTATGAAGTTATCTCTCAATTTGGCAATAGATCAGCTGATCTTTCACAACCTCTGAATTGCACACAATGAAGAGTTGACGTTCTTCAATGCAAATGGAATCCTGGAACCCTTGGCTCAGTCTTCACAGAAGAATTTCTTAACAAGAATCAATATCAATAATCAATGGCTAATCCAAACTCTCTCCCATGAGAACTCTTATACCCTTCCAAAGGTGTGCTTGCTAAAATTAGATTTCCTCAAATTAGAACTTGGGGTTCTAAAATTAGAATTCCTCAAATTAGAACTTGGGCTTCTTAAATTAGAATTTGGGTCTTAAAATTAGACCAATTAATTAATAATTAATAATTAATTAATATCTAATTTAAAATTAGACCAAATAAATAATTAATTAATATCTAATTTAAAATTAGACCAAATAATTAATATTTGATTAAATCAATCAAATATTAATATCTCCCTCAATACATGTCAGATCCTCGAACCGTCTGAAGCTGGTGAACCAGGGAGTGATTCTACACATGACCATATCAAAACAAGGGTGCTCTGCTGTATGTCAAATATCCCTAAATAATAGGAGTTTAGGCCCAATGTGTCTGAAATAACCTGAATGAGAGCCAACTATAGGAATTCTGTAAATCAAAGCCAAGCCAATCTCCATCATGACCCTCTATCCATCCAATCAGCCTACGAAGGTCGCATAATAGGCTAATCATCAAGCCTGTCAATGTCCACGAAAAAGGGGACATGACAGATTAGGCTTATACCTTGCCTAACTACCCTGCCTGCAAACCTTGTCGCATAGAGTACCCTGTTTGACCTCAGATATTATAGTAAGGTTTACCATGTTTTATTAAGTTTATTACATCTTATATAATCATATTTAAAGGTCCTATTTACTTTTGTCCCATGTTTCATCTCGTTTCCCAAAATTTGTAGGGTTCAAGCAAGGGAAAAGTGCCCTGCCTCTAAGACAAAGTAAATGCATGTTTTCCTATGTGGTCATTAAAATTAGATATTTTAAGGGATTATACAACTCCAAATTATCCCTTGTGAAATTTTTTATCTCTTGGTGATGAGTCTAGACCTCTCGACTTTCTCAATTTGCCTTGGCATATTTTTAGGTATAGGATTATGCAGGGTATTGAATGTTGACCATGTTTCATGAAATTGGAGACTCTTTCCTTACATTTTGTTCATTTTAAAGGACATATAGATGTTTAAATTGTTACATATAGTTCATCCAAACTTTTTACAACACCATGACCTCTCAAACCACCTCTATGCTCTTTGGGTTCAAGACTGGGTTCACAAAACCCTGATTATAGACTGCATGACAGACCCCTCTTGTCTAACCTATAGGTATCCATGTAAATATTTAGCTTAAAAAGAGTATTTAAACCTATTATGATCATATTATAATCATATTACCCTTGTTTGGCTCACTTTTATCCCCTTGAGTGACTCTAATCCATCACTTAAGCATCACTGTTCACTTACAATCACCTTCAAAAGGGCATTTATGTGTATGGTCTGTAATTTATCTTTGGTCATGTGTTTAGAGGTCCTTATTAGGGATTTGAAAAATCACTTAAATTTTTCTCAAGTTTTTATCCACCTTTAAAGGGATCAAACATCATTTAGATCCTAAATGAACACTACTTTGCCACCATATCTAGCTGACTGAGACAACTGCCCTTAACCTTGTTGTAGGTGAACATTTAAGGTTCTAAAAAGGTATATAGGCCCATATTTACTTGGTCATAATTATCATTTAGATATTTTAAACTTATCTGAGGTTAAAAATGTTCATCTCATCTTGACTTCACCTCTATGATCCATTTGGGCTCAAAACATACCTTTCACTCTTGATTGGGACCCTTTCTCTTTGAGACCCTGCTATAGGTCACTATTTGGCTTTGTAGGTATAATAAGGCCTTTATGAAATCCTCTAGAGTTACCTAATGTCAAAATTTAGTCACTTATCCTCTTCTAGCCTCTCCTATCCCTTCTCAAGCATATTAATCCTCATTAAAGGAGTCTATCTTGGATGACTAAGATACTTTACTCATTTAGACCTTGTTATAGATGTGTTTTTGCTTCAACTGAGATTGGATATAACATTGAAGAGCTTTAAATGAAGGATAAGAACCCTTTAATACATATACATATGTGGACCTAACTTATATGTCATTAAAACATAATCAAATATGTACTCAAGTCCTTATTTGCCTACTGGTTGAGGCATCTCTCCTTTATCTTTCCTATAGGTATACATTTTTACAGTGTACGAACTGTGGGTGATGTATGGGAGGTAAAGTAATATATGGCATTCTTTTGGATGATATCTCAAGCCCATGTATGTTACCCTTACCATTTAGAATTACTCCTATTATGGTATTATAGTCAAGTTACAATTTTTTATGACAAAGACCTGATTTTGCTCTCAAACCTGTAGATGACATTGAAATAATACATTATGTTTGAGCATGACTTTGGAGCCTTCATACTCATGCTCCTTGTGCTCTCCAATTACATCTCTTACAAGGATATACTCTCATAGTAGGGATAATATATGGAGCTATTAATATCTATCAAGAAGTCACTTCTCAAACTTATCCAATTTTGTGAAAAAACATAAAGCTCTCTATTTTTCCAATACAGGGAAAGGTTCCCAAACTCAGACTTCTTTTTGGAATGCTTCTCTAATGAATAGTGGGATGCCAAAGGGACCAGTCTTGCTCATCAGGGTAACATAAAACTTAACAAACTTCATGAGAGCTCAACCATTATAATTCTTGTCATACAACACCCTTGTGACTCTGTCAAACACATGTGGATACAAAATGAACCAATTTGCAAGCACAAATAGGCCTAGAAGAGGCTTATTTGGAATTTGATAACTATAAAACCAAAATAAAAATGATAAAACCTATGGATAAACCCTAAGACACACATGAAACCATCAAGCTATAAAACTAAAACATAATATTCAGAAACTAGTTCAAATGGGGACATCTCATGAATGAAGAAGCACAAAATGCTGCCTAGATTCTTAATGATAGTTCATAAATGAGGAGCCATGAAATTTAAAATTATTTCCATGGATTTGAATTAAACTAAGGCCTCTTTCAACCCCTAAGAGCACTCCTCCGAACTCCACCTGTACGGATTGTACTATGCATCCAAAGTTGACCCTTCTTGGCTTGTGAAGGCTAAAAGAAGAAAAAGAAGAAAAATTCAATCTTTATAAATTTTTATCTACTAAAAAAGCATGGTATAGACCTTAAGGATATGAAGAGACACTATTTCCATGTTTTAAGCTGAAAGTGAGCTCACCAAGTCTGTACAAGTGACATTAATGGCCTATTTTCAAGGAGAAACTACCTATTTCTATATGAAACTACTTATTGAATTGAATCTAACCACTTCCTAACATCTTCTCACCTCTTTCACATTATAAACTTGCTTGGTGATAAATATTCCTTTTTGACAAATCTTACAAGTCATTTAATGAGCTAGAAAAATGACAAAATGACACTCTTTGCACATGAGACATGGTAAAGGACCAATTTATGACTTAGGGACAATTTAAAACATCTAAATGACCACATTAATACATTTATAAGAAAATTTTAACCTTTGACCATGTTTTGACTAAGGTTGACTTTGGTTGACTAGATTAGTATAAGGAAGATAGGCTTAGACCAAGGTTAGAGCAGGGATAGGTAAGGTATTTAGTCACATATGAGACCATATTAGACATATAAGAACTTATAAAAAGTTTTAATATGTAGGGTTTAACTCAATTTGACTAAAATTCAAATTTGGTCAACACTTGACAATTCTTATGGGTAACATGCTTGCTTATGTTAAGGACCAGTAGCCTTATCCCATCCATTGGGCAAAGGGAGTCGAATGCACTCTAAAATATAAGGATCAAACCTTGACTTGACTAAAAAATAGCCGATTGACCTTGAAACATACAAAGGAAAGACAACACACAATAAGACCAAGCAAACACACAAAATAAAGGCACACCTATGCTACTAAGCACTTAGAGAAAACAAGACACAAAAATAAGCAAACTAATTATGTACATCTAACTTAAACATACCTCCCTTCCTGGATAAAAAGGGAAGTACCTTAAATCTCCCTCCTCATGAGATGAATGAGGGTGCCAATCATGTTTCTTCTTGGATGGAGTATTATATGACTCATGCTCCTTTTTTGCTCCTTGTATTGGCATGTCTTTTGATGGAGTCATCTCAAACAAGCCTCCAAGGTAGATGAAGTCTTCTTGACCTTGGAAACATGCTAATCTCAAATTTTGCCTCAGAGGAGCTTACCATCTAAAACCAATAAGAGGGTGAATCCATGGAAGAACTTAGAAGGAAGAAGTTGTGTTTCCAATGCAAGGATCCATGGACTCTAGGACATATATGCCATGGAAAGGGGAAGATACATTATGTTGAGGTAATTTATAATGAGGAAGAGACTATAGATAAACATATTTGGGAAAGGATCAAGATCAATAATTGGATCTCATGATAAGGGTACCAAGGGAGGTACACTTGATTCTCTTTCTATCACAGAAAGGTTTAATCCCTTCAAGTTCCAAGGAACTTTGTGTGGGTGAAGAGTCATATTACTTCTTGATAGTGGTATTACTCATAATTACATTGTTGTGGGCTTAGTGGTAAAGAGGGATCTGCATATAGAAGAATTTGATGTGGTGGTGGATGATGGGTTTACCATCCTTTGTAAGAAAAATATTAGTAATTTCAACATCCTCATTGGTGAGTATACAATTTATCATGATTTATATGTTTTCATTTTAGGTGGGACTAACATGGTACTTGGAGTACAATGGTTGTATTCACTGGGTGAAATTTCCCAAAACTATCAGACCATGGAGTTGATTTTTTAGCACAAAGGGAGGGAGGTAACATTGAAGGTAATTCCTCGCCCTCTACCTCATCAAGTTATAGTGAAGAGACTGGAGTCCATTAGTTCCAAATGTTCCATCATAAACATGGGTAAGCAAGCAAAGTCATACTTGCATGACAAGGGAAATGAATTTGTTGAGGATGTTGGAAGTTTATCTTTGGTACAAGTACAAGATAGCAATTTTACACATGATTATGACCATTAGTCAGATCCTCTAGAGGTAAAAATAGAAAATATTTTTAGTTTTTTAGTATTTATCAGAGTGGTGTAATGGAAGTACGAAAGAGTAAAGTTGATGTCAGGGGAATTCGCCACATGCTTGCAGAAGATTGCTACACTTTTGGTTGGCCATTTATAGGATATTCTATTTACATGTGTAATACATAATAGTGTGACAAATGGGAAAACACACAAACCTACAAGAAAATGTACAAAACTCCTAGATTGATTTGGGATCCTAGAACTTCATTGAGTTCTACCTAGGGTCAAATGGAGCTTGAGTTGTGATTGCTTGACGATAATCAATCTTGGATAAGGAGGATTATAATGTCCCCTTCTTCTCAATGAGACAATTATAGAAGACTATTAGCCTATTTTATTCTTGTAGGCTAAGTTAGATGGTATAAGAGAATAATTGAGGTCAAGTCACTATTCATAGGTTACTATTCACATAGGCACTATTCATGTGTTACTATTTACTATCACTATTAATGGTGATGTAGCAAGTGATGTAACTGATGATACAACATATGAAGTGGCATGGCCCATAGAAGATCTTCCATGGAATCTTGTATATGTGATGGAGTGGGGCATAGTACTCCACTAGGAGATAGGTTTTCTTGTCTTTGATGAGTCACATGTCTTCCTTTTAGGTGATGAAGACAAGAGTGAATAGTTGGGGCACCACCCTTAGGTGGAATATTGTGTTGGCATGAAAAGGAAAGTAAAAATGTGTTGGACATATTTTTGAAATTTTATGAGCACATGGAGGAAGATAATAGGACTACACTATTGAAGATTTGTCTCACATGAGGAAGTGAGGCACCATTTTTGGTGTCATATGGAAAGTGGGAGACCAAGACAAAAGAGGGGCTGATAATGTGATCCAGTTTTGACCATTTTCACAAAGGGACAAACACCTCACTATTGCTCACATGTGTGAGTAAGGGGCCATTTTAGAGTGATATATAAAATGGTGGAGATATGGTCAAAAGTAAAAGATTTATTCTTGACGGTTGCACATGGTGTCACATGACCAATAGTAGTCATTTTGACCCTCATGGAAATATGGTGCCACATTCTCTCTCTCTCTCCTCATACTTCTCTCATTTCCTTCTTCATTATAAACTCTATAAATAAAGAACTCTCTCCCTTGGTTAGGTATGTTGAATATGATAAGCCCTTGCCCACGCACCCCCCCTCCTATTTTCAGAGTTTGAACTTGGTTCAACTTATTCCTCTCCTAAGGATTAAAATCCTTGGAGTGAATAAATATTTCAAGATGAAAACCCTCTAATATTTTTCAGTTTTAGTGGTGAAATATCCTCCTTGGCTAGCTTATGGTGGTTTTATTCAAAAACTACATTGGTGTTTCAAAGGAGTTTATTATGTAAGCAGATGTTTTGTAATGTCTCTATTTTATATGTATTCTTAGTGTTATATATATAAATTCTTCAGTGATGTAGTGTTATCAGTTTAGTGAATGAATATTATAGTTGAGTGTTATCTATTTCAGATATTTTAGTTGTATGGTTGTGTCCATTTGTAAGCTATTTAAAAAAAAATAAAAAATGTGCTAATTATCCTTGAGGGGATATTATATATTACCTTGAGTTAACTAATTCTCTTTAGTGCATCTTGGAATTACTTTTACGACTCTAAAAATTTCACTCAATCAAAAAAATAATCTCACATTGGTTGGTACATTTAATTTGTAGTTAAATCCAATAGTCTATGATCATTATACCAGTGGGAGTGATATCACAATGGAAGTGGTTATCCCACTAATATGATGATTGATTCATTGTAGATATGCCTCTTCAATGTATAAACCCAATAAAGTATGATCATTATGTCAATGTAGTAGGACCTCATGATGTATATCTTACAATTATTATTACAACTCTAAAATCCCCTTTCACTTCCAATAAACCATGATCCTCCATGATATTATGAAAGAAGAGTATAACCTAAAGTTTCTTCTTGATATTACTTCCAGCACTCTAAAATACTGATTCAATCCAAATATTTAAAAATAAATAAAAAATTCTTCTTCAAAGCAAAAATTCTTCAATCATTACAATCTACTTGGAAAAATACCCCCATACTCTCTTTTCATTTTCAAGCTAGTAATCTTAAAATGACTTCGACTAGTCTCCCTTAAAGAAGGGATCATATTTAATGTGAACAGGTAGAGATTTAGAATCTTATCTGTGACATGGGTTTCCTCCTTTTAGATGAAAAGTTATGCCATCTCAATCATAATTCATTCATCTATGCCTAGAGTGAAAGTGCACATTTTCTTATAAATAAATGTCTTAAAGGCCATAAAAATTTAGTTACCTCCTCTATTTACAAAATCAAGTATATTCAAGTTTATGTCAGTGCTTACCATTACTTTGAAGGGGTGATTCTCTAATTTCTATGAATCAACTATTTTTTGCATTGGGTGTATTTCGGTAAACCATTTGATTGTAAGATGGATATGATGTCTTTGAACAATGACATTATCGTAGACATTTTAGGATGTGTGGATGGCTTAACCCTTGTTAATTCAGGATCTGTGTCTTCACTCTTTTTCTCCATTGCATCACAAGAGAGTTTATGGGAAGAAAAGTGTTGCTCTCTTTAGCTTTCTATAGGGGATAAATATGTCAAAGAATTGATCTCTTCTTTAATGGGTGGATTCATAAATTTCTATGAAAATTTATTTCCTTTAATTTCTAATGATGAATCTTGTGAAAGGGATTCCACCAGTAATGAGTTGAAGTTGAAGGTGTGTGATGTTGTTCCCTCTGATTTTGTGTCAGTTGTGGATGTGGCATACAAGAATATTGATGTAGAGAAGCTCTTTCATCCTATACTCAACCATAGATTTGACACCTCTTATATGAACTATAAAAATTATATCCTACTCATTCTTTCACCATATAACTCACTATCTATTCATATACTCATTCCATTCACCATCTCACTACTTTGCATTCACCTCACACTCACTAGTCTTTACTGGTCTTCAAACTTCATTGACCAAATCACCTCCATTCTCGAAACATGATTCCTATAGTCAATATTCATCTTATATATTCTATCTTATGTTAAAAAAACTTGCTCCATGCTAACTCACACTCACTATCAATCTCAAGTTCCTTCTTGGTCTATCAAGCCCTCAACCTCACTATGCCTCAAGTAGCCTTTTTTTGACACTTTCCAATAGTATGAATGGTATAGCTATGTGATTGAGTTTTCATTTGTATATTCAACTACCCTCTATCTTTTTTTATTTCTTCATGAACTTTCAAGATTTAACTCTTCCTCAAGATACATTTTCTAGCCCCTTCACAGACCTAACTCGGTCTCTTTAATCCATTCTACCACATAGTCACCTATATCTTGTACTTATAGTTCCGTACAGACCTAAAACATTTAAAATTATTTAAAAAGTCTCAAAAATAATTCAAATAAAAAATTTCATTACTTTTTTCTGATGGAAACATTAGTTATTCAACTTTTAGTGTTTGAATCCTAAACTAGGGTTTTTAGGGCTCTGTACAAACATGAGAGGACTCATTTGGATCTTATTTGATCTTTTGAATATTTCAACACGTATAATGAACTAAATAAGGTATGTTAAACTAATCAAAACCTTCTCCAAATTCAAACTTTGCTTAGTTTACTTTCAATCACGTTCTAATCATGGATTTCATAGGATTCTATGAACATAATTTGGGTGAAACAAACCTATATAGGGTTCTAACGATATTTTGGATTATCTGAGGTTGTTTGAATGTTCCACTAAGAAATTATTCCACCAAACTAAATATATATACTATCTTTACACCATCACACACTCCATACCATTCATTACTCAAACATTCAAGCTCATTATTTGGTTGTGTATTGTAAACATGGTACTCCTAATTGTAACCCCTGTTCTTGTTTGTATCAAAACACTTACATATGTGCAATATGAATCCAATAAAAACATGTTTATACCTAAACATACCTCCTTGACATTGTCTTAGGCAAGTTCCTTCAGCTTTGGCTCTTGATTCCAATGAATATGCATATATTTTTTGTCTCATTCTTGAAGATCACTATTTCTTGCAACAACTATCTTTCAACATTCATTACAAAAACTATTCCTACAGATTATAAGGCTTTAAATTCATTGATTTTAAGTCACAAAACATTATGAATACAATGGTATAGAGGTGTTCAAACTCCAAACATGCTATCTTCATTAATTCTTCTTTTTACATAAGACTGCCATCAATGACAAAGTATAGATTTATTGATGGTTTTCACTCCATTACTATCCCTTCATGCTTGTGCCTCTTCCAAATAATTTTAACCAAATATCTAACTTCCTAATTACTTCTATTATATTAATCTCACCTCTATTACAATCCAAAACTTGTTCATATACAAGAAACTGCCTTCTTTAATAACCACCTCTCATGTAACTATCTTGACACCATGGTTACATTCATAACTCTTGTTATTTGTCATTGTCCTTATGATTTGTATGTGAAAACACCTTATACACATCTCTAGACTCACTTAATACCTCTTACACACACTTGCTAACATCAAATTTCTTGACAACTAGCTCAAAACACTCCTAACACACTAACACAATTTTAAATTTTCAAATGCCCATTTTGGTGGTAAAATGCCAAAGGGACATCAAAGCATACTACAAACCCCTTCTAAAGACTCAAATTCCTTCTAAGACATGATAAGATACCAAAGACACTTATACATGATCATATTTACACAATTTGCTTGATGCCCCTACATCAAATATGGTCATCTATTCTAAAAGTTGTTTGGGGCATCCCGGATGCATAGGATTTTAAGGGTTGCTTCTGTAACTGCCCTTTCAGGATTGATCTCATTGACTTTGAGGAGGATCACACCACCACAGATGGGTTGCCAAAAATTGTTCTTATTCACGAGCTAAGTAAGGATAATGAATTTTGGGTGCAGTTTATGGACAATATTAAGTTAAGATGGATTGTGATAAACAAGAGAACCAAGGAAGCCGCTAATCTTTCAAGCTGGAGCCCCTTGGTTAGACAAAGGCACTGGTCCTCTGACAAGGATTCTATTATATTCTTTGGCTCCATATTACCTATTGATGGTATATTGCCTTGCAAAATCGTACAGTGTAAGCTTGTCATGAAGTGTAGAGTTTCACACGATGATCATTCTACCTTGAAAATCACTGAACTCAGCATGCAGTTGGAAGATGTTATGGGAACTCATGCTAGTGGGAGGAACAACATGGTTATCCTAGAAAAATCTCTACATTGTAGGAGTAATAACCACATTAAGATGTTAGAATCCTGTCAGAAATACTTGAGGGAACAGAGCAAAATGAAGCAAACAAAGATGAGGAGGGAACATTGTTTGGATGCTATGTTTATTCTAAGTGGTATTGTTGCATTTGTTTCAGTTTGGCATTTCATTTTTTGATCCTTAAGAAAATTATCATAGTTGACTGATTAAATTATCAAAATATGTAGATACTTGAATAAAATTTCTCTTAACCTTCTATTATTAGGTCAGGATTTGAGGACTTTACAAGCTAAAATTTCACCGAAAAGTGAATTCATGGGAGTTTATTCTTCCCGTTGATCTCTTCAAAACATCAAAACAAACATATTACAGTAGCAAAGTTAGTGTGGGGTGGTTCGAACATTTTCATAGTAATGAAATCAGTCAGTTCAAGTTCTTGAAATAAAGGAGTTTATCATAAACAATGTAACCGCTGCTATTTGTAAGTTTGCAGTTGCAAAACTACCCCAATGGTTTCATAATTACCAATGTTTGTATGTGATATTTGGGTAATCGTCAATTTGCATGCACCAACGGTTTCATCATGAAACAAAGCATAAGAATAAGAATAAGAATGATTGCAAATATTTCCAATTTTCAATGATAGTTCGTTTGAGTTTCTTGGCAGAGTCCAAAGTTGAGAAAGCATAAATACAAGGCTTGTTCAAGGCAAAAGACATTAGAGAATGCAGTGAGAAGTCTTGAAGTTGGATTCACATTTCAAATTGCTAATTGGATTTTTTATTGCTTTTTCATTGTTTTTAAGCTATAGATGATTAGTGCAACTATGTTAGAATACTAAGAAGTCTTTGATAAGTACAAAGTGATCTTGTATGCAAGTTTTGGATAAAATAATAATAAGAATTATGTTCATATAACATGAAAGACAAGTTTGACAGTACCTGCTACATTTTTTATATTACATAATAAAAAAGAGTGTAATTATCTTAATAGATTTTTTTGCATAATATTTTTTCAATTATAAAAAATATCCTGCACATTTCATTTTCAACACTTATTTATATCTATTTTAATATTATAAATAACTTAAAAAAATCATCTTCTAATCATTATTCAACTAGAAATCATTAAAATTTATATTGATCGATGTTCGTTGTAGAATATCTACCTAATTTATAGATCACTTTTCAAAAATATGATTTTATAAAAATATGGCATAGATTTCTTACTTTTGCACTTAATCAGAAATCTTTATAAATTCTCCTCCTTCCTTGAGATTAGCTTGTTCACTGTTGGCATGTCGGGAACGGTGCATCCGCCTCGTTTATCAATTAAAATAAAATTAAAACTGTTCTTGGGGGAGGTGGTGATTGAAGATGTGAATGGTGCATAGAGGGTGTAGGAATCTTCATGATTTTTAAATTAAATTATCAAATTAAGAGGTTAAAGTTCTTGAGAGATATGTATAAGGAATTTCACTTTTCTAACTATATATGCTTCGGCCAATTTATTATGTGGTTTTTAAACGTGATAGAATTGAAAAAAAAATGTTAGATTGAAGATTTGGTTAATAATTTAAAAAAATTAGTATTTTTTTATTAATAAACATGTTATTTATATGGTAATTTGTCTTGTAAAATCTTTCATAATATCTTTTAATAAATTCTATGTTATTTTTTTGGGTGGATGTGTTTTGGAGAATCATGTTATGTATGATTGTGTCTTTTTAGGTGGGTTTTATTAAAGTAATTGGTATTGGTCAATTTAAAGGATAAATAAATTTGAGAGGATGTGGGTTTTTTTATAGTTATGACGAATTCAAAAAGTTTCAATATTTTGTAGGTTTTAAATATTTTTGGGAAATTATTCATTTTTTTCAATACATATTTTCATGAATGATTTAGATCTTGAGTATCACTAAGTAAAATTGGATGGCTTTTTTGAGAGGTTTGGTTCTTAAAAGTTTTTTTTTCTTGTGTTGATATTAATTAGTCAAAATATGATAGTGTGTCTTACTTTATGGTATAAAGAAATCACATACACTTCCAATCTCTCCTCAAAATATTTTGAATTTGGGTCATTGATATTAATCAAATAAATGTGTTTTAACTTATATATACAAACAAAGATGTAGTGCATATAATTTTTTCTATTTTTTAAAAATTATTAAGTATTTTTTAATTATTTATTTATTTATTTATTTTTGTTTGGTTATATACCTTAGTTTAATTCTATATTTACTCTAGTATTATTATGAGTTATCTTTCTATAACTTACATATACTCATTTTTTGTTGTTTGGTAGTTTTTATGACTTTGTAAGTTAGTTATTTAAAATGTATAACACTACATTATTATCACTTTTAATTCTAGATAATCAAAATGATAAAATAACTTACTTTATCTTACTTGCACTTGAGTAAAGGGCCTTTCCTTATTAATCATTAAAAAAAAAAAAAAGATTTAAATAAAATAAATATCTTATCTTAATAATAAAATAAATATTAATTGAAAAAATATAATTTAATTTTAAATATTTATTAAAACTTATATGCTATTTTAAATACACTTACTAATTAACAAGTTCCAATAAAATTTTGTAAAAAATTAAACCTTAAATCATCTTAAATAATATTAAAATATTAATATATAATATTCCCAAATATCTCTTCATCATCCTTTTCATGTTCTTCATCAATAAAATTATAAAATCATGATTAGAATACTTAATCTTGAACATTAACATCCAATCCGACTTGAATAGCATTGTTCATAAAAGCTGAGATATATTGTGCTACCATATTATATACATCTTATTAAAAAATATCATATAAATATAAAATAGAATAGATCTTTATTTTTTTAATCAAAAGCGTATATCTATTAATACTTATGACAATGCTTATTTCATGGCAAAATGAGGACTGTTGTAGAAATCAGGGCTAACTATTGTCTAGAAAGCCTTTGTTTTGATTAAAAAAACATTCCAAGTTATTATGTGTGTTTTTCCATTGAAAATTGGTGGATGATGTGTCATATACTGACAAACTAACTTTTCTCTGGAAATATATTAAATAGACATTTAATATCCCAGGATATGATTGTATGACAGTGACATGGAGTAACTTAAACTATTAATAGCCTAGATTGTTCTCTTCTTTTGATTTAATGACATCAGGGTATTAACTTATTGCTATGAATTTATTTCCTTTACCATGTATGTCAATAATTTACTGTGATGGCCAATCGGAGGCCACTGTCAATGCTTGGTATCCATGACCATGACTTTGTTTCTTCTTTGAATTTTAATTTATGAGTTTCTACATGGTTTTTTAGGAAATACCATGGATGATATTTTTTATTATTTAAAATTGATTTGAGTTTATTATCTTTTTAATAATAAATTATATATTTAAATTTGATTGAGAATGGAAATAGGTTTCCTTTTGCAATCTTGATAGCATAAAGATTACCTCGTTGTAAAGTGCTTTGCATATCATAATACATAGATAACTTCACTTTTTTTATTTTTTCTATCTCTATTTCAATTTCAATACAATAAGATATAATCACTCTTATTTAGTATAGAAGGGAGATTTGTAATATGTCTTAATTAAGTTTTAATAATTTAATAATTAATTAATATTTTATTAACGAAGTTAATAAGTATATTACAATTAAAGGAAACTCAATGAATGTTTTATAGTCCTTAGTTTTATAATAAAGAATAATTATAATGAATGTTTTAATAAAGTTTCAAGTAAATCGATTTTTTAAAGTAAGAGTAGCTTTATAAAATGGTTACATTAAAAAAATAAATGGAAAAATAATCCCAAAAATGGTTATCAAACCCCAAAACAACTATCATGTAATTTAACAAATGAATGGTATAATTTTAAATATACGTAAAGAATAAATGTTTTTTCTCAAATATATATAGAAAACATTAATTCTGAAAAAACAGAAACGAAATTCATTTTTAAGATCTATAATACTAAGTGTTTTATTTATAGTCTAAAAAATAACTTATAGTATATAAGAACATATTGTACTCCCATTAATCATGAAACACCTAACTGTATTTCAAATACAAAACAATATATATTACCCCCTATAAAATTTGAACTTATAACATTTTTTTTCCATTGATAAATCAATTCAAATATATTATTAACTACATCCCAAATATATAAATACAAACATAATATTAAGAAATTAAAAAAAAAATAAAAAAAATAAAAACAAATAAAATAAAATAAACAAACAAGAAACATATATACCTTTCAAACTTCCATTGATACAGAAAGAAACAACAATAATTTTGACAATATTGCAATAAGGATAAATGAAACAATTAATCTCTCAATACCATTAATGGTATATCAAATAAAACGCAGGGTTTAAGTTCTAATCATGAAAGTCCCCTTCATGAGATTGTATCTTTTTAAAAAATACCAAACTTTATGACCCTAACTAAACCATTGCCAAGTGAATGGATTTGAACTCACATTCAAGTGATCGAATCAAAACCAAATGATAAGCTAAGGTCCACATTATGTGGTCAGGGCCGTACCAAAGCACCATTATTCGCAATGATAAAATTAAAGCGATTTCCATGTAATGTTTCATGTCAAAAAAAATTGATACAACTGAAAATAAATAATTATTAATTTATTTATTTTATTTTATTTTTGAAAATATATAATATATATTTTATATAATTGTATTTCTAATATGATATAGAGATAATGTACAAATGGATGTATAGTTTCCATGTAACTATGCAAGTCCCATTTGTTTCAATTGACCCACAAACTTATACATGTTTCCAACTCTAAGTGATCCTAAAGGACCCCACATCTCTAAGGAAAAAATGAAATGTACAATTAAACAAAGGTAGGTTCAAGCAACCAATTATTTGAATAAGATGTCCTAAATCACAACAGAGTTCAAGAAGAGTTCCAAATGTTTCCGACCAATCAAAGGGCTTGGTTCGCACTTAAGTCACAAACAAAATCTAGCTTTATATTGACTTGGTTTAGAGGAAAGTGCTTAAACAAATATCATTTAATCCCCATAGGACATAAAAAGGTGCCTAAAATATATGTTTTAAGCCCTCATAGATAAGAGTAACCTATTTCCACCATGAGATTAAACTGACATTGAGCATCAAATCTGGTCCAATTAAAAGGTGTCCTAAATATCCTTATGGAGGCCATAAGGTCTCCATTCAACCATTGAGTTGAAAACTCATTTTTTTTAGGGAAGAGGTGTTGGATGATGAATTTTCCACAATCATCCCCCATCTCCTTCTTCAGCCTTAGACAACTTGTATTAATAGAGTCTCCAAGTTTTTGGTCAAAATTAATTATTTCACTTTCAATTTTATATCATGATACAAAGAAGGATGAGTTTGTTTTGTAGATATGTATTTCGATAGAAAGTTTCTAGGAAGTCTCAATCTCTTATAGTTTTCAAATAGGTCTCTAGAACTTCAAGCTCTACCATAAGTATTAATGGCCGCCACCAAGTTTAAGAAGAAAAATTCAAAAAATTATAGTTTCAAGTCTTAAAATTTGTTTTAGACTTAAAGGGGCATAAAAATAGAAATCTCCTTTTGGGTCAGCCCATTTTGAGGCTCCCATAAATCAGTGATACCCAACAAGACCAAAAAATCCTCCCAAGAATAAAATAAGCACAAAGTAAAAACTACGAAGTTACACTTTTGAAAACTAATTCCATAAATAAAAGCATAAAAAATTAAGTGAAGTGCTTTTTGAGTTCCTTGCCTCCAAACCATTAGATCTTTACAATCAAAAATACAAAAATAAGTAACTAAGTTGCAAAAGAGGTCTAAAACATCTCTAAGGAGAAATGGGGCATAATTAAAATTTTATGTTGTTTAAGTCTTAAAAATCATATGATGAGGAAGAAAATGAAAAATGGATGGGAGTCCCTTTTAGGGCCATCCCACCTCTAGGCCACCAAGTCTCTGCATTCGAAAGAACAAAACCAAGTATATTATTCTCTCAAGGTTCTAGTTTTAATTAAACAGAGAGCAAGTCTAACTTTATAAAACACAAGGTTGATTTAAATAACAAAAAATTAATTTAGTTTCATTTTAAAAGAGAAACGGTTAGTAATAATAACTCCATGGCAAAAACTGACACTCAGCACCTAAACATAGACCGCCGCCCATTCATCACATGTAGTTTTAAAACTATGTGGCTTATAAGCTGCCCAAAATATGTCAACCCCCCTCCTTGGGGATTAAAAGCATAGTGTGCGATCCTATGGGGGGACACCGCTATAATCGTAGTAGTTACCCTACAAGAAGTTTGTAGTGCCCTCCCAAAGGGCAGTATGCTAAAAAAAAATACTCTACAGACTACAGACTGACTTATTTTGAAAATTCATATATAGTAACTTATAAGTCAAAAATTTACAAAATGAGCATTTATAGGATTAAAATTCCTAGAATTTTTATTAAAATTTAACCTTCCAATGCACCATTTTACATGTGAAATAATTAGATGAAGTAAGAGCAATTTACAAAGGAGGTATAAAGGTTTTTAGTGGTGAAGCTTTAAAAATTCATGTCTAATTCACTCTTAACTCCAAATCTTATGTTGTAAATTGTATTAATTTTTTGATTAGCCTTAATTTATAGTAAAATAAAATTTGAGATAAATTATAATGCTTTCAAGTGCATAAATGTTATACAAATACATCTAGCTTTTCTTGGCTTCACACAAATCAATGAATTTCACTAGTTTAAGAAAGAGAACATTTATTTTTAGTCAATTATAAAAATATAAAGAAATATATGTCTAATCTAAAATATACAATTTTAATTTGAACATAAAATAATTATTTCATTACTTTTATAATATGATACACTCACTAGGAAGAGTATGCAAGCAATAAAGAGATATCACACTATTTCCAATCACTATTATAAATTATCTTCCACACACACACACACACACACACACACACACACACACACACACACACACACACATTCATGTACATATACATATATATTGAATTGAAATAATAACAATAACATAGCTCTCAAATAAATAATATAATTTCTTTATAAATTTATATAGAAGTGTTTAAGAAGTTGATCTTCACATGGATTCCACAAACAATCACAAGGCCAACTGAAGGAGGGTTCACCTCTCATATTTTTGTCATCACCAAACAACTATCCTGGACACCCTCGCCTAAGACTCCCAACTTTGGATATCATCACATCATGATTTAAGGTGGATAAGTTTATAAAATGAGGCTTAAATGGTAACAAGACTATACAAAGAACACTCACTATGAAATACATACAAGAAGCTATAAGTTCAACTACACTAAAGATGCTTCCATTCCCCAAACCAGAATACAAGGAAATAACAACACTATTTTCATATAATAAAATATCACAAGACAACCATATGCATTTCCAACATAAATAGGTCTGTCAAAAGAGAAAAATAACTTTGGGTATTCCTCACCCTTGTTCTACCATCTCTTAGCCATGGGAGGATATATGCAACTTCGACCATACCAAATAACATGTAGGAGGACATATAGATTTTGGTCCCACCAACCTCTACCACTATATACAATAAAACCATGTAGGAGGGAATAATCAACTGCTTCCTGTGTACATGTAAATAACACACATTAAACTATACACTCGACTCCCTAAGGTTAGGTTGAGGCAAGTGATATAATGTATGGTTATGGATAGGACTAAGGGTTAGGTTGGTAGTTAAGAGAAATGAGATTTAGAATAGGTGATAGCAAGGGATTCTTGTGATGGAACAAAAAGACCTCTATAGCATCACATTACTTGTTGGGAGCATCAAGTTATGCAAAAACATAGCTCCAAGGTCCTTTAGTATTTAAGATCACCAAGAGGTGAATCTATTGATCGATACTAAGACTGAGGAAATGAGGAAGGTTACGCTGAATGAATCATGGGATGAGATAAGCTCTATTAGGTTGACTACACCTAGTCAATGCCATCCATAAACATGAATGATATATGATGAGGTTAAACCTGAGGAGAAGAAAATGGGAGATAGAGGGGAGGATCTAGGCTTGAATCACTATATACTCTCGACCTTTGTTCTAGGGGAGGAGGATGATCGGTGGATCAGGAATTTATTATTTTTCCTCTTAAGTGTTGAGAGAGTAAAAAATGAGGTTTAGGATGGGTGTTGTATGAAAGACCTCTCTCCTAATCTTGGTGTTGATATCAAATTGTATGTTGACTGTGGCATCAGGTGCTCTAACCTTAATGAAAATATTTTCTTTGACAAGACTAGGTGTTTTGGGAAGTGTCATCCAACGGAGACTAACCAACATATGAGTCTATCTTGATAATTGATTGTTTGAGTGGACTTGTGTTTTTGGAAGCAAGGTTTCAATGCAAGGGTTGACACAGTTAAGCAAGGCTTTGGAAATATTTTTGATTCATTTTTGTTTTAAGGAATATTTTGACTAGAAATGAAAATTAATTATTTGTTGAAATTAGATGACTTGAAAGCAAAGAATGATAAATAAGCTAAAATTGAACAAAAAAATCACTTCTTTTTTGTCCTTTTCAATTTATTTTTAATTCATGCAAGGTAAGAGATAGAGAGTTCTATTATAACTAAGCAAACACTGGTTTTTCTAACTTTTCTATATGTAACATAGATGAAGCTATGTGTTTTTTATTTTATTTTTTGAATAAAGTATGAATATACTTATATACAAACTAAAATGTCTATCAACATGCAATTGATCCAAGAAGAGGTTTAGATTCTAAACAGAAAATTCCTATTAAGCTCCTAACACTCTTTTACTCATATGCAAGTAAAGCAAACTTTTAAAATTATGAGATTTGATGGACACTAGATATGAAAAATGTTTTGTTTTGATCAAGATGATTGTATACATTCAAATTTTCTATTATTGTGAACTAAAAACAAAATTATTATTTTTAAAAAAAAATAATGGAAATCAAAATTGACACAAAATATTTTTTCTACATAGGCTGATCTAGGTTTTTCTAGTTGCTAGTTAGTGTGTGTGTGTGTGTGTGTGTGTGTGTGTGTGTGTGTGTGTGTGTGTGTGTGTGTGTGTGTGTGTGAATGAAAAGAGTTCATTTTAAAACTAAAAATTGATTATTGCATTGAATGGAAGTATGATTATTTTATTCTGATATTCATCTATGATTTGAATTTAATATTCCTATATTATGAATGGATCCAATGCATGCAAACAAATGAAGAGGCTAAATATATATTTTTTGTTACAAAGACTAGGAAATGAAATAATTTTTTTCATATCATATTTTTTTTGGACTATAAATCTAATCTACTGCAAGAATAATTTATCTAATCTAATCCAAATTAGAAAAAATAACTGAAACAAATAAATTCTAACTTGATCAAGGTAGATACTAGCATAAAAACAGTATGTGTTGTTATTGTCCTTAGTATGCTAGCTTCTTTATCCAGAAAAATATTTGAAGAACTCTCTAGCCACAAAGATGAACCAATTGTTATAATAATATGGGAAGAAGAAGAGACACAATATCAAAAAAATACTAGTTGATTTATGGTTAATTAAGTGCACTATTTATAAAGATCAGGTTGTAGAATCAATGACACTTCCTTGTTTGCAATGGTGTAGTCAATCATGAAAACAACATAGGTAGAGGCTCAAAACAATGGTAGCAATATATGGATATGAAAATATTTAAAAAATCCATGCTCCAATACAAATTTTTGGATCTAAAAATAAATTAAAATTGATTTACTTTTATAAGAGAAATAGAGTTTGCATGAAGTATTAGAACTGAGTTGGGTAAGTGCACACATTTGGAGAACAAAAAAGGGCCTACCTGTGGACATGATTTTTCTAAAATTTTAAAAATTTAAACTTCTATAGATAATTTGAGATGGCTACACTCAAAATTTAAAGATGTTTAAAAAAAAAATTATAGCATTTCGAGTCTAGTCTCCAAAAAACTATTTTTTTTGAAAAATGGTTAAGTATAAATAGGTCAAAAATCCAAAATTTAAATAAGACCTCTTGTTTTTTTAATAAAACGTAGTAGATAGATGGTCATGTGGCCCATGATTTTTTGAGCATCATTAAATATTGTTTGAAACCCTTTGGTGAATATTTATATAAGATTCTCTAGTGTCTTAAGATTTTTTTTCAATGAATATTTTTTAATTAATTTTACAATTAAGTAGATCTTGAAAACTGATAAGAAAATAGATAGCTAGTCTGTGCCCCCCCCAACTACCTCAAAAAAAATGAATTTTGATTTTTTTTGAATGTGTGTATAGTTAGGCCTAGTTTATTACCATATAATTTTTTTTGCACTTGGATCAACAAAAAACAAATTATATAAACATGAATAGGCATGTATATGTATGGCATGTAGTGGCCTAAAAAAGGTGTAGTTAGAAATAAATATAGTTTAAACCTTAAAATAGCCCAAAAATTATAAAAATCATATATTTGGAAAGAGGAAAACGTGATCATCATGATGGTAATAATTTTTTGAATTTTGATGTTGAAATCCATAGCATGTTTTATGATTGAATTTGAAGTTTGTTGGTTTCTATCAAAACTCTCGGTCTCGGCTGTAGATGCACAGTCACAAGCCTTTGGCTCAAAAATCCAAGCCATTTCTGAACCTAAAGGCTTGATTTTGAATTTAAATTCAAATAACATGTACATATTATATAATGTGTACACATTATATAATGCATACGTGTTTTATAACGCATTATATAATGCGTACACATTGTTTTGAAATAAGACCAAAAATCTAAATTTGGTCTTTGGGTACAGATTTTTATTATATTTTGATATTTTGGTCTTTGGGTATTCATTTTGTTTTGTATAACATGTGGTTTTGAGCTCAATAAAATTTGAAATGGTCACATGTATCCATTAGTGATGACATGGCTTAAGATGTTATTTTAATATTTTGTGCCTATAGTGATGAATATATAGCTTTAAAAATATCTAAATGCACTAAAGGATTGGTAGGCTTTAGAAATATAGGGTGGCGTAGACCTGACATTGACCGAGTATAACATATGTATAAGTTACCCCAATTCAAACTCTATTTATCTTATTCAAGGTACATTAAAGGTGATAATGTCCCTTAAATCTAAGCCCTGCTTCCCCTCAAGGATGGTGCTGAGCAGAGGGACCCATTAATTGTGCATGTGGATGATGTTGCTCACCTCATATAGATGGTTGATCAGAATTGAATATCAATGTGCACCCCCTCACCAAAGGTTTAAAGATTATATATTTTATATATCTTCAATCATCTTGTTCATATTTCATTGTAACGAGCTTAAACATTATGATGTGGACTACAAGAAAGTAGTATCTCAAAATTCTTTCTCTAGCTTGGGATTTGAGGTTGAGGAGTCCATTGTCAAATTGTGTTCTCTTCTGCGTGTAGGAATTAATATGAATGTACTTTGGGATCTAGAGTTAATTCATAGTAGAGGGATCTAAATAATTTGAATACTTACATAGAAAAATGATAATGTTTGGTGCTCATTCAATTCAGATGGGACCTTAAAGGGCTCTACATGACAAATTTCATACAGTAATGGCAAGTCAGAGGCTCACATCATGTGAATTATTTACTAAAAATGATTTGATGGGATCGATGTCAATAATTAAACATTTTTGGCTTATATGTAAGTATGATATTTATGAATAGACCTTAATTAGATTGGTTGGAGGTGATGTGATCTATCTAGGTATCAAAGATCATGATTTCCACTCATGTGAACTAATAAATGTAGAGAGTGCAATGTGCACATGCCCAGATTTGGCCCTCATGGCATCTGAGATGTGTTTATATTTTTCCAAGTGTTTCTTATTACTAATGGGATCATTGATTACTTTTGATGACTTGACACAGTGGGGTCAGGCCCAACCTATTGGTCTTATTTGTTCAAATTGGCCACTTGGTGTATATAAGTACACATGGCCATCTCTAATTGGATAAGGATTCCCAGGGTGATAACATCTTAGATCCTTTTATGATCTAGAATGTATGTATATCTGACAGCTCTAATACTTCTCTATGTATACTAGACCTACATGTGGAAATCTTTGATTGGATTGGGCATCTTGAGGCTCTGACAAATCTGATGCTTCCAGGACTTGGCCATTAGATCTCTAACACTTATATGTGTTTATGAGATACACATGGTGACATCTATTTAGATCAGGCCTCATAGGGATCTTATAGCTCTTTAATGCTTATAAGACCTAACACCTCTAATAGTGATAACACATATGAGCACATACAAGGTACACATGGTAATATGTAATTGGATTTGGCCTCCCGAGGCATTGTCAACTCTGAAACTTCCAGGTCCTAATGTATCTCTGATAGTTTTAACACTTTTAGTTGTATGAGACCTACATATATGGCACAAAAAGGCTCAATTAGGCTCAAAATAAGCCATATATGAACCTATTTTAAATTATATACATGATGTGATTTGGAGTGAAATTAACTCTATAATGTCATCATGTATATATACAATGAACTAAAGAGTTGATTTATTCAATCGAGGAGGCATGGGAGGCCAATTTGAGCCCCTTCTCAATGTAACTATAAGAGCATGATACATGATTTGGGATAAAATTAAGTATGATTCTATCATGAATTGAACTAATTAGTCAATTGGTGCAATTAAGGACATGATTTGGGCAAAATTGAGCACCTAAACCAAATTTATGGCCCAATCGATTGTATAATCTATACAACATGTATGGCTTAACTGATCTAATTTAATAAAAAAATGCAAATACGAATGCAAATGTGTCCAATTTGAACCCATTGAACCTAAATTGGAGTCTACAATGTGATTAAAGGGGCTAAATTGATCACGTTTCATGATATGTTGACTATAAACCCTAATTTTATCACTTAAACATGTACAATTCCCCTAAATCCTAATTTCATGACATATACACATATACAAACCCATTACACTAAACCCTTAACCCTAAATCCTAATGTTAGAATAAACACAACCCATAAGTTCCCTAATTTCATCACAAATGCATAAATTCATGAATGTGATTAGTGTCAATTTGTGAACCTATTGTTCACCTAGTTTTGTAAGGACCTATGATGGGATTTAGGGAAAATTAGCTCATTTCACCTTACATATTGATCTTTATTGCATCATATGATAGTCTTATTGCTTCATAGTCTTATCAAGAGTCTTATTTCATAATATTGGATATTTATGCATTATATTGGGGATTTATGCATCATATTGAGCCTTATTTCATCATATGATAGCCTTATTACATCATATGATAATTTTATTGCATCATATTAGGAATTTATTGCATCATATGATAGTCTTATTGCATCATATGATAGTCTTATTGTATCATATTGAGCCTTTTGTATCATATTAAGCCTTAGTACATCATATGATAGTATTATTGCATCATATTAAGGATTTATGCATCATATTATAGTTATATTGAGTCTTATTACATCATATTGGGGATTTATGCATTGTATATGAGTGTTACTGTTTCTTTTTATAGGATATGCCTATACTTCAAGGAATGTGTATCTGTTATAGTAATGCATACACATTATAGTAACACATATATATTACTATAATGTGTACGTGTTCTTTTAAGTATAGACAAAACTTACTTTTAAACATCTATTTTTGTCCCAAATCGATATTAGTGTCCCCACAGATATTTCCTGCATGCACTTTGCATATTCTCTACGTATATTTTGAAGTACTTTTTGGGACCCCACATTTTGAAGTAATTTCTTGGGTGATTTTGTCAAAATGGGCTCTGGTTCACATTCAAGGAAGAGGAAGAAGTTTAAGAAGAGAAACATCAGAGCAATTAGAAGAGTTGAGAGAAAAAACAAGGTATGAATACAAGCATTTCATTTTAGACAAGGTACAAACACTAACCCTAATGAGCCAAATGCCTTATATAATGAAGTAATTGATAATAATGAATTAAATAATGTTGAAACTGACAATAATGCATTTAATTATGATGAAATTGACAATAATGAATTTAATTATGATGAAATTGATAATAATGAATTAGATAATGTTGGAAGTTCACATTCAAAGTTTAAAGTTTATGATTTTATTGATGAAGAGCCTATGCATGATACTATACCCACAAACAATGAATAAAATTTAATGGACACAAATAATGATAAAATTAAAAATTAATAAAATTTCATGGAAACATATAATGATTTTGAAACACCCTCTCAACGGATTCCACCAATAATAACACCTCCAAGAATTTTGCGTAGAAAAAATAAGTACTTAATGAAGTCAATGAAAATATTTTGAAACCAATGCATAACAAAATATCTAATCACCATTCAAGAAGACTGGCTCAAGAAATTTGGGACAATTTCTTTCATAGATTGGATTGTGATAGTCAAAGATTCAATTATTTATTTCATTGATGAAATTGGTTAAGATAAGAACTACAATATACACATTAGGACTAAGAACATCTAACATGAATGATGAGAATGATGAAATTGTTGAAAATCTACATGATACATATCATACTATAGGCTCAAGATCATGTAACAAAGATTGTAATGTTTCCTGGTGTATAATGATAACTTGTGCAGTAATTGCTAAAATAAGGAAAAAATGATTGATTTCAAAAATAAGCTAAACACTTAATATAAATATAAAAAACATTAACAAAAGTAATTACAAGATGTGAAAGGCTTAATGAACCCAATACCAAAGAGTGATGGGCATTCTCTGGTAGATTTCCATGAAAGGACAAGGCGATAGCTGATGCTTTGAAAGACTTACTTAAACAATTTTGGAAAGACAATATAAGAGTTTCTCCCAATGTAAGAGATGTAGTGAAAAGAAGAGTTGGTTATCATAATCGTAAACTACATCCAAAACATTTCTTGGATATGACTCAAACACAATTATACTCTAAATTTTTGGAAAAAAATTCACAAATTTCTATTAGTCAAATATTTTTTGAGATGGCCAAACTTTTTTATGTAAAAATAAATCACACATGCACCACTTGTTGTAGACAACATGTTGAATTTTCAATGCACTATGGTGTTTTTCACCATATTCTTTGTACTTTGCATACTAACAACATTTTGCAAGAGTGTGTCATAGAAGTTCGACCAAAATCAGCCAGAGAATTTATTCCAATTTTTTTTTGAAAGACCATATGGATAATTCTTTTATAAGAACACATGTTTGGATGGAAACTATAACTTTTATGGTGGATTACCAAAATTAAAAGATTGTATCCATGAGGAGTGTATAGTACAATTGGATGGGAATAAGTTGGTTTGAACAAATACAAATCTATGACTTATCAACTAAAATATGTTAAAGAATTTAAAAGGTGTGAGCTTATTATGAAAGAGATACCTATTTCATAATTTATGGTCTAATTCATGGAGAAAATTGTTTATGAGTATGCAAGGCAAACACATGAGGCTAAATGGTTGGATGAACATTTCAAGCTAAGAAAGGACACATTCCCACTTGATTCTATTATTTTAGTAGTAAAATTTGCTGAAAATTGAACGTTCAAACCATAAATGGAAGTTCAATCACAATATTACAACTCAACACAAGTTTCCATATTCATGCATATATCATTCATGCATGTACCTGATAGTATAGAAGAAGACCAAAAAATATTAAGAGAATGCCATTTATAAATCAGTGACGATATATCACATTGTACAGAGTATGTGCAAGGTTGTTTTGAGAAGTTCTATGGATAGTTGATTCAAAGGAACATTACTTTCAATCAGCATTACATTTGGTCAGACAATTACACATTACAATTCAAGAATGCACATATGTTTTATTGGTTGAGCAGGATGCAAGTTCCCACTATTATAGAACATGTTTGGAGTTTCACTGAGGCTGGCCATGGAAAAGGGGAGCATAACAATGCTAGAGTATGTGTAAAAAGAGTTGTTGAAAGGGAGGAGTTAAAATTGACCATGTTGCTAATTTGATTGATGTAAAAACTATGGTTGAATGGTGTAATGAGAACATATGACATGGAATTCAAGTAAATTCTACTATTCATAGACATTTTTGGTTAATGGAAGAAAAATATTTGGCAAAATATGAGGATTGTATGAATCTAATGGGTTCAATTGAGCTCCACTCATTTGTAACTCAAATGCAGGTTCTTGGACTATTCATATGCAACATTTGGTATGTTTTTATTCTACATGCATGGACTCTGTTTAGAATGAGTGTGATTCACAAGAGTGGGTGTATGACTAGAGTTTCAAACCTCTAATTCCAATCAACACATATCAAGTTCCATGAGCATTGTGACTTATAGATATGACATTGTCACATGACTTTGACCATATATCTGATTTAGTGCAGCCAGGTAGAAGATTAATCTTTATGTACTATTTATTCTCATTATCTATCTTCATAGTGTCATTAAAATTTGTTTTTTGTGATGCAAACCATGTTTTTGTAGTTATTGAAGATGAGGACAATGAAGAGGAAACAAAGTACTACTTATGTCATTGTCTACATGGAAAAAAAATGACTTCCCCAGTCGTAGATGGAAAAAACATTGACTATCCCACTGGGTCTGTGGTAGTCACTAGAACTTGGCTTTGATGATATCCTATAAAAATTTGAATGTATGGTTGTTTGAAGACTTTAAAATGCACAAGAAGATAATGCATTATTAAAATTTGGTTCTTGCAATGAATATTCAATTGGAAAAATATTATGGGAGGCCAAGAAATAAGAATCTATGGAAAGTTCATGAGTCAAACCATGAAGCTATTCTTGATACTATCAATATTAGAGCATATCCTAGTGGTTCGTTGGATTGAAATGTTTGGGTATGTTGACTTGTAAAATGTAGATGTAATCAATTTTACCAAATGTTTTTTATTTTGTAATTAGTACGTGCATAAATTTTATCTTTAATTACTTACTAACATTTTTTTTTAGGTTAGTGGTTCCAAATAAGCTTCCACATTCACATGGTTGGTACTATTAGTAAAGAATTTCACATTCTTGAAGCTAAGAAAAGCTTACTAAAAGTACTTGGTGTTTTTGTACTCCTGAATAATTATTCATGACAAGTATCTTTCTCCTTGTAGCCTTCTCAACACATAAATGTCCTGATTTAGAATGATCTACATGGATTCTAGCTAAACCAAATACATAAAAATTGCCTCAAATGACATTACATACTAATGTTACACATAAAACAAACATGCTTTTCATTGGTTTACATATTTCCATTGGTATGGCATTCCTGAATAGTACGGAAAATTCACTTGTGAGTGTAATTTGATGTCATGATTGTTGGAGCATGTGTAATTTTCCTATATAGACATGATCAAAGTGATGGATTTGCACCTACAAGTCCCATAGGAAAAAATGCTAGTTAGAGCTCAACAAGTTGTCTCTTCACTGCCAAAAAATTATATTTTAGGACCCGTTACTACAACTTCTACTACAAATTACTTTCATAGGTGATAAAAACTAGATCTAAGGTGAAATTATAGGGCTTTAACATCATAAGAGGGATCTATTAGTGTAGGTTTTTATTTTTCCCTATTTATTAATTAGGGAAATTATATTTCTTGTGCATACATGGAGTTTTCTTACATTTGTGGGATAGGCTAGCTTATGTGGAGGTGTGTGTCATATATGTGTCATAGGTGTCATAAGAATGTCATAAGTAACTCCCTTGATGGGAGCTACTTCTCTATTCTTATCACCTTGTCACCACCTTTCATGGAGGAGTTACATTCTATTCTTGGGGTGCCTTGTCCACCTTTTGTGGAGGAGTTGCTTACGTACTCTCCTATTTGTAGTCCTCACTTTGGCCATCTCATGTTGATCAGATTTTGGTTTTCTCCATTTTGCCTTGTGCAATTTATCTTCTTGTGTATTTTCAAATTGCTTTAGCATCTATGTGGTGTGCACTTGTTCATCTTGTGTGATCATGTCTTCATTACACTTGCACTATTTGGATTCTGGCAACAACTCCGATATGGTATTAGAGCTAACCGGTAATCTTGTGTGTGATTATGCTTTTAGCTTATTTTTTGAAATCAAGGGAGTGGAGTTCTTTTTTTTTAATTCTAGATTTGGTCTAAAATAAAAAAATTCTATCAATATCATTTCTGGTATCTTTGGCCTTTGGACATCTTGATTGGTCTGTCGTGGCTTCAGTAAGGTGGAGGAATTTTTTTTGTTTTGCAAAAATCTGCATTCTGTTTGTTGTTCTAGTAGAAAGGGTGAAGATTTCCAGCCCAGACTAGGTGCCTACCACTTCAGGTGCTGCCCACTTCAGCTGCTGATCAGTCCAAATAGTGTGCCCTCCAACAACAATTCCAACCAAGCAAGCCATACGGCTTAGGTCTACAGAAACTTGAAGGACTGCACTTTTTTTTGTGAGAGTTTTGCCACGCCACAGTCTCCAGCAAGGCGTAGCAGTAATTCTCTTCTAGAAAGTCACCTTCCTTCTGCAATGCCTTCAGCCTTTTCTTGTTTGCAACTGCGTCCTTCCAGCTAGGCACCTTAGGCCGTACGACAGGTCTATTTTTTTTGTTTTTTGCAAAAATTCAGATTTGCACCTTCTTTTTTGGAAGCCACTTCCTGTTGTATCTGCTGATTCCTTCCAGCTTCTGCACCTAGTTTTTTGAGCTTCAATTTTGCCCTCCGATAGGTCATACGGCGCCCTCCAACAGGTATATTTTTTGTCTTTTGTACAAGATAAATTTTAACTGTTTGCTTTTGGATGCCCCTTCCTACTTGGCATCCCATGTAGCACCCTAGGATACTTGCCATTCTGTCCAAACTATCTTTGCTTTATTTTTTTAGTGGAAAATTGAATTGTTAAAACAAAAATCAGTCAATTTGACTGAATACTAAATTTTTTAGACAGTTTGGTAATTTTTGGGGGTTTGAATTAAAACTTGTATATTCAACTTACGAAGACGAAGGGTGAGGCCCGAGTTGGCGACAGGCTAGTTCTCCCTCAAAAAAACCTCCTTTGGATTCCTCATTCCATACCAAACCAAATGAGTGGTTGGAAGGCCACTTTCTCTTCCCATAACAGGGATTTTTTTAATGTTTTAGTGCTTTTTTTTGCAAAAACACTAGTTTATGGGAAAATTGTAACTTTAATATCTTGCAAATGATAGCTCGATTTTGGGTGCCATTTTTTTGCAAAAGTGCTTGTAATTCAATTCTCCATAGCGTAGACTTGTTATTTTTAAAAAATGCACTAATTTATAAAGTGCCAAAAAATTGGGTCTGTCGGGACGCATTTTCGGCTAAGTGTGACATCCTGTTTGCTTTAGTCTTGCACTGATTGCTCTAAGATGCATTTTTGGCTGAGTCTGACGTCTTTTGAGTGTGCACTTGCATATTTAGGGGAGGGGCTCAATATTTCAAGGGGGTGTGATTACTTTTCACAACTTGCTTTCATTCTTCTTTCTGCATACATTCACAACTTGCAATCAACACAACTTCACCTAATTTCAGCTAAAAAAATGGATTTTTTTCAACTTAAACCTCTAACACCCTTCAACTATCATGAATGGAAAGTTAAAATGTCAATCATTCTTAGAAGCAAAGGGTTGTATAGGATTACCATGGGTACTGAAGTAGAACCCAACACTGATGCTGAAAAGGTTAAGTGGTACAACCTAGTGATGAAGCCTTTGGATTACTGAGCTTGTCTGTGTCTCTAGAACATCTCTTCCACTTAGAATCCTCCCAAACTCCTAATGAAATATGGGACACCTTAGAAAATTTGTTTGGGAAACTTGATGAGATGAGAGGTCATGAGCTCGAAAATAAACTCATAAGTCTAAGTCCTAGCAACTTTGACACCCTACAGGACTTCTTCACTAAGTTTAAGGCCCTTAGATTGCAATTGAAAGAATGCAGGATAGAAAAGAAAGATGATCAACTCATACTTTCTATTCTCACAAAGTTAGGTCCAAACTATTCAATCTTTGTCTCCACTTTCCATGCCACAAAAAGTGCCCTTGGCACTACATGGAAAATGCCTTCTTTAGATTCATTCATTGCTGACTTGACTAGGGAGCAAGATAAGCTAATTCAAATGGGCACAATGAAGTCTACTAAACCCCAAGCTTTGATAGCTAGAAATGGTAAGGACAAGACTTCAACAAAGGAGAAGAAGAAAAAGAACAAGGATCAGGAGAAGAAGAAAGAAAACACCAATCCTACCAAAAACAACACTGAGACTTCCTCTTCCAATGCTAAACCGAAGGAGAAGGTTAAGTGTTCATATTGTAAAAAGACAAGGCATGATGAACACAAATGCATGAAGAAATAAATAGATCACCTAACTCATCTTCTAGAGAAGAACAACATAGGTGTTCTAGAGTCCATCAAGCAGAATTCATCTACCCAAGATTCTACTAAGGCAAAAGGCAAGGGTAAGGTGAAAGAAAAGGGCAAGGCCCTTGTAGCTACTGTAGGTTCTACATCTTCATGGGTCATAGACTCAGGTGCTTCTCACCACATGGGCTCTTCACTAGTTGAGTTTTCATCTTTGGAGCCTTGTAGAATGACTTCAATTAATTTGGGTGATGACACATCAGTTTCCGTTGTAAGGAGAGGGTCAGTTGAAATGGAAGGAGGAACATTCAATAATGTTCTAAGTGTTCTTTCTCTTTCAACCAATCTCCTATCAGTGTACCAAATCACTCACATTGGTTGGGGTATGAGAGTTGAGTTTTCACCAAATTCAGTGGCTATCAGGGAGTTGCATAGTGATACTACAGTGGTTGTGGGCAGGGCAGATCACTAAGCCAGGTTATACACCTCACATTTTGCATCAAATTCTTCTCCAACAACATTTTTGACTCATTCAAATGGAGTTAGAAAATTATGGCATGAGCAGTTTGGCCACCTTAACTACCGCTACCTTGATCAACTTTGCAAAAATGACATGGTCATTGGCTTGCCTCGTGTCCAATTCTCAAAAGGACTTTGCGAGGGGTGCTCCCTTGGGAAGCATTTAGAAGCAAAATTTGACAAAGGCAAAGCTTGGAGGGCTTCACAACCTTTGGAGTTAGTCCATAGTGATGTATCGGGATCCTTTCCCAAACCATCTTTCACAAGGGCCAAGTACATCCTCACTTTCATTATGATTTCTCTAGGTACACTTGGATATATTTTCTCAAACAAAAGTCTGAAGTGTTTGAAAATTTTCTAGACTTCAAGGCTATTGTTGAGAAACAGAGTGAGAAATCCATCAAGGTTCTTTGAAATGATAATGGAGGGGAGTATGTCAGCATCAGATTTAAGTGGTTTTGCACCATAGAGGGGATTGATTTGCAGCACATAGTCACATACAGTCCTTCACAGAATGGGGTTGCATAACACAAGAATAGGTTCTTGAAAGAGATGGGTAGCTATATGATTCACTCCAAATCCCTAGCACCACAGTACTGGGTTGAAGCCATTGATTGTGCTTGATACATTCAAAATAGGGTTCCTCACAAAGCTTTGAAAGGGATAATACCCTTTGAAGCTTGGCATAAAAGGAAACCTAATGTTGAGCACCTTAGAGTTTTTGGATCCCTAGCTATGGCCCCAATTCCAAAGAAGAAATTCAAAGCTATGGAACGTCAGTCCAAGCCTTGCATCTTTGTAGAATATCTAGATGGTATTAAGGGATATCACCTTCTAGATCTAGTCACTCATGAGTTCTTCATCGAGAGAAGTGTCCATTTTTAGGAGAGTCCTAGAGACTCAACACTTGACACTTCTTCTCCCTCATCAGATCTACTTCTTCATGATGATTCCTCGTCAGATTTAGATCAGCCACAATAGGTTCTTGAGCCAGAGTCATCTTCTTCTTCTTTGAGTTCAGATAGCAAGGATAGTGATGCAGAGTCATCCACCTCTAGTCAGTCAGAGGATAAGGATTTAGCACCTGACTCGCCCACTTTTGGGCCACTTTGGGCCAGATAGACACTTGAGAGTGCTGGCACTTGGGTAGGAGATCTCGCAGATGACAGGCATACTAGGGGGATTTTCAGAGAGATCCACATGCCTTTTTTGCTTCAGTTTCGGATCCATAGACTTTTTGAGAGGCATCGGGGGTACCTAAGTGGGATAATGCTATGGAGGAAGAATATTCTTCCTTAATCAAAAATCACACTTGGGATTTGACTTCACTTCCTAAGAGAAGAAAGATGGTTTGATGTAGGTGGATATATCAGACCAAGTTTGTAGTAGATGGGTCGGTTGATAAGTATAAGGCATGATTGGTCGCCAAGGGTTTCTCACAGGTGGTAGGGATTGACTACTCAGAGACCTTTGCACCCATTGCAAATATGACTTCTATCTGACTCACCTTGGCTATTGTCGCAACACATGGTTGGGATGTGCATTAGATGGATGTGAAGAGTGCCTTTCTTCACGGAGACCTAGAGGAGGAGATCTACATGGAGCAGCTGCCAGGATTTGTTTAAGATTCTTCCTTAGTATGCAGACTTAAGAAATCTATCTATGGCCTCAAACAGGTCCCTCGGGCTTGATATGCCAAGATGGATTTCTTCCTTCTCACAACGGGTTTCACTAGGTGCCATTCTGATCCCAATGTCTACTTCTTACAGCAGGATGATTCGCTCTTGATTTTGGTTCTATATGTTGATGACCTTTTGATCACCAGGAGTTCTTCATCAGCTATTGCAGTGGTGAAGGCATCTCTCCAGGATAGATTTGACATGAAAAACTTGGGTTTGTTGCACTACTTCTTTGGCATCGAGATCTCACAATCAGATTCAGGGATTTCTCTTGCACAGCCTAAGTATGCTCTCGACTTATTGGCTCGATTTCACATGGCTGATTGCAAGCCATCTCTGACTCCCTTTCTATCAGGAGTCAAGCTTGAGACTGATTTTTATTCACCATTGGTTGATGCCACTCGGTATTGACAACTTGTTGGTTATCTCATCTACTTGACTCACACCAGGCCTGACATTTCATATACAGTGAGACTTGTCTCTAGATTAATGTAGGAACCGCATGAGCTACATTGGAAAGCAGCCAAGAGGATCTTGCATTACATACAAGGTTCACATAGATATGGGATTCATTACAGATTTAGCACAGAGGTTGACTTGGTTAGATATACAGATTCAGACTGGGCTGGCGATTCATAGACTCGCAAGTTCACTTCTGGTTATAGTTTCTCTCTAGGTTCTGATCTTATCAGTTGGTCTAGCAAGAAGTAGAATGCTATTGCTATATCATCCATAGAGGTAGAGTATAGGGGAGATGTTAATGTAGCTACTGAGGCTATTTGGCTTTAAGGGATTCTTTTTGAGTTTGGCATTCCCATCAGGCAACCCACCATCATTTATTGTGATAACTAGAGTACCATTTAGATTTGCAGGAATCCAGTTCAGCACCAGCAGACCAAGCACATAGAGATTCACATGCATTTAATTTAGGAGCTTATTCATAGTTAGGTCATTGACTTGATATTTTGCCAGTCTTTGGAGCAGGTTGCAGACATCTTCACCAAACCTTTCATTGAGAGAAAGTTCATTCATCTACGAGCTCTTTTTGGGGTGCAGTCCACATCTGTAGTAGCATCATATTTAGGGGGGGCCTTCTAGCCTCTTCTTTATTTTATGTCTCTCTTTTGGGGGGGATTTTTTTCGTACGGGTTTTCTCCTTTTCTCTATCTTATGGGAGATTGCTTTTGTACATGGGTACCTCATCAGGCCTAGTTGTCGAGACCCATTTTATATTTCCACACTGCCCACCTAAGTTGCACTTATGGGGGTAATTAGTGTAGGTTTTTATTTTTCCCTATTTATTAATTAGGGAAATTATATTTCTTGTGTATACATGAAGTTTTCCTACATTTGTGGGATAGGCCAGCTTATGTGGAGGTGTGTGTCATAGATGTGTCATAGGTGTCATAAGAATGTCATAAGTAACTCCCTTGATGGGAGTTACTTCTCTATTATTAGCACCTTGTCACCACCTTTCATGGAGGAGTTACATTCTATTCTTGGGGTGCCTTGTCCACATTTTGTGGAGGAGTTACTTATGTACTCTCCTATTTGTAGTCCTCACTTTGGCCATCCCATGTTAATTAGATTTTGGTTTTCTCCATTTTGTCTTGTGCAATTTATCTTGTGTATTTTCAAATTGCTTTAGCATCTATGTGGTGTGCACTTGTTCATCTTGTGTGATCATGTCTTCATTACACTCGTGTTATCTAAATTCTAGAAACAACTCTGATAGGATCTTATAGTTCATCCGTATGACTTACAATTTTAGTTTTATGCATGCCTAAAGTTAGGCTAAAAATCAACATCTTTCTTGTATTGGGAAGGGCATTCTTGAGCCCAGAATGGGTGGTGGGTTTGTTAATCGATCTAGATGGGAGGAAAAGAAACTAGTCCTATAAATTATTTGTCCCTCCATATGTGTTGGCAATACCAGTTTTCAGCTAAAAAGTACTGAAAATGGAGTTCTCCAAATGTAGCTTCAACTTTGACAACATTTGTTGTCAATGTTTCTGTGCTCTTGAATAGTAATGAAAATGCTCATGATCATTGGAGCACATGTAATTTTCCTATATAGATGTGATATAAGTGATGGATTTACACCTACGGGTCCTAGAAGCAAAAACACTAGTTGGAGGTCAACAAGTTGTCTCTTCACTGCCAAAAAGTTACATTTTAGGACCCGTTACTACAACTTCTTCCAAAGATTACTCTCAGAGGTGATATAGACTAGATATAGCATAAAATTAGAGGTATTTTTCATGCATAATAGGGATCTTATAGTTTATCCATATAACTTATAGTTTTGGTTTTATGCATGCCTAAAGTTAGGCTAAAAATTGACATCTTTCTTGTATTGGGAAGGGCATTCTTTAGCCCAGAATGGGTGGTGGTTTTGTCGACCAAGCTAGAAGGGAGGCCACAAACATGGTATTAGACATTATCCACCCATTTGGACATGTTGGTAGCACTAATTTTTAGACAACAAGCATTGAAAATGGAGTTCTTGGAATGTAGCTTCAATATTGACAATATTTGTTATCAATGTTTCTATGCTCCTAAACAATAGTGAAATTGCACTTGCAAGTGGAATTAGATGTAACAATAATTATATCACATGTAATTTAGATATATAGATGTGATTTAAGTGATGGATTTCCACTTGTGAGTCCTAGAGGCAAAAATGCTAGTTGGAGGTCAACAAGTTGTCTCTTCACTGCCAACAAGTTACATTTTAGGACCCATTACTGCAACTTCTACAACTGATTGCTTTCAAAGGTGATACAAACTATATCTAGGGAAAAATTAGAGGGATTTCACATTCATATGATAGATCTTGTGTTTCATCCATATGACTTATAGTTTTTGTTTTATGCATGCCTAAAGTTAGGCTAAAAATCATCATCTTTCTTGTATTGGGAAGGGTGTTCTTGAGCCCAAAATGGATGGCAGTTTTGTCAACCGAGATAGATGGGAGGAAAAGAACCTAGTATTGGATGTTATTTACCCCTATAAACATGTTGAAAACACCAATTTTCAGCTAAAAGGCATTGACAATGGATTTCTTGGACTGTAGCTTCAACTTTGACAACATTTATTGTCATTGTTTCTGTGATCCTAAACCATAGTGAAAATGCACTTTTAGGTGGAATTAGATGTCACAATCATTGAAGAACCTATAATTTGCCTATATATATGTGCTTAAAGTGATGGATTTATTATGGATCTTAGAGGCAAAAATTCTAGTTGGAGGTCATTAAGAAGCCTAAAAGGCCTAATAGGCGTAATAGTCCAAGTGAACCATATACACATGGCTAGAAGCTAGTGGCATTGGGATTGGGTTTCAAGACCTTTGAAAGGTTTGTTTGAAGATTATTAAAGAGTTAAAAGGGTCAAAAATCCTCTAGGAGGCTACTAATTAGTCAAGGAGCCTATTAGGCCTTCTAGGCCTAATTATGCTAAATTGCATGCCTATAGGTAATGAAATGATCTTGACACTAGCAAGGGAGAATTTTGCGGTTCATGAGAGATGAGAGATTTTGGAGGTTTCAATAATAGGATAATAGACCTACATGGCCATTTAAGCCTAATTAGGCCTAAATGTTCACTTACAGCTAGTCAAAGTGGCTTTAAAGCTTAGCCAAGGGGTATCATGGACCAAATGGAGCCAAGTGTTTAAAACTATTGATGTAGGAGAATCCTTTGCATAAACTAGTATGGTGTCCATGTGAGATTTTTAAAATGTTAAGTAGAGTCAGTAGTCTTTGTTAGTCCTTTAGAGTCTTCCTATATGTTAGAAAGGTCTTACTTATCTTATATACTTAAAGTGTCCATTGTATGATTTTCTAAACTGATATAGGTTTTGAGAGAGACTTTTAGAGCCAAAAATAGAAACTCTTTTCTTAGAAGAATGAACCCAAAGGATAAAAATGAGTATCAAGATGAAAGGAGATTCTTCAGGAACAAACATCAAGCAAGAATCTTTGAATCATACCTACAGGGGTTGTAAATGTGTGTGTTTTCTATTATGATTATGAGTAGTGTATGATGCTTGCAAATATTTTCTTGAAATTAATTTTAACTCCAATAGTTACAATATGGTGAATTCAAGACTTTGAAAGACCTTTCTTGTTAGCACAAACCAATTTTGGTTGAAAATCATTGTTTGCAGAGCTTATTTATACAATGAAAATTGTGTATGGTTTGAAATTGAGGATTGGATGAGTTACATAGGTGAGTGAGGAGTCCTATAAAACTATTATATTTCAAATAACCTATTTTATCTTTATGAAACAAGGTTAATTATCTCTTGGGTCTATAAAGTGTAGGAAAACCCTAGTTACAAGGTTTGGACTAAAAAATGGTCATAAATCCATTTTGAACCCATATAATTTAATAAAAATATATGAAGACATATTTAAGAAGGTTAGTAAGCTATTACAAGTGTTTTTGAGTCAAAATAAGGTGTAAAAATGATGTAATGAGTAGTTATCCATAGTAATACTAAGAATTTTGAGTTCCTCTAGATATCGAATAGGAAAATTGACCTACTTTGCTTAGTTTTGAGCCAAAATACACCTAGTAAAAGTCGATTCTCATCTAAAAACATCATTTAGACCTGATTGACGTGTTAGTTTAGGAAAATAATCCATCATCTAAGTTTTGACCTACTACTGGAACAATTAGGTCTCTTGACAAAAACAAGGCTAAGTCACTATTTGATAAAAAGGAACTCTAAAACAATAATAAATTGGTTTATCTACAATATAAAACCTCTGAGACATGTGAAAGACCTATGTAAAATTCATAAAATTGATATTTAGTCCAAATAAAACCCTAAAAAGGTCGTTTATATCCATTCAATCAAGAAGCTCTTGAAAGGGAAAAGAGAGTGAATAGGTCCTAAAGGGCTTAAAGTAAGAGTTTGAAGTTTGAAGAGAGTGAAGTGATACATTAAAGTATATAAAATATCAAGAACCCTTAAGACCAATCAAATACTTTATGCTCTATCCTAAGTTCTATTTTCCTACTCTCTCAGTTTCATATATGGAGTTTGGAGATGTTTCAGAGGGAATGGAGATAGGATAGGGTTTTACCCATAGCATGAGGAAGCCCTGGGCAGATTCAAGAGTGTCGTGACTATTTAATAGATGATGATAGATTGCCTTGACTGATATGAGATTCATCACTAGTGTAAAATTTATATAGGTAACACTTTAGGTGACACTTCAGGCGATAATTCGGATGACGGTTCTACCCCAATTGGTGGTAAAACTTCCAAGAGCCATAAATTTTGCACCATAGCTCCATTTGACTCCCCGTTTGAATTTTTAGAAAGATAAGAATGATGATAATGTGATGAAATCAAAAAGAACTATGTGCAATAGTTTTTAACTCTAAAAACCTAATGGAGGTGTCCCAAATTTTGATTTTAATAATGTAGTCTAAAAATAGTAAGTTTCTAAAAATAGTAATTTCTTGAATTCTGTAATGTTGTAAATTGTGGAAGTCAAACCATTTCATCTACCTCAATATTGATGACCTTCCACATCCTCCTCCTACCTTCAAAGTATGTATAAAAATAGATGTATCCTGAAAAGGAGACTATACATCTCTTCCCATAGATAAGCATATGTTTTCTATAATTTTGTGAGCAATAAAACATCTGTTCCTAGAGATAGCATTATATGATTGTGTTATTTTGTGTTCTTGAATTATCTTTCAGCTAAAACCTTTGAGTTTTGGATAAAAACCCTTTCCATTGGAATGAGAGAATTCATCACCTATTAAGAGGTCTCCTCTTTGTAATGTATTGACTTTTCATAATCTATTGACTTTCTCACCAAGGCTCTTGAACCATCTCCCTCTAAACACATGTTCTCACACTCTCAAAATACCAGTAGGCCTCCATTAGTCCTATGATAAAACTCAATCTTGAAATCCTTACTTATCCTATCCACACCATTCTAAATCTTCTTGATTTTTATAGACCTTGTGAAAACACATTAGATTACAACTTTCTAAGAAATTTCAATGGTTATATTTCAAGATATGTACACTTAAAAAACCCTAAGTCTATTTTTATCAATCTATGTATAGGTTGAGAGGGTTTTAAATTGTGTAGTTGAGTTTTTAGACACCTTTTTGAGTTAATTCTTATGGTATAGACTTTGACCACAATAAATTCACATGTTCAAAATAAGATTCTACCTTGATTCTACCTTATAAGGCTTATCCCACTAAAAACTTAGATTTTTGGAGCTACAAGAAACTACATATGAACATGAACATACAAATATAATTCAAATGCAATCACTGATATTTTTATTTCTTATAAGGGTCTATTTCCCTTAATCCCACTCTATACACAAGACTCAGAACTAAGATAAGTGACTAGGTGTCTAACAACTACCAACCTAATACTAATTCAATCAGCAGTATAGGATTCAATTAACGAAAATATAGGTTCAACACCCCTTACTTCTTATTTAATTTTCATTCTTATATAAACAAAGCTTCTTAAGAACAATAAATGCCAATATTTCTAACTGTAGGCTCTGTCACACCAATATGATTTGTAGCATTATCCTAACATGTTATTCTCAATCTCATAACATTTCTAATCCTTTAGAATACTTCAAAACTAATCATTCATAATACTCTGAACACAAGTACAATGTTTACAACTTTATTAAACTTTTTTCTAGGTTGCAATCACCAGTATATGATTCAATTAATGAAAATATAAGTTCAACACCCCTTACTTCTGATTTCATTTACATTCTTATAGAAATAAAGCTTCTTAAGAATAATAAATGTCAATATTTATAACTATAAGATTTATCATACTAATCTAATTTACAACAATATCCTAACAAGTTATTCTCAATCTCATAACATTTGTAATCCTTAAGAATACTTATAAACTAATCATTCATAATACTCTGAACACAAATACAATGTTTTCAACTTTCATTAACTTGTTTATAGGTTACAATCACTAGTATAGGATTAAATTAATGAAAAGATAGGTTCAACACCCCTTCTTATTTCATTTACATTATTATAGAAGCAAAGCTTCTTAAGAACAAGAAATGTCAATATTTCTAACTATAGGCTCTGTCATACCAATCTAATTTTCAACATTATCCTAACAAGTTATTCTCAATCTCATAATATTTGTAATCCTTAAGAATAATTCAAAACCAATCATTCATAATACTCTGAACACAATTGATTCAAACAAGACTTACTTCATTGGTTTTCTTAAATATTCATGTATAAAATAAGAATTCCATGTATGAATACCATATATAGGCATACAATGTCAATAATACATGCACTTCCATATAGGCATACTAAAAATTACATCATGTCTAAAAACATAATATCTAATGTTAGGTGAATACATCATATATGCATGTATAATGCAAAAAATGCATACATTTCCATATAGGCATACAAAAAAGTACATCATCTACAACATCCTAGTCATCAAATAGTCTCCCTCTCTTTGTGTTCCTTGAAGAAGACTCTCCCTGGGATGTCCTGAATGCCTTGGATTTCTCCTAGGTTTGACTATGGGTACGATGCTCATAGCTTGCTTGCAGCCAAACCTATTTAAATACAAAAATTATTATAAAATTAATAAGTATACATGAAACTAAGTTAAGAAACTCATTTTAAACTATAATAAAAAAATCATTTAAACATGCACTTATTACAAGCTCATGGTCCTTCTCAATTTGCTATTGATGCTCGACTAGGTCAGTGCCAAGTTTAGCTACATGAATAGGCATGCCAAATGATGAAGAAACATGAGGAAATTCCATATAATTCATCTAAATCAGACTATAAAATGTCATATGACATCCCTATATACATAATACATTCATGCATATAAGTAATATTTGCCCAAGTATATAGTAAAATTATTAAAACAAAGATATTAAATTATAATTCAAAATTACAAGTGAATATACATACCTTGGTGAGTGCTTGTGTAGATGACATTGCAACAGTAATGCTAGAGTCTATCTTGACTTGCAATGATGGAAGAGTGTCCACCCTAGTCATCAGCTAAACAAATAACCTAATAATTAATAACTTGGGAAAGTTTTTGATTAAACAAATTGCTAACAAACTTAGTATTGCATAAGATATGAAAAGATCTAATGAGGTCACGGGAAGCATGAATATGATAAGTGGATATGTGTAATGTGACTTGTAAAACCAAAATGAAGGCAAGAAATGTCAGTTTCATAAGGGAGAATGACAAGACATCCAAGGTAATGATGCATCTCCTATACCACTTGGTGTAGGAGCATCCTACAAACTTGTATATATGGTCCTATAATTAGTCTTAGAAGGGTTGATAGGTGTTAATAAGCCTTGAATGAGGAATTTAATGTGTGTCTTAGGTCATTTAGAGGTCTCAAAGTGTTTTCCCTCCAATACTGGTTATTTTAATTTTCAAAGTTATTTGAGTGAATATTTGCTTAAATTAGAATAATTAATGTGTTTAATAGGTTTTAGAAGGTCTGATATGTGAATAATAGTATCCTAAGTTGAGTTAAGGTCATATCTTATCTTTCTTACTCATTTAAAGGTCTTAAATGACTTGATAATTATTCAAAGATGAGTTTTTATAATTTGAAATAGGTCTATTAAAGGAATAAGGACCTAAATTAACACATCCTAAACTTGGAGAAGTCCCCAGCAACATGATCAATTCGAATCTATCATTTCAGTGATGCACAAGATGAAGGAAAAATTATAAAATACCAACTTTGCATCATTAGAGGACTATAAATTCTATTTTCATCCTTTCAATTTCATAAAAACTTGGGAATAGTTAGAAACAAGCCTAGAAGATGATTCGAAAGACTTTAGATCTAATAAAGCCTTGCAATCACATTTATTGAAATCTGAGTTTCATGTAAACCTACAACCTTGTATCTCTAAGATAGTGAGGGAGGATTTATGAGTGAATTTTGTGAAATTGAGTCATTGAATACAATTTAGGTGTTAAAACATCCTTGATACACCTATATACACTAGTTTGGATGCTTTTATAGCTTTTTTGAGGTGAATTTTAGATTTTGACTTGATAAAGTGATTAGGCTTAATTATCTTAAGGTAGTGACTTGGTATAATTTAGGTTAGTCCTATGAGCTATGGTGTCTAAGTCGATTTGTTTTGAAATTTTGATCATGTTAACACCTTGATTACTTTGCTTACATATTTTCATTACTTTTTAGTTTAACTGAGTATTGGTGTGATTAAAAATCCCTTAGAAACAATCATTATGATAAGACAAGTAAACTGTATAGGTGTTTGTTGATAAGTTTTTAAACTGAGTTTTAATCAAGTTAAGACACCTAGAGTGACAGGTTTATTTTATGAAGGACATCTATACAAGCCTTTTAAAAGTGTCTATAACCTTATAAAATAGGTCTCATCAAAATCTAAAGAAACATATAGAAAATAGACTTGAATATTGTAGAGATAAGAGTGAGTGGATAATATTCTTTACAAGTGCATGATTTTATTTATTAAAAATTTTGAGATGGAAAATGAGTTTCTAACACTACACCAATCCATGTTAATATATCAAACAATAAAAAATCCAACAAAATTATATTAGGTATTTTATATTTTCTTACATAAAATCTACCAATGATGCAATTAAGGTGTATGAATGTACATCTAGAGTATATGAGATTCACTCAAAATTTTACCTCTGTAAATGTATATGGTGTCGTACTGACATGGATAGATGTAGTAGTGGTTGTCTCACTACCCAGATCTGTAAATTATAATTGTGATGTCAAAGGCAATGTCTCCTCCTATAACACAAAACACACACACACACACACACACACACACACACACACACACACACACACACACACACACACACACACACACACACACACACACACACACACACACACACACACACACACACACACTCACACACACACACACACACACACACACACACACACACACACACACACACACACACACACACACACACACACACACACACACACAAACACACAAACACACACACACACACACACACACACACACACACACACACACACACACACACACACACACACACACACATTATTCAATTTAAATGCATAAATTATTTTTTACCTTTTAAATTTTGTAAATATAACTTAAAAATTTAACATGATATTTATATAAAATATACTTGCATACCTGTAGAGAGTCCTAATGTATCCAAAGCAAACGTGTGTACCAATAAATCATTAGTCAAGACCATATCTTATAAGCCCCCTGAAGTGCCATCATCATCATTAGAAGGTCTAGTGCATATAGAACCACAAGATCTACATGGGTGGAGTTAGGTATGACCACTAGGTAGAGTATCTCAAGCATTTGTATTTGAAAGCCTACTCGTATGATTAACAAGTGTATTAGTAAGCACATTACATTCATGCAAGTCTTAATCAACACAACCTCTTTAACCATAGAGGGAATCTCTAGATGAAGCAAATTTTAGATAGGGGTCTTTGCAGACTAATTAGGAACATGACGTCCACTTGGTCAATCCTATTTAGAGCCTTTATCTCATCCCTGAAACTCACCATAATCAAAATAGTTTGAAATCTCATTGAGGATAAACTCATAGTAGAGTTTCCTTAAACACTACAAAGGGACCTCAAGGTTATTAAAAGGTGGATGATCAAACACCATTCACCATCACTCACAAAAATTAGCTTTAATCAAATTGCATTGGCATCAATGGATTGGGAAACATTTAGTCATTATAGGAAATGGTGCATTGGTGACTGGGTCGATGAGTAAAGCACAAAATTTTTATTTTATTATTTATTTCTTCTTCACCTCATATGCTGATAATTTATCAGCATAGTAAGCCCTACAACTATCCATATATGAGGTCCATTTACCAGTTTGACTCATTATTGAGTCAACTTGACCTAATACTAAATCTAATGTATTGGCCAAATAGGTGTGGTGGGTGTTCATAGAAGTGGGTTCCTTCATTCTCCTAATTATTTGCTCAATTTCAATTTTATTCTCCACTATGTGTGCAACTATATCATCCTAACTACTTGGGGGATCTAGTGGAACTATATGAGGGTCAGGCAAAGGGTTAGGAGTTTTCAGTGGAGGGATAGGCAGAATATTAGGTGGAGCATGCTGACCTATTGGAGAAAAATTACAAATTAAACTATGAAAACATTCACAAAAAAATCATAAAAATTGATTTAATTCACAAAACTTACCTCTTCTTTATGGTGGTATCATTGATTTCATGAATGCGGGATCAAAACCAATTATTTATACTACTGATGGGAGAAAAACCAACAATTTACATACCAAAGGAGAAAATCATGAATAAGAAGCAAAATGCAAATGCTAGAGGAAAAAAATGTGAGTCAGGAGAGGAAAAAATGAATTGGGGTTTCATTTTTTAATTTGTTTTTATGTTTAAGTAATGCATAAGCATTCCTTATAATTATAGGAATGTGTACACATTCCTATAATGTGTATGCATTTCTATTAGTAAAAGAACACGTACACATTCCTTTACCAAAAATGTGTACGCATTACAGCCTGGGTTTCCTAAGCCATAATGCATACACATTATGGGTAATGTTCATGAAAATTTCCCCCAGCTCTATGTACATACCCTGTTGAATTGGGAGTAGAAATTAAAAGGGTCTTAAAATGATTTGAAAAAAGAGGGAGTGATTTGAGCTATATCGAAGGTGAACTTAAGGCATAAAAATCAAAAAATGTAAAAGTAACATTCAAAAATGTGTGAAAGAATGAATTTCTGGAGCTATATATAGAAGATGGGGAGAAGGTGACAAAACATCCCCCTTTTGTAGGGGAAGTTACATAACCATTGGTTCCCATGACAAAACCACCATTGTAAATTATGAAACCGCCACTATTTAAAATAAAACTATCTTATTATGATGAAACTATTGTGGTGGTTTTGTTATACATGCAATGGCTCTGTAACTTATAATGGTGACCTCATCACACTAGGTGGTGGTTCCATCATGCATAGAAGGTTTTAAAATTTGGGTTGTTAGAGGCTATAGAATTCAAGTAAAATGAGGCTAAATGGACTTCAAAAGGAAATAGAAAAGAAATAGGGCCAAGTGGTTAGATAGAATCTTGCTCTAAGAATTCATTTAGAGATCATTGCATCATCATTAGACATTATACTAGACTTATCACACCATGTAATTTTTAGGTGCATATATATTTCCCCATCAGGAGGATGTCTTATCATGAATTGACAAGGGTATAGTCCTGAGTAATGACATGAGAAAGGGAAATAAGAAGTTATAAATACTTACCTAAGTGGTGTAATGAAGCCAGTTGAGACCCAGTGCAACTTGCAAACAAATGAAGGAGATTGAGTGAAATACAAGGAAACAGTAGAGAATATGTTATTTGATCAAAACATAGATGGGAATACATATTGTATGTGAGGAGAAGGTTATACTACCTAAACCATCTAGTTAGGGGACCAAATCTAGTGCCAAATTATCGTATACATGCAATACCACAAAATCTATTATAAGGAATAGAAATGTCATTAAAATTTTAGTTTTGAAATGTTAATAATGAAATCTAGGAATAACATGACCTATAAGCATAATAATAAGCACTAAATAGAAGAATATGCTAAAATTACAAATTTTTTAAACACAAATGGTTACTTGGGGACCCAATATATTTTTAAAATGCTAAAAAAATAATAATTTATGCTAATTTATTTGATAATTTTTTTTATCTCTAAGATACCTATGATGGATTTGAGAAAATGAATAGTCGATGAGTAGAGTATAAGACAAAATTGGTGAATCTACTAGCTGGAGATAGAACTAGGCAAGCCCAGGTAGATTTTTATGCATTTTTAAATTTTTTACCCAATTTTGAAATTATGTCTAAAACTCACTAGAAATACTATGGCAATTGAAATTTTTATCTTAGGCATGTTTATGTGAGGGGTAGACTAGGGATTTGCAAGAAATTTTGTGATTTAGGCTTGGTTTTGGCTATTTTGGGAGAGTCTTAGGGGGATGCAAATGACTAACAAAATTGCAGCATTGGAGATGAAACCATTGGTCTTCACAAACCAATGGTGTTATCTATAGAGTGAGTGATTATACACCCACCTCCATATGCCACTTGAAAACATGTTTAGTTTCATAACCATTGCTTGCAAATATGGAAGGTTCTATTATTTAGGGAATAAAGGGTAGAAGATAGATTTTTAAAGGGTATAAATAATTTGAGGGCTGATTTGGGACATTTTCTTATTTTAGGGGGCCTACATAACCTGGAGTAAACCCCAAGAGTAAGAGTGGATTCCTTGAGTCATGTCACTTTAGATGGTGGATGATTCAACCATTCTCGATTAAGCAGGAATTATATGGATCAGATGAGTGGGGACTATTCCCCTCAAGTAGATTTTTATGTGACTTACAAATTGGGATCCTAACAAGAACACTTTTGTGTTCCTCTCATAGAAATTTACATGATTACTAGATTATCAATAAAAAATTGGTTGGTATCCATTTAGGATGCCACAAGTACATATGAGGAAGTGGGCTAGGCCAATGCTTTTAGAGATGTGGTTGCACTTGACATGGGTACAAAATGTTGGGTACAACTTTTTAGGATTTAAGGATCAACAATCCCCAATCTATAGAAAGTGATCATTACTATCCTTACCTCTCAACTTATAGGGGAAAAGGGTACTAATATGTTGTTATAAATTTGTTCCCTTATCATTTGCTAGATTGGGGATAGGAGAGCTTGATTCTTGTGGGTCCAAGAGATCTTGACTCACACTTATAGGGACTTATACCATGTGGTTTGACTGGGAGAACTTTGGATTAGTTAATCCATGTTCTTCATGAGCTCAGTGTTCAAAAATATGATACCTTACTAGAGGGGAGTACCTATTGGGGATGTAGGAGCCATTAGAATGTCAAGATGGATAGATATGGATCCCATTCCTACCTTGCCTTGATTTGTTAAAACTTTGACGATGGTAGATCGAATAGCCTTGCCCTATTAGGGCATGGTTGGATAGTGGGATGGGAAGGTTGTTTATTTTATGGTAGTTATTGTGGATACCTACGTTTGAGATAGATTTATGTAGGTTAAGGTATACCTATTGGATAGGGTACCTCATCAATTTGACATGCTCTATGCGAGTAACCTTCCAATGCTGATAGTTATGTACAGAGGTGTGTAAGAGGCATGAGTAGGGAGATTAGGGTGATTGACATAACACCTATTTTTGTGAGGGATACCCATTACCCAAGTGATTTATCCAATAGTAGTGTAGAGATCACCTCCCTAAGAAGTAGTTGGAGGAGGAGGGTAATAACAATAGGGAGTACCACACCATGACCTATCATAGCAAGATCTTACACAACAATAATAGCTGGTAGGTAAAGATGGTGAGGAACCCAAATACATCGATCTAGATGAGGACTTAGATGTAAATGAGGGTGAGGCTATGGATTATGACTTTGATCTAGACTAGCATGAGGATAACCCACGTAAACTATTAATTTTCATATTTTAGTTCATTACTTGAATTTTACTTTAGATTTGATTACTTAGCTGATTTATTGCTTTGATTTTTATATGACTAGATATGACATAAATCCCTCTAATTTATGATTTCATATACCTTGATCAGATGGAGAACCATGATTAGGGACACCCTGATCAACCTTTTTCTATTGGGAATAGACATGACTAGAGGTGAGCTGCTAGTAGATCTCAAATTTCCTACTAGGATACATTGTCATGCTGATGTCTTCTCTTTAGCCTACAATGTGTCTATGACACTGACTAGGTTGAGGGTGGAAAACAACCCTCTCAAGGCTATAATTAAGAGAGTAGAGGCCTTGGTATACAAAATACTATCTGGTGGAGGTTAGGCTTATTCTAGCCAATGGACAAGAGGGATTGCCTCACAAGGAGGTACTAACAAGAGGAGAGACAAGATACCTCAAGATGAAGAGATGGTTTCCAAAGGTGGTACCAATAGGAGGTGCTAGAGGATCTACTGCCCTCACCATTATTCCACATTAGGACCCTCTCATAGGAGGAGGTAGGATTTTGAGTCATTTGTATATGTTGATACACATTTTTCACTTTTGATTCTTTTTTATTGTGACATCTTGAGATGCATTTACCCTCTATTGAGTTTTTGTATTGGAGATTCATATTTGTACAAACTTGAAAGATATTATGATATATATAGAAAGATAATTGGTTTACCTCCTAGTGACTTTTCATTATGTATTATAGCCTTTAATTTACATGTGTTGATTTTCCTTTTATTCACTCTAGATGACTAAGCATGTGATGACATACCATGTTTCTCTATGCTTCTTTGATATAATGCTATGGAAAATGAATATACATGTGCATAAAAAATGTATGAATATGATGTAATATGATATATATATGAAATTATAAATGTGCTAACATTTATTTTGTAGGTGATGACCCAATTGTTTTACTTACACAACATGACTTTTGATTTGCAACAAGGAATGGAAAATGGAATATGATGCACATGAAATGATAAAGAATGAAAACACTATATCAAAATTTCATTTGAAAAAGGATGATGATCTAATCCTTATGAGTGGAGGGGGAAAATGCACTTCTTGCTAAACTTACAAAATAATAACTTTACTGGCTTCATCTAGATATAACTAGTCTTGATAGAATTAGTAAGTGAGATAAAGTTACCCTTTTCACTATAGACATGCATGCAAGCTTTTAGAATCAATCTTAACTTGGAAACTTTATGATTTAATAGTTCTACATTTAGCTTTTATTTTTCCTTGTGATCCCCTACACTTAATCCCATGTGACCAAGAAGACACATGGGTTCATCACCAAAGGCTAAATGTAGGCAAGTAAAGGCACCTCTCCCCAATGATAACCCCACAAAACCATTAAGATTTGAGGGATCAACCCCCAAGATTAACAAAGGGTGAGAGATGTGGAATTTGACCTTTGAATTGCATAAGCTTTTGATTTTCATAAGAGTATAATTTTCTATTGGCAAGGCCTTTACCCCTAAATCATGGCCCCATACAACTAGTAAGATGTAAGGGATCATAAACAATGACCAAGATAGGCAATTAAAGTTACATATTTTTGATCATGTTAATGTTTTATTGTATAAGACACTATAAGAGGAGACTGCCACAAAAATATTCTAGACAAAGTTGTAGGCCAACATTTTTTAAGTTGTGGAAGAAGGCATAGGAAAAATATGTGTAATTTGATTGTAAGAATTAAGTAAAGAACCAATGTAATGTTGATTTTGAGAATGTTTTATATGGTTTAAAGTTTAATAAAGTGTCCCACTAGGCAACCAAAAAAAAGTAAAAAATAAATCCTAAAAATTAGTTAATGATTTTTTAAAAATTTGGAAAAATATATATGCACTACATATTTGTAAATATAATCTAAAACAAATTTATTTGATTAATTTAAATGACCCAAACCCAATATATTTTTATGATAATATGGATGTATATGTGACCTCTTTATGCCAAAAACTGGGACACACTATTATGCTTTGACCCCTATAGGATGATAGGGTAATCTGAGAAATGAATGATATGATATGTTACATTCCAAAAGTTTCATGTTATGTGAATTAACATCCAAATAATCACCAAACACAACATCTATCATACAAGACAAAATTATAAGAATGAAGTATGCAATGCAATGAGGGTAATGTGACATGTGATAAATAGATATAGAAATGTTTAAGTTGCAAAGAGTTCACAGATTCACCAAACTATTTTCCCTCTAGAGTGTATAATTGATAAGCTCTGTTATTGAAGTCTTTGGTCACTAAGGGTTTAAATAGTTAGGGATTAAAAAAAAAGAGAAAATATATTTAAATGCTTAAATTTTTTGGGCTAATTTTTTAATGTTGTTTTTAAATGTAATAGAATTGAGAAAAAAATGTTAGAGGTTGAAGATTTGGCTAATTTTTTATTTGATTGGTTAACACTTTTGAGGTCAAATCTATGAACTTGTGTTGGGAGAAAAAATGGGGGCCCAATCCCCAACATGGAAAAGACACAAAACAGTGAACAAATGATAGACATCAGTGGCAATGAAACTAGCTATAATGGGTAAACAAACTCAACAACAAAGAAGGGTGAAGAAGTAGGTCGCCAAACCTTTACCAGTAAGTAAAGACACAATCCTTTAATAATATTTCAGCCATATCAACTAGCGTAGGGATATAAAATTGTAACAAAAACTAAATTTGATTGGGAAAAGGATAGGAAGGGGCATCACAACCCTCAAATGGAGGCTAGGGATAGCCTTTTGGAGTACCTTAAGATGAGGTCCTTCATTTTCCATTGGGAATAATATCTCACCAAATATTCTACTTTAGACCTCAGTCTTTTTGCCTTAGGGCATCTGCCCTTCTTTTTTATAGTGGTGCCAACCTCATCTTTGCATCTTTTAGGATACATGGGTAGAGAGATAGGAATGGGAGATATGGGGGAAGGTATACGGAGAGGAAAGGGAAATGAGGAGGGGTCAACATAAGGATGAGGTAATGGACCACATCCAAGGTGAAGGGGACATGGATGGGGGATAGGGGAGAGGTCAAGGGAGAGAGGGAGGGAAAAAGCCCACTTTTATTAGGCCTCTCTACTATTGATCCTTTGCCCATCCTAGAAGTAACTTTAGTAATGGGAAGAAGCAAGGGCTTAGGAGGGGAAAATGATAACACTTATGCCAAATATGGTTGAGGATTGGTGGAAGGCACATCAATTGAGAGGTCCTCTATAGGGGCTTCCTTATATAAGGGTGGAAGGAAGAACTTGTCATGATTACACTACAAGAAGTCTTGATTAGAAGTTTCACCTTTCCTCACCCAAAATTGAGAAGACTAAGAAGTAACATGACCACTTATCCTGAAGGGACACTCAACAAGCTGATGAATGGGAAGGTTACAGTGGAAGCAATGGAATGGAAGACCTTCATAGTTAAGTGATTGGGACTATGAACTACGTGAAGAGAGAAGGTTAATAGAATTAAAGAGTGGTTTGGAGAGATCAACAACAACACAAACCTTGATGAATTTGAGGTTCTAATATGAGTCATCAATGATCACAAAAACGCCTACCTAGTCCACCAATAAATTAATAGACCACTTGTTCATCAATACTTATAGATGCATATATAGCCTAATCCAAAGTGGAGTAGCTATGACTAGGGTCTTGTCTAGATCAAATAACAGGGACCATAGGCACCAAAAAAACTAGGGCCTAGAATTAAGAACAAAATATTTGTCAACAAAACTCTTTAAATTGACTAGAAAGAAACCATAACTAAGCAGGGTGAAGGAAGGCTTAACAAAAAACTTCTAGACCTTGTCAAACTGAATAGAGGAGAAATAGAGAGAAACTTGCCCATGCACTTGTCAAAAAGAGACTTGTAGCCAATCTCAACATCCATCTCCTAAATAGAAAAATCAAGGAGAGACAGGCTAGGAGAGACAACAAAGAACCAGACAGGCACATCCCCTAGGAAAATTGGAGGAAGGAGCTTAGAATGTCAAGAAGTCTCAACCAGATAAGCGGCCCTTGAGGTGTAATTAGAAGGGATCCAAGTCTTGTAGAAGTTGTTGCACATGTGGAATAGATTTGAGACACTTTTACTATTGGCATAAACCAACCAAGATTGAAAACCATCTGTAGATTGATTAGATAACTATGGAGTAGTTCTAGGGTAAGGACTGGCCTATAGGGGTAGTGAGTCATCAATAATGGTAGAAAGAAAAGTTGTGGCATGAGTGAATTGGTCTACCCTCATAGTGTCACCATTCACCATTTGAGCATGGGTACAACCAATTGAAATGTCCTCAGTACTGGTCATAGAAGGTAAAAAATAAACTTGACCAGACAATGCATGAGCAAAGGGAGACAAAGTAGGGAGAGCATCAGTAACTAACACAGAAGACACTGGAACACCATTAGTAGGATAAATTCCCTTATGTGAAGAATAAAAGTGCACTATCAGGGGAGAGGTGGTCACTACCACTTGGCTAGGAGTAGACTTGGTAGTGTCAATATAGAATAAAAAGCCTTTCCTTAAATCATGAAATATACCCTTGGGCTCTTCAGTGAGCTCAACATTAGCCTCCATGATATCATCAAGGTCAGGATGAGAAACAAACCCAGATTGTTTTTGATGACCAGTGCATCAAGTGCGGGCAAGTAATTTTACACTGAGCTTGCATTTCCCACGACCAACTCTATTCTAAGGAGGAATGGAGCAAACAAATAAGTCGAGCTTGTAAGCTCACATAAAGACTAGTTTTATCATAGAATGACTAGTTTTTTCATAGGTTATCTTAATACCCCAATTGAAGATTTGGTTAATAATTTGAAATATTTAGTATCTTTTATTAGTACCTATGCAACAAATAACATTGATATTATTTTGGGCAAATAATTTACATCGGATAATATGCAACCAATAAAATTTAAATATGTTTTCATTTTAATATTAAGTTTATTATATTTATAATCTAATAAATATAAAATAAAATATTTTTATTGTTTTCCCATTGGTTAAAGTGGAATGACATTATAATTTTTGTGGAGAAAAGAAACATTGAAAATTATTGACATTGTCCAATAAAATCACATAAAACATCAAAATTAAATATAAACTATAGTCTCAAAATATGAAAGGTGGACAATGACAATGGCAAATAATTAACAATATAGAAGGGGGACACTGACAATGATAAATAACTTAAAATATGGAGGGAGAATAATGACAACAACAAATAACTTAAAATTAAAAATCAACTATAGTCTCAAGATATTCTTTACAAAAGTAAATGGAAATGATTGATATAAATATAAATTTTATATGTCATTATTTTTATGTAATTTGTATCTTATAAAAATCACTTCAAATTTTTTAATTTGATTAAATGTTATACTTTTACATATATGATGTGTTTAACAATCATATTTACTTGTGTATGTAAAGTGATTTTTGAAAAATAATCGGGTTGAGTAAGATGATCTTAAGTTATTCTAATAGAAGGATGCCAAATTTAGGATGTTTCCCATTCAAAATAAGTGAAAACAATAACATGGAATATTAACTTACTGATCCTCAGCTTACAAGCTTTTTTATTTGTAAGCACAAGCAATATATTTTATCGATAAAGAAGGTATAATCAACAAGGATGAAGACATAAAATTGGAGAACAATCATTCTTGTATGTCACATTATTAACCATTTAAAAACATTATATCCACCTCATTATTTCCTTCAGTGGTTTTACCATTAAGTATTTGCTATTGAAATCAATAATGTATCTTCCATTTATCGATCATTAGTTGATATATTATAAAAAACACCATCACAACAAGGTTTTACGGTATGTACACAATAACCGCTAGCATACCAAATCATACATATACATACAAAGTCCATTTTATTTGTGTGAATTCATCCTCACAATGATAATTTTATCATATTCTATATAATTATGTTTTACAATGATTACAAGGACTTGGCACATAACACCCTTGTTCCTCTATATTGCAGGTACTAAATCTGCATCACAGCTCTTGTTAATAAATATGTTGTTCATATGGTAACTTGTCTTGGAAAATATTCCATAATGTCTCTCAATAATCTTTATGTTATTTTTTTGGGTGGACATGTCTTGGAGAATCATGTTATGTATGATTACCCTTACGATATTTTATGAGGTTGTATTAGACTTGTTAGATGATATTTACGACACTGATATGGCTTTGAAAACAAAAAGAGTGAAGGTTCCTCTTTTCAGGTGGGATTTGTTAAAGCAATTGGTATTGGCTATCTTAAAGGATAAAGAAATTGGAGAGGATGTAGGTTTTCTTATAGTCATTATGAGGACAAATTCAAAAAGTTTCAATATTTTGTAGATTTTAGATATTTTTGAGAAACTATTAATTTTTTTCAATACATGTTTTCACGAATGATTTAGATCACGAGGATCACTAATTAGAATTGGATGGCTTTTTTGGGAGGTTTGGTTCCTAAGAGGTTTCTTCTTGTGTTGATATTAATAGGTCAAAGCATAATAATATGTCTCACTTTATGGTATAAAGAGACCGCATACACTTCCAATCTCTCCTCAAAATATTTTGAGTTTGGGTCATTACTATTAATCAGACAAATATGTTTTAGCTTATATACACAAAGATGTAGTGCATACAATTTTTTCAAATTTTTAAAAAATCGTTAAGTGTTTTTTAATTATTAAAGAAAAATTATTCACCTAGAAGGGACACAAAATTATTTTTTAACCCATAACTATTCTTTTGTTTAGTTATATGCCTTGGTTTAGTTCTGGGTTTGCTCTGATACTATTATAAATTATCTTCTTGTAGCTTGCATATACTCATTCTTTGTTATTTGGTAGTTTTTATGACTTTATAGGTTAGTTATTTTAAATGTATGACACCTTATTATTGTCACTTTTAATTCTCAATGATCAAGGTGGTGGACTAATTTACTTTATCTTACTTATACTTAAGTGAGGGCCCTTTCCTTATTAATCATTAAAAAAAATTATAATTTATCTTAATAATAAAATAAATATTAACTAAACAATATGATTTGATTTTAAATATTTATTAAAATTTATATGTTGTTTTCAATATACATACTAATTAACAAATACTAATAAAAATTTGTAAAAAATTAAACCTTAAATCATCTTAAATAATATTAAAATATTAATATATAATATTCCCGAATATCTCTTCATCATCCTTTTCATTTTCTTCATCAATAAAATCATAAAACATGATTAGAATACTTAATCTTGAACATTAAGATCCAATCCGACTTGAATAGCATTGTTCATAAAAGCTGAGATATATTGTGCTACCATATTATATACATCTTATTAAAATAATATCATATAAATATAAAATAGAATAGATCTTTATTTTTTTAATCAAAAGCGTATATCTATCAATACTTATGACAATGCTTATTTCATGGCAAAAGGAGGACTGTTGTAGAAATCAGGGCTAACTATTGTCTAGAAAGCCTTTGTTTTGATTAAAAAAACATTCCAAGTTATTATATGTGTTTTTCCATTGAAAATTGGTGGATGATGTGTCATATACATGACAAACTAACTTTTCTCTGGAAATATGTTAAATAGACATGCAATATCCCAGGATATGATTGTATGACAGTGACAAGGAGTAACTTAAATTATTAATAGCTTAGATTGATCTCTTCTTTTGATTTAATGACATCAGGGTATTAACTTCTTGCTTTGAATTTATTTCACTTTCCATGTGTGTCAATAATTTACAGTGATGGCCAATCGGAGGCCACTGTCAATGCTTGGTATCCATGACCAGATTTTGTTTCTTCTTTGAATTTTAGTTTATAAATTTTTACGTGGTTTTTCAGGAAACCATAAGATAATAGATTTAGGTTTATTATCTTTTCAGAAGTGAATTATATATTTAAATTTGATTGAGAATGGAAATGGGTTTCTCTTTCCGGTTTTAATCATATAAAAGACATATATTTTACTCTCTATAAAATTTAAACTTATAATCTTTCTTTTTCCTATCAATAAACTAATTTAAATATATTATTAAATATATTTTTTTTTCTATCAATATACCAACCCTCCCAAAGAATGGTAAGAAAGAAAATAGAAATGAAAAAAACAACAAAACAAGAACAAGTGACATATATGCCCTTCAAACTTCCATCGATACAAAAATAAATGATAATAATTTTGACAACATTACACTAAAGATAAATGAAACAATTAATCGCTCAATACTATTAATGGTATACCAAATAAAACATAAGTTTTAAGTTCCAATCCCTTTCATGAGATTGTAACTTTAAAAAAATATCAAACTTTAGAACCCTAACTAAACCTCTCCCAAATGAATGGGTTTGAACTCACATTGAAGTGCTCAAATCAAAACCAACTGATTTAAAACCTAAGGTCCACATTATGTGGTCAAGTCCATGCCAAAACATCATTTTTCATAATGATAAAAATCAAGTGACTTCTATGCAATATTTCATGTCTAAAAATTGATATAATTAAAATATATAAAAATAAGATTTTTTATTTATCTATTTTGAGAATGTACAAGGTACATTATGTATAATTGTATTGCTTATATGATATGGAGATAATGTGTAAGTGGACACACTGTTGCCACACAACTATGCAATATTCATTTGTTCTAATCGATCTACAGGCTCTCACACAAATCTATAATTCTCTGAGTGGTTTTAGTGGGCGCTACAATGCTAAGGCAAATAGAAATGTACAACTAAATAGAGGTGGGTTCAAGCAACTAGTTACTCGAATGAGACATCATAACTCACAACAAAGTTCAAGGAGAGTTTCAAATGATTCCAAGCAATCATAGGGCTCAGTTCACACTTAAGTTGCAAACAAAGTCTAACTTTGTCTTGACTTGGTTTAGAAAAAAATGCTTAAAAAATATTATTTAGTCCCCATAGGACATAAAAAGGTGTAGGTAAAATATCTCATTTAATCTCTCATATATTGGAGTAACCTATCTCCACCATCATATTAAACTAACCTTGATCATCATATATAGTCCAATTAAAAAGTGTCTTAAATATCCTTATAGAGGCCATAAGGGCTTTATTTTAGTTACTGAGTTGAAAACTCAGATTTTTTAAGGATGGAGGAGGTGTTGGATGATGACTTTTCCATAGCCACCCCTCCTCTCCTTTCTCAGTCTCCTCAATAGGAGGTAGGGGCCGAATGGCTGCGGCTTCAATATTACTAAAAACTTCAAACATACACACTTTTCTTTTTACAATATATTGAGCAAGTTTTTGATTCTTAGGGTCTCAAAAGGGCAAGAGAAGAGCATAGGCTTGATTAATAGCAAACTATTAGAAATATAAGAGCTTTCTTCGATGTCTAAACTAAGCAAAGAGGCCTTATTTATAGCAATTGGGAGGTCCTGCCTAGAATCTTTTGCCAAGGCCATGTCTGTCCCATCATGCTTTACAACACAAAAGTTAGCTACAGAGAGATACTATTGGAAGCGCAGAAGACATCTGGCTTGGTGGGTCCAACATTGCTTCCGCTTCAGTTAATAAATCATCTTCACTGATGGGCTGAAAGAGACATCTTAGCTGGAATGCACTCGAAAGATGCCAATGTTGGGGTCCAGCTTCACATGCATGATAGTGAGGATTGACATGGAAATAAGATTCCCATTCTAGCTGTTGTCAGATGATGGTAGGTACTACGGTATCTTGATCATGATTTTCTTCTTCATGAATTCGGTGTGGTCCATACCGAGCAATCCATCTATAAAGATGCTGATTATGAGCTGATCTTATCTTGATATGCCAGGTCCATAGAGGTCATTTTAGCAATTCAATGAATTGCCAAAATAATAATTCACTGTTTAGTCTCTCTATAACAATGGTTCCTATTTAGTTGTGGTGATCTGCTTGGATAGAGGCTGCAAAAGACATTTGAAGTTTTGCACCAGAGGCATAAGAAATCCTTGTATAGCGGGGGTTCAACCCTTCTCTTAAAATCTGTTCTTGAACAAGAATGTTCAAGGAAGAAAATCTTTGATTATATATTTTGGTTAAGTTAAAATCAATATAGGGTTGATGCATTAGAGTTGTTGGAGGATTTCTGCTAAGCCAATCTATCGTTACATTCTCAGTGCCTTTTATATGCTTGATAGAGAAATTGAACTAGTTAAAAAAGGCCTGCCATCCAACATATTTACCGTGACCATATTTTTGGCCATGACCTTTTTCTCTAAAGGTCATAAATCTAGTACAATCAATTTTTACAACAAAATGTGGTAGATGGAAGATTTTCAACATGAATTTCTTTAAACATTTCTTTACAGCATAAATCTCTTTATCTGAAGAGATCCATTTTAAAATGTCTACACTAAAAACAACACTAGAAAACTCACATACAAACTCTTTATTTTCATATTTACAAATAAGCATTCCTCCCCATGCGATGTCAGAGGCATCAGTATAAACCAAAAACTGGTCAGACTTTGGGATGTGGAGTCCTGAAAGCAAAGAGACTTTAGTCTTGATTTTATGGATAGCAGTTGTATGTTCTTCCTTCCATGGGAATATTTTGTTTTTCTTATGGAGAAGCTCTTGAAGTATGAACCTGTCTTTTCTAGAATTAGGATAAAATTTATTTAAATAATTTAACAATCCCAAAAATGCTTGGAGCTTTGGCTTGTCTAGTCTTTCCAAAAAACTGATGACCTTCTCTTTGATATGTGGCTGGACCTATAATTTTGAATTTTGAACAATCATCCTAAGGAAATTACATTTTATTTTAAAAGTTGGATCTTTGTATTAGACAAAACTATTCTTGCATTTTTTGCCAGCGCTAAGAATTTTGAAAGATGGGAGTATGATCAAAAAAAGAATTACTAAAAATTAGAATATCATCTATATATACACAGAGGAAACCAAAAGTTACTTTAAATATTTGGTCCATGTGAGCTTGATAGAATGCTAGAGCATTCATTAGACCAAATGGCATGACAGTCCACTAAAAATGGCTGAAAGGATAGTTGAATGTTGTTTTCTCTTTGTCAACTTCTTTGACCCTGATTTGATAAAAGCCAGATTTATAATCAAATTGTGAGAAATAATTACATTTGGCAACTTTCTCTAGTAAGTAGCTTTTATCTGGTATCAGATATGGATAAGGCTGGGTAATGGCATTCAATGGTCGATAATTGATGACCATTCTCTTTTTGCCCCTCTTTTATTTAGAATGCTTGTTTACCATGAAGGCATAGCAGCAAAAAGGAGAGGTTAATTTTTATATAAAGCCATTAGCCTCTAATTATTTTATTTGGGCTTCCCTATCATTATAATCTTGGGCAGGAATTGGAATTTTCTTTCCAATTTTTATTAATTTGCCTTTTATGATCTTGATTTCCATTTCAGGTATAGACGTTAACCAGAACTACTAAGGGTTGTCAGAACAGATAGTGGCTTTGATCTTTTTTCCTATTTCTTGGATTTCTATAGGGATTATATCTTTAGGAGTTTGGGTCATTAAACTTAGAAATTTCTCAGTAGCATATACTAAGTGAGGAATCCTTAGCCTTTCATTGTCAATGGTGAACATGACACTTTTAGTAGTCGAACCATATGGAGAATATTTATCTATAAAGGCTCCACCTAGAAGAATATCTACAGGCATTTTATCAAAGGCAAAAAATTCATAGTGGAAGATTTTATTTTGGATTCTAATGGGTTGCTGGTGTTTATACATATTGTAAACAAAACTATTCCCCTGTACATCTATGCTCTTATAAGCAAAAGAACCATCCAATTTCTCCCAGTCTTAGATGATCGGTGATTTGGTAAATGATAGTGAAGCACCTGTATCAACTTGTGCATCTACCAGCCGTCTACTAATCTCAACAGTAATGAACTGAGAAAATTTTCCATTGATCAATTGTGTAAGATAAACCAACTGTGGTATTTCCAATGAAGGAACAGTTGTACATACCAATTTGTGCCTTGTTGGGTCTTGGAGTAGAATTTGGTAGAATTATTCTTCTTGCTGTGCTTCATCTTCTTCTTCTTGAAAATTACTACATTCTCCTTGTTCAGGGTAGGATTCTGGTTCAGAAAAGAAAGAACCTTTTGCTTCTATTTCTACTTTATTTTCTTCTGTGGGTAAGAGTATATCCCACTGAGGCTCAATCTTTAGAGAATGAATCTCTCTTGGGGGGTCGTTACTTCTGAACTTGTTTTGTACCCAAGAGTCACTAGGATTGAAGGAGCTTGGAAATTACAAAGGGGGGTTAAAAGGCCTCTTCATTGTGGGTGGCATTCTAGGCATGAATGACTGCCTTCCTCTGGAGTTACTTCTTCCTCTGTTAGGTCCTCTATTTCTTGGTCTAGAATCTCATTCTGGTACTTCATCATGATGGCAAGACCATCTTCCATATGCTTCAAATGGAAGACTAGAATTGTCACGAGATCTTGGCATTTACATGTTTGTGAGAGGCTATTCCAAATCATCGGCTAATGATTTGAGAGCATCAGCATCATCAAAATCTTCTTCAAAGAGTTAATCTAGAATGGGTTCATAGATGTCATCTTGTTGGAAGAGATCTTCTTTTGTGTCAATAACATCCCTTAGACAATTGTGATTAATGGAGTCTATGAGCTTTTGGTCAAAACTAATTACTTCACTTTTAATTTTATAGCATGATATAAAGATGCATGATTTTTTTTATAGGGATGCAGTTTGACAAAAATATTCTAGGAAGTCTCAATATTTTTAAGGTTTCCAAACAAGTCTTGGCAACTTCAAGCTCCACCACAGCTATTAATGGCCTCCACCAGGTTTAAGAAGAAAAAAATCAACAAATTTTAGTTTTAAGTCTTCAAATTGTCTCACACATAAGGGGGAGAAAAAATAGAAGGGGTCCCCTTTTGGGTCAGCTCATTTTAGGGCTCCCAAGGATCTATGATAGCCAATAAGGCCAAAAATGGACTTCTAAGGACAAAATAAGCACAAAGTGAAAATTGTGAAGTTATAGGTTCATAAACTACTTCCATGCAAAAGGAGATAAAAAAATTTGAGGGGGGTCCCTTTTTCATTCTTCTACCTCCAAGCCAATAGATCTTCACAATCGAGAGTATAAAAACAAGTAACTAGGTTGTAAAAGAGGTCTAAAACACCTCTAAAATAACGGGGTTATAACTAGGAATTTATGTTTTTCTAGGTCTTAAAAATCACTTTGTGAGGAAGAGCATGGAAAATGGAGGGGAGTATCTTTTGGGGCCATCCCATCTCTGGGCCATCAGGTATCTGGATTTGAAAGAATAAAACCAAGTGTATTATTCTATCAAGGTGCTAGTTTTAATTAAACACAGAGCAAGTCTAACTTTATAAAATCTAAGGTTGATTTAAATAACAAAAAAATAATTTAGTTTTATTATAAAAGAGCAGCAGTTAGTACTAATAACCTCCATGTATAAAATTGATAGCTAGTGCCTATAGTATCCACATGGTTATAAAAGTCATGCGACCTAAACATAGAGTGCCACCCATTTATCACATGTTGAAATTTTAAAACTATGTGGCTTATAATCTACCAAAACTATGTCAGCCCTCTCCTCAGGGGCTTAAAATCATAGCACGTGGTCTTATCGGGGACCACCACTATAATCTTGGTAGTTTCCCTACAAGAAGGGTGTAGTGCCCTCCTAGAGGGCACGTGTGCTAAAAAAATACCCTACAAACTAACTTATTTTGAAAATTCCTATCTAATAACTTGCAAGTCAAAAATTTATGAAATGAGCATCTACAAGATCAAAATTCCTAGAATTTTTAGTAAAATTTAAGCTTCCAATCCACCATTTTACATGTGAATTAATCAGGCAAAGTGAGAGCAAATTACAAAGGAGGTATTAAGGTTTTTAGTGGCAAAACTTTAAAAATTCATATCAATTCACCCATAACTTGAAAAATTATGTCATAAATTGTATTAATTATTTGAGTATCCTTGATTTATAGTACAAAAAAAATTAGGAGAAATTGGAATGCTTTCAAGTGTGTAAAAATTATATGAATGCATCTAGCCTTCCTTGGCTTCACACAAATAAGTGACTTTTACAATTTTAGGAAAGAGAAATATTTTATTTTTGGTTAACTATAAAAATATAAAGAAATATATGTCCAATCCAAAATATACAATTATAATTTGAATATAAAATAATCATTTCATTACTTTTACAATTCGATACACTCACTAGGAAGAGTATCCAAACAATAATGATATATCATGTTATTTCTAATGACTATTATATATTATCTTCTAATATATACATATTTTTAGCTGAAATAATAACAATAACATGCCTCTCAAATAGATAATATGTTATCTTTACAAATCTATACAAAAGTGTTGAACAAGTTGATCTTCACATAAAATCCATAGGTAACCATAAGGCTAACTGAATGAGCGCTCACCTCCCATCCTTTTGTCATCATTAGGTAGCTACCCTAGGCACCCTTGAACCTACAACTCCTAGATTTGGACATCATCATATTATGATGTAAGGTGGATAATTTGATAAAATAAAATTTAGATGGTAACAATACTAAACAAAGAACACTTACTATGAAATAAACCTAGAAGGATATAAGTTTAACTACACAAAAGAGGCTTCCATTCCCAAAATATGCATACAAGGAAAGAAAAACACCATTTTAAAATAATAAAATATCACAAGGCAAACATACATGTTTCTAACACAAATAGTCCCATCGAAGGAGAAGAAGAACTCGAGGAATTCCTCACCCTTTTTCTACCATCTCCTGGCCATGGGAGAGCATACACACCTTCGACCAAGCCAAATAACATGTAGGAGGGCATATGGATTTTGTTCCCACCAACTGCTACCAATTCATACAATAAAACCATATAGGAGGGCATAGGAACCTGATTCCACATGCCACTTCCACTATGTATGAGTGCACAACAAGCATTCAAATTCACATAAATTTTGGTAGCATAACTCTATCATTTTAAGACAATAAAATGACATAAAAAATAACCATAAGTATAGGAGGTATTTTACATCTCCAAGCCCAAATGCCCATTAAAACCACATGGTGGCCATTGGCACAACCATGGAATACAAGTATAGAAATAAGCTAAGCCAAATGGCCTTACACCTCTTGAAAATCAAAATAAAAGGAAAGGAGAAAGATAATTTTAATATAAATAAAATTGAATTTAATGAGACATAGAAACCTACTTTAGTTCCTTCTTTTATCCTTTCAAGAAAACATATTACAAGCTTTGGGCAATGGCTATCCTCCTTCTATAAGCTCTTCTTCTAAGCACCTCCTCCTCTTTCTCCTTATCTTCTCCACTTCTATTTTTCTAAATTCCGAATGAGCAAAAAGTCCTCCTAAGGAAGACTTTCCTTCCTCATATAGACTAAACTCATTTCTCTACAAGCTAATGGGAAGGTGACAAGTGTCCTTTCCCATACCTTGGCTCATGGTAAAAAAAAAATCCTATCTATAACTCAACATACAAATCCATGTGGATAAACAAATAAGTCTATACCTCATAAATGAACCCACTATCTCATGCCATAAATGTCACATGGGCTGCCTTAAAAGTTCTCTTTGACTCCTAGAAATACTCTCTAACCGTCCCATTGGTCCAAGGATATAGAAATCAACAAAAAATATCTAAAAACTATTTTATGTCACTCTTTAAAGTTGGATCTTCCAATCCATCCGAGTTTTGAGAAAAAGGGGGCTAGTTAAGTGGCCTAAAAAATAAATTATGAATGAACTAAAACTTAAAGAAATCCTAAGGTTAAGAATGGAAGGTGTGAATAATATCCAATGGGGGGAATACTACTAAACAAGTTAAGGACGTCTTCACTTCTGACTAAGTCCATAAATGATACAAGGAGTGGTTTGGATCATGGTAGGGTCAAGTAGACATGTCACCACTCTATGAATGATGTGCTCATTCTTATCATAGTTCTAGTTCCCTCATCTAGCTCCCCTGTTGCCTGCACAACATTGCACAAATAAAATTCCCTACCCTATATAGTTGAAGTTGTAGAATATAAACAATACAAATGATTTAAATCCATACAATATGCACATGACATATCCAATGCATCACATATCAATGGTAATAAACTAATACCAACCATCTAAAGATATGTATAACTCAAATACATGCTTAAGAACAATATCTTTAGTGGTAAGAAATCAATATTCATAATAATGAACAACTAAATAGCATAATTTGATTGATATCAAAATTCATAGATTAATAATAATATAATTATTCTTGCATAATTAAGACAAACATCTCATAGCTTATAGAATCTATGTCCTAGACATAAGGGACAAATAATATCTCATTTCTCAATAATACATAAAGCACATGTCAATAAGACTTGTAAAACACCAAATTTATAATGGTGAGCACTATGAAAATAGGGGTCTCACATCCCCCTCCACCTATATATACTTCCTCCTAGAAGTCACAAAAATAGGTGGAGAGATATCAAACACTCAAAGGTGTTGCATCCTCCAAAGTGGTTGTAATAACATCATATATCTCCCATTGGACCCTGACTTGGTCTAGCTCTATACCTTGAATGTCTAACATCATGTGAAATAATAATCCACATGGGATCCAAAATCAAAGATCCATCTATCTTGAACTACAATTTCATCTAATCCAGAACATGGGTAGTTTTAGGTATATACACACAAAATTGAAACATGAAACACATCATGAACATGTTATTGGCTAGGTAATGTAGGGGCATCCCATGATGACCCCAAGTTTGATCCATTTTTGTTCCTAATTTGGTCTATAGGTGTTTTATAGGTTTTAAAGGTCATAAGTTATCCATAAGTAAAGTCTAGGTTGTCTCAAAGTGCAAAGAATTTGAATTATTCATTTTCTCGCATAAACCATTATTTAAAAATTTGAATCTTAATGAGTTTTTGTAAAAACCCTTATGTGCTTGTAAATGTGGTAAGATTTTAAACACACTTTTGAAAATGGTTTTGATAATTTAGAAGGTCCATCAAATGTCATGAGTTTTAGATGATGGTTCCATATAGATCCTCTTTTGTAAAATCATGAAAATGAAGTGTAAGAAAGAGACTTCTACATGGAAAAAAGGGATTCAAGAAGTAGTTATGCACTTTTGTAGGCATGGGGGAGTAAGTTTTGAGTAGTATATTGATATTCCATTTTAATGAGGAATGGAGGATTTATGGACAATAATGGTATGGATAAATTCATGATGTTTTTGTAAAAAGAAAACTCTACTGCTGAATGAAAGGATACAGACCCCTATTTAAGAGGTCATGGTTTTGTTGTTTAGAATACATGAGTGATGATTGATGAGATAATGAAATTTTAATTTGTTCCAAATGTGATTGAAAGATGTGACTTATTTTTTAATTCAATAATTGAAAATAATGGAGAGTGAAAGAACCCCTGTTTGAATGAAAGATTGCAAACCCTGTTCTGAGAGGAAAAATATACAGGTTTCAATATATGCTTTGTGTGTTTTGATTAATGTAAAAACTATACATTTCCAATCAAATGATTAAAAGGAAAGTATTTTATTATTATATAGACTCTTGGAGGATTATTGAATTAGTTTGAGATTATATTTTTCAAGTAATAGAGGAAAATTGTCTAAGATTTTGTTGACTGCATAAACATACCTTGTTCACTGTTCAATCATTATCCAAAAGATTGTTTGTGAATTTCTTATAAAAAATTAATATTTGATCCAAATTGTATTTTTTTTATAATGTATATACATGATATGTGACTTTATTTTTAGTTGAAGGTTCAAGATAATATAAAACCTTTGGTTTCATAGTCAATATGTGTATTATGTCCTATTTTCTATAACAAAGATTGAGTGAAGGGCTTGTATGCATAGGTAATTACAAGAAATGATCAAGAGAATTGGATTAAAAGGGGTATATCGTATAATAATAAGTGTGATTTATTCCATTTAAATTTTTTTGATCCACTGAGTTTAAAAAACCCTAACACAGACCTATAGGTGGTTATTGAGTATGCATTGTCAAATAGTTTTTGCTATGAAAAGTATAATAGTGGATTCATTTGGTAAACACAAAGATTGAAAATTATGGTGAGGGTATTGAAAGGCCTAAAAAAACAATTTTGGGTCTTTAAAACTACATATAATGTTCACATTTGATTTTAGTGTGTCCTCATGTTGGGATTGAGACAAGCAAACCCTCAATTAGGTTTATGCCATAAATGTGTTTCTAATATAAAAAAAGCTTATAATTTGGTTTGGAGTTAGGGTCAATTATGTGAAAAAGGATTTTAATGGTTTTAAATGTGTTCCATACCTTTTACTATGGTTTTGAATCAAATGTGTGCAGATAGGGTTAATAAAAGACCTAATTAAGAGAAACAATGAGCAAATTTAGATAAGAAAAGTGACTTAAAGAGTGAGTTTGGGATTGTAACTTTGGGGATATAAATAAAAAAATGAAGGGTATTAGGAACAAGTGCCATATCTCATATATGTGGAGGTACAAATCATAAAAGTAAAGGAAATCCCACAAATAGGGCTATAAGGATTGTGTAAAGAGAGAGCAGAGTTGTGTAAAGGCAGAATTGAATCTGGGAAAGTTTTAGTAAAGTTGATGAGTGGATGAAAGGGTTAATGTGATAGAGTTAAACAATATCAAGGTTAAGAAAACTCAAAATTTTTAGTTATACCTAATAACCATTACTTGAAGAGTGAATTCAAAAGCCATTATCAAAGGAAGTGAGAGAGAAACAAGATCAAGAATGTTTTCTTGGTATGTGATCTACATCATTTTGGTATTAGAGCTTAGGGAAAGATTTTATGGATTTTTGAAAGGATAAAAAATGTGTTTTGAAGTACACTGCATGATATGTGATCAAAGATAATGCTCAATGGAGAGAGCTAACAGGAATGAAGATGATTTGGTCAAGCATATGGTAGACCAGGTGACCCATTTGATTACTCCATTGGTGATGAAATGGAGGATATAGAGGATGTTCTCAGGGAGAGATAACAAAGAGTATAAATAAAAGAAAGAGATGATAGGCAACAAGGTAAATCTTTGTAAGCAAGGATGAATGAGAGAGAGAATGGAGAGGTGGTACAAGAAAGACCACAAGTACATGTAGCAATTTAAGAAGGCATGGGATAACACCATGCAAGAAAGATTAGACCATTTTTAGGTCATAGAATGAGAAGAGTTGAAGGTCTAATGAGATGAGATAAGAGTTGAAGAGTTGAAGGTCTAATGTTGGAATTACCATAGAGAAGAACACAAGACAACAGAGTGTCCAAGGAAGGTGAGTAGTAGTATGCAACTAAAGAGAGTAAGAGATGAGAATGAGAATATAGGACATGATAGGAATGAGTCATTATTCATGAGGAGAGTCTTATTGCAGCAAAAATAAGGCAAGGAACCAACCCAAAGGAGAAGTCTATTTAAGAGCAAATGTAAGGCCCATGGTAAGCTATGTAATTTGGTAATTGATGGTGGTAGTACTCATAACATTGTTTCATTAAATATGGTGTAGAAGTTGAGATTGAAGATAATGCCACATCCAAAACCATACAAATTGCATGGGTTCATAAAGGACACAAAATATTGGTAAGTGAACATAGTTAGGTTGAGTTTCAAATAGGAAGGTATAAAGACAAAGTTTTACATGATATTTTGCCTATAGATGTGTGACATTTATTTCTAGGTAGACCATGGAAGTTTGATAAGCATGCCATACATGATGGGACAACAAACACATACATTATAAGGTAGCATGGACAAACATATGTACTTGTTCTATTGAAAGGTGAAGAGGGAAGAAAAGATGAAATAATCATGATGATAATGTAGTGTTGGAGTAAAACTATGAAAGGAGGATTGGTCAAGGTACCAAATGAAGAAAAGAAAGTGAGGAGTGAAGAATTCAAGGTGGCAACAAATAGTTGTCAAATTAAGGAAGGTTCAAAACCTAAGAGAGAGATCCAATAAGGAAGTAGTCAAGGCAAGCATGGAAGTCAAGCATGTAAAAGAGAAGACAACAAGCTAGTGTTTAACATTACAGCTGAAATGAAAAGGAGATGGTTTGGATATGACACTAAACAAGTAAAGAAGATGGAGGTTAAATTGTCTAATAAAGAGGCAACCCATAGGGAATCCATGAAGGCTTCAAATATTGATACTAATATTTTTTTGTAATGAAGGTACAAGTAAGGATCAAGTATAAGATAAATAAGAGAATCATGTACATCCTAATGTGATTAAGGTATCTAAGGAAATACTGGTTGGTAGTCTTGAATAAGAAGAAATTGTCGGTGAGGAGGGCAATATGCAACAAGCTTATGAGAGACATAAAGAAGATGAGAGATGCAAAAGTAATATGTATCCCATGGATATGTAGGAGATTAATGATAGTTAAGAGGATGACATACAATAGAAAAGTATGAGATTATATAAGTATGAGACATGTAAAGAACAAGAAGAAGTGGTACATGAGAAGGAATGGGATGTACAAGGAACATTAGTGAAGGAAGAAGAGTGCAGACTAGAATCAATGATTTAAGATGGAGTTAAGGAGAAAATAAAGAAGTATGTAGAGGAGAAAGATTGGATTACACCTGCATGACAAGGAGGAAATGCTAGAAAACATGTTTTCTTTAACAATTTGGTTTTGTGTGTAGGTATGTTGTTGAAGGAGATGAAGTAGTGAAGGCCTAAATGTGGGGCCTAAGAACACATACACCTCTATGAAAGGCAAGTGGAGGAAAATACCTTCCATGAGGAGGTTCATTACATTCCACCAACAACATATACCAAGTGGATGACTTAATACCTATGGAAAATAATTCTCAGCTTGGTAGAATGATGCAGGGGCATCCCATGATGACCCTAAGTTTGATCCATTTTCTTTCCTAGCTTGGTATATAGGTGTCTTATAGGTGTTAGAGGTCATAAGTGGTCCATAGGTAAAGTCTAGGTTGTCTCAAAGTGCATATAATTTGAATTATTCATTTCCCACTAAAACCATTATTTAAAAATTTAAATCTTAATGAGTTTTTGTAAGGACCCTTATGTGCTTGTAAATGTGGTAAGATGTTAAACACACTTGTGAAAAGGGTTTTGATGCTTTTTAGGGTCCATAAAATGTCATGATTTTTATATCATGGTTCAATATAGGTCCTCTTTTGTAAAATCATGGAAATGCAATGTAAGAAAGAGACCTCTACATGGAAAAAAGGGATTCAAGAAGTAGTTGTACACTTTTGTAGGCATGGAGGAGTAAGTTTTGGGTAGTAGATTGATATTCAATTCAAATAAGGAATGGAGATTGTATGGAGAGGAATGGTATGGAGAAATTCATGATGTTTTTGTAAAAAGAAAACTCTGCTACTAAATGAATGGATACAGACCCCTATTTAGGAGGTCATGGTTTTGTTGTTTAGAATACATGAGTGATGATTGATGAGAAAATGAAATTGTAATTTGTTCCAAATGTGATTGAAAGTTGTGACTTATTTTTTTGATTCAAGAATTGATAGGAATGGAGAGTGAAATAACCCATGTTTAAATGAAAGAGTGCAAACCCTATTCTAAGAGGAACAATATACAAGTTTCAGTATATGTTTTGTGTGTTTTGATTAATGTGCAAATTGTAACTTTCCAATCAAATGATTAAAAGGAAAGAGTTTTATTGTTCTATAGAATCTTGAAGGATTTATTGAATGAGTTTGATATTATATTTTTTAATCAATAGAGGAAAGTTGTCTAAAATTCTATTGACTGCATAAATAAACCCTTGTCTATTGGTTCAATCATTATCCAAAAGACTGTGTGAATTTCTTATCAAAAATTAATTTTTTATCCAGCTTGTATGGTGTTTATAATGTATATATAAGATATGTGAATTTATTCATAGTTGGATGTTCAAGATGACATAAAACCTTTGGTTTCACAGTCAATTTGTGTATTATGTCCTATTTTCTATGATAGATTTTGAGTGAAGGGACTATATGCATATATCATTGCAAGAAATGATAAAGAAAATTGGATTGCAAGGGGTATAAAGGATACTGGTAAGTGTGATTGATTCCATTTAAAGTTGTTTGAACCTTTGATTTTATCGGGAACATAATAAGAGTTAAAAAACCCTTGACATAGACCTATAAGTGGTTACTGAGTGTGCACAATTAAATAGTTTTTGCTATGAAAAGTATAATAGTGGATTGAGTTGGTAAATCCAAGGATTATAAAATGTGGTGAGGGCATTGATAGGCCTAAAAAAATAATTTTGGGTCTTTGAAACTACATATAATGTTCACAGTTGATTTTAGTGTGTCCTCGGGTTGGGACTAAGATAAACAAACCCTCAATTATGGTTTATACCATAAATGTGTTTCTAACCGTCAAAAAAAATTCCAATTTGGTATGTAGTTAGGGTTAGTTGTGTGGAAAATTATTTTAATGGTTTTAAATCTTCTCCATACCTTTTAGCATGGTTTTGAATCAAATGTGTGCAGATAGGGTTAACGAGAAATAGTGAGCAAATTTAGATAAGAAAAGGGACTTAAAGAGCAAGTTTGGGATTGTAAATTTGGGGATAGAAATAAAAAATAAAGGGTATTAGAAAAAAGTGTCATATCTTAGATAGGGGGTGGTACATATCTTACAAGTCAAGGAAAGCCCACAAATAGGGATATAAGGATTGCGTAAAGAGAGCAAATTTGTGTAAAGGTAGAATTGAATCTTGGAAAGTTTTAGTAAAGTTGATGAGTGGATGAGAGGGTTAATGTGATAGATTTAAACAAGATCAAGGTTAAGGATATGCAAAGTTTTTAGTTATACCTAATAACCATTACTTGAAGAGTGAATTCAAAATCCATTATCAAAGGAAGTGAGAGAGAAACAAGGTCGAGAATGTTTTCTTGGTATATTCTCTGCATCTATAGGTCACAAGGTTAGATGATAAACTATAGGGCCAATAGTCTTAAAAATCTTAAATGGCCTAACAAAATGAGGTACCAACTTCGAACCTTTCCATAATAGATAGTGCTCTTGTTGGGTCACACTCTCAAGAACACCTTGTCACTAATGGTAAAGTGTCGATCAATCCTCTTTGCATCTGCATACTTATTTTTGTCAATCTCATGCAACATCAAGGTTTTGTTGAATATGAACAACCTATCACTCCCAACTCAAGGGGTTCTTACATGTTATACCATATAGTGCCTTTAAGGGTGCCATCTTGATGGAACTGTGATAGATGTTGAAACTAAACTTTACAAGGTGCATAAATTCTTCCTAATGGAATTCATGATTCATAATGTACATATGGAGCATGTCCTCTAAAACATGTTTGAATCTCTTAGTTTATCCATCAATCTCAGGATGGTAGGAGGTATTAAAATTAAACTGAGTGCTTAATGCTTTCGATAGAGCAGTCCAAAAGTGGGATGTGTAGATCTCAATCCAAGATAATCTTATGGGGAATCCCATGCAATTGAACAATATCATCCAAGAATACCCTTTCCACCAATGTGTCATTATAATTATTATTTTTAGGATAAAATTGAGCTACCTTCATCAATTTATCCACAATCACCATGATCACATCATGATAGTAGGACAAGGTAGGAATTTTAACTATGAAGTCCATAGAGATAGTGTCCCATTTCCATTCTAAAATCTTGTGGGGGGTATAAAAAGCCTGCCAGATGTTGATGCTTAGTGTTAGTCATGTAAAATTTAAGGGATCAAGCTACAGAATCTATAACGTTGTGCCATAAATTGACCCAATGATACAACTACCTCATCTCTACATGCATCTTCTTCATTTTGGGGTGTGTTTGATAAGGGGTGCGATGAGACTTTAAGAAAATAAAATTACACAAGCCACCTAATGTATGCATAAAGATGAATCCCAAATGTCATAAAAGTCTATCTTACTCAAGTGAATAACCCTCAAGTTTTCCTTTTTAGTCATAATCGAAACTAGAATCTGTCACAACTCCAAGTATATATTTTCCCAGGAAGTTGTTCAAGAATCTATCTCTATAAATCAGTCTATAGTCTCATCAATAACAACTCATGGTATCTCCTAATTAAGGCATTTGAAAACACATTTTCCTTTCCTTTAATGTAAAATATACTTTCATAGAAGATGCATCTAACACCTCTTACAAACATTGAGGTTAGGATGATTAAAAATGTGTTACAAGCTCAAGTGGTCTATATTTAAAACAAAGTGGAGACTAAGAAGAAATTACCACCATATAAAATAAGCATGAATTATAGTTATGAACTAAAGATAATGAGTCAAGTATTTTTACTCGTAATACTTGAGTTTTTGACACTTATATGTAATCACTCTACCACCCTACATGATTATGACACCCAAACCATCATGGGATATATTGAGGCAAATGAATAACTCCATAGGATCAATAAATGTTAAGATAGAATCAGTAGTGAGATGTTATTTTAACAATTGAGAGGCCTCCTCCCTCTCATCCATCTAGACAAACTTCTTTCCATTCCTTTAAAGTGAAGTGATGGGGTTTAGAATGAGATAAAAGTTCTCAATAAAGTGATAATAGTAGCCTACAAAACCCATGAAGATACATACCTCTATGACATTCATGGGTGTCGACCACTCCATGATCACACACATATTATTGGATTAACTAAGATCCTCTCCCCAAAAATGATGTACCCAAGGTACTTCACCTCTAACTATGTAAAATTACACTTCCCCAAGTTTTTATACAAGTAGTTCTCTAGGAACTTACTTCACCTACTACAAGTGGTCCTCATGTTCATCCTCATTCTATGAATATATCAATATGTAGTCAAGGAATATAAAAATGAAATGATCAAATTAGTACATAAAACTCTATTCATGAGGCTCATGAACATTTTTAGGGCATTAATCAAACTAAAAGGTACAACTGTAAACTCATAATGCCCATATCATGTTCAAAACATAATCTTGTGAATGTCAGCCTCAATAATTCACAATTGATGATACCAAGATTTTATATCTATCTTAGAAAACACTTTGGTTCCCTATATTTTATCAAACAAATCATTGATCCTAGGCAAAGAGTAATTATTTTTTATCATTAATTTGTTTAGATGATGATGATCAACACACAAATAAAGGGATTTATCCTTTTTCTTCATGAAGATAATAGGTGTGTCCCATTAATAAACACTAGGATAAACTATACCCTTCTCCAAAAGTTCTTCAAGTTGCATCTTGATCTCACATAACTCTAGTGTGGTCATTTGATAAGGTGCTCTCAACATAGGTTTAGCCCAAGGTATCAGGTCTATCCAAAAGTTAGTCTCTCTCAGTAGGGGCATGCCAAACAACTCATCTCTACATACATTAGCAAAATCCCATAGAATGGGATGGTCATCTAAATAAGCCTTATATATTTCCTACTCTAACCTATCACTCACTATGATAGTGAATATATGAAAACCCTTTCGTAGGCTCTTGAATTGAATTGCAAAAATAATGAGAAGGGAAACATGTCTCTTGACCTATGAGATAACCATGCAATAATATTACTATGGCAGTCCATATTGGCTCTATGTGTCATGAGCCAATCCATAGTCAAGACGAATCCATAATTACCTAAGGGCATGTTTCATAAACCCATGGTGGTAGGGACAACACCTATATCCAAGATGAAACAACTCACTAAAGAGCTAATAGACATCTTGGATCTAGCGGCCAACTTTACCTCCCAACTCCCAAGATACCTAAAAATGACCATCCTACAATGGTCAGTGATTAAATGGGATATAAAAGAGTTTGAGACTAAAAATTAAAATAACATTGTAATGGAAACTATGTTAATAAAACATGTGATCTCAATAACCATTTCCTAGATCTTAGCTTGGTGGTTATCCATAGCAGCATACATCTTGTGGCCCCAACCCACATAACCTACTATGTGATCTAACATTAGAGCCTTCTTCCTAGTAGAAGGTAATGATATTATATGGAACTCACATGCATAATGATCAAGATATCCATAAATAAATAAAACACCTCTAAGCCACTCTCACCCTAATGGGGATCTAACTATAACTTTAGACCCTAAAGGTCATGCTATGTAGAATGTTGAGTCCACGTAAGACTAGTCTAGTATTGATCATACTACCTAACATTTCTCTAGTCCTAATGGTTCTTATTTATCTTGAACCTAAGTCGAGTGAAGCCAAAATGACCACTCTCCTACTACCACTAGTGAGAGAGTCCCAAAGCAAATTGGGTATGTCTCTAACCTCCCATAGGATTCCCCATTATGAGTGTTAAGTTCTTTGGAAAAAATATATGTACTACACGAATTAGGTCCATGTTCATGCTTCTATTAAACTTGTTTACCTAAATATAATCTTTTGTGTAGCCCTGTACATACTGTATCAAGTCTAGAAAATGACACTCATATTGTGCCACTATGTTTCTCCCCTATCACAGATCATAGAACTCATCCATGTCATTTTTAATGTAATGTGGAGATAAATAACTAGCTATGAAGTGCTCATCACAAAGATCCTAAATGAGGGTAGTTGGTGTCAAATGGATATTTTGATCCTATCCGTCATTCCACATCTTCACTGCATCTCTCTAAGTGAGTACCCAAATGAGACTTCCCATTGGAGTCACACTCATAAAGGGTGAAACTCCCTCAGATGCTGACTAGCCAAACCTCTGCTACAAAACCCTCCTAAATACCATTGAATGTCAGTGGTAAAGTATGATAAAATCCTTAACCAAATCCCTAGGTTATAGCCTAGGATGAAATTCATAGTCTTACCTCTCCTAGTGCTCTCCTTTATGGTGAAATTGATCTCTATCTCTATTTGCACTTGAGTGTAAGGGGATATAAGACTTTATCCAATCTCGATTTCTCTTTTCCATATTTTGAATTAGGCTATGGGAACTATGTCTCTCACTCTCTACTAATATTTATTCACAATGTGAATGTTGTGGAGAGTGTCTCTCTATCACCTCATGAAATTATGGCAATCTCTCATGTAGGATGCCAAGCATTTATTACATATCCTAGAGAATATGAGGTCCTAAATTTACAAGCCCCTATAGAATCAGAGGTGGTTATGGAACCAGTGATAGTTCCCTAGGCTCCACGATGTCATCAACATCCTAAAGTAGTCTCCTTCCAAAATACATATTGCACAATTAAAGGACAAGTATTATATCTCAATGGAAGTATCAAACCAAAACAAGAGTAATAATTTACCTAGAGCTCCCTGTGTATAAATCGTGTTATGATACCAAAAATTCATGCCTAAAAACTAACACAACTAAAAAACAAATAAATATGCCATTTTTTTAAGAATGTAAAACACACATTTTGTACAACTCCATTTCTCACATAACATGGAGATAATGCACAAGTGGACATATAGTAATCATGAAGCCATGTAGGTCTCACTGCTCTAATTGGCCTATAGGTCCTCACTGAAGCCTATATTTATCTAAAAGGTCTTAGTGGGCCCCATGGACCTTAGGATAAAAAGTAACACATAACTAAATGGAGGTGGGTTCAAGTAAGTTCACTATATTAAATGAGACTTCAAAGCTCACAACATAGTTCAAGGAGAGTTTCAAGTGATTTTGGTGAATAATAGGGCTCAGTTCACTCTTAAGTCAAAAAAAAATTCTAATTTCACATTGACTTAGTTAAGAGGAAATGGCTTAAAAAATATCATTTAGTCCCCATGGGACCTAAAAAGACACCTAGAATATCTCATTTAATCCCTCTGAGATTGGAGTAACCTATTTCCACCATCAAATTACACTGACCTTGACTTTAAAATATGGTCAAATTAAAAGGTGTCCTAAATATTGTTATGGAGTCCATAAGGTCTCCAATTCAGCCATTGAGTTGAAAACCCAAAATTTTGAAGGAGGGATGAGGTGTTGGATGATGACTTTTCCATAGTTATCCCTCTTATCCTTCCTAAGCCCTAGATAATTGTCATTAATAGAGTCTTTGAGATTTTGGTCAAAATGTATTATTTCACTTTTAATTTTATATCACAATACAAAGATGCATGAGTTTTTTTCCAGGTATCCAATTTGACAAAAAGCTTCCATGAGGTCTCAATCTCCTAGGGTTTCCAAACAAGGTCTGGGAGTTTTAAGCTCCATCACAACCATTAATGGCCACTACCATGTTTAAGAACCTTTTTATAGAAAATTTTAGTTTTAGGTCTTAAAATTTGTCTCAAATTAAATGAGGCAAAAAATAATAGGGATCCCCTTTCGAGTCAACTCATTTCAAGCTCCCAAGAATCCGTGATAGCCAATAAGGCCCAAATAGACCTCCCAAGGACAAAACAAGCACAAAGTTAAAACTATGAAGTTACAAGTTTTGAAACCAATTCCATGTGAAAGGGCTAAAAATAATGGGGGTCCTTTCTAGGTTCCCCCACCTTTGATTCACTGGATATCCACAATTGAGGGTACATAAATAGGTAATTAGGTTACGAAAGAGGTCTAAAGCATCTTTAAGGAGAAAGGGGTCATAATTTGAAATTTATGTTTGAGATCTTAAAAATCACATGGAGGGGGGTGGTTTTTAGTTCCATCCCATCTTTGCACCACCAAGTCTCTACATTCAAAAGCATAAAACTAGTTATATTATTTTATCAAGGTTTTGGTTTTAATTAAATACAGAGCAGGTCTAACTTTATAAAACCTAAGATCGATTTAAATAATATAAAATTAATTTAGTTTTGTTTTAAAATAATGATAATTTGTAATACTAACCATGTGACCAAAGCTAACATCTAGCGGTTGTAGTATCCACGTGGTTATAAAAGCCATGTTGCCTAAACATAGACTGTCACCCATTGATCACATGTTGCAATTTTAAAACCACATAGATTATAAGCTACCAAAATTATGCCAACCCTTATCAAGGGATTAAAACCATAGCATGTGGTCCTATGGGGAACCTCCACTAGTATCTTGGTAGTTTTCCTATGAGAAGGGTGCAATGCCCTCCTAGAGGGTTTGTGCTCAAAATATTACCCGACAAATTGACTTAATTTTAGAATTCATATCTAGCAACTCGTAAGTAAAAAAATTATGAAATGAGAAACTAAAGAATCAAAATTCCAAAAAAAATTATTAGCTTTTATTTTTAACCTTCTAATGCATTATTTTACATGTGAAATAATTAGACTAAGTGAGGGTAATTTACAAAGGAGGTATAAGAGTTTTTAGTGGCAATTTTTTAAAAATTCATATCAATGCATGCGTAACTCCAATAATTATGTCATAAATTATATTAATTCCATGATTATCTCTAATTTAAATTAAAATAAAAATTAGGATAAATTATAATGCTTTCATGTGTGTAAAATTTATATGAATGCATCTAGCCTTCTTGGCTTCACACTAATCAATAAATTTTGTAATTTTAGGAAAGACAAATTTTATTTTTAGTCTACTATAAAATGTGGATAAATACATATCTAATAGAGAATATAAAATTTGAATTTGAACATAATTTTTTTTTTTAACTTTTATAATTTGATACACTCAATAGGAAGAGTAAGTAAGTGATAAAAAGATATCACATTATTTCCAATGACTATTACAAATTTTCTTCCAATATATTCATATTTTTAGAGAGAAATATAAGAATAACATGACTCTCAAATAAAAAATATAATCTCTTTATAAATATATTCAAAAAGTGATAAACAAGTTGATCTTCATAGAGACTCCACATGCAACCGTAAGATTAACCAAAAAAGGGCTCACCTCCCATCCTTATGTCATCATCAGGCAGCTGCCCTCTACACCCTTGACAATATGACTTGTAGCTTTAGGAATCATCACATCATGGTTTAAGGTAGACAAGTTGATAAATTGAGGTTTAGATAGTAACATGACTATACAAAAAACACTCATTAGAAAATACATCTAAGAGGCTATAAGTTCAAATATAAAAAAGGCTTCCATTCCCTAAACCAACATATAAAGAAATAAAAACACCATTTTAAAATAATAAAATATCACAAAGCATCCATACACCTTTCCACATAAATAGGCCCACCCAAGGAGAAGAAGAATGTAGGGAATACATCACCCTTGTTCTACCATCTCTTTTTCATGGGAGGGCATACACACCTTCGACCATGGAAAGTAACATGTAGGAGGGCATAGGAATTTTGGTCCCACCAACCACTACCAATACATACAATAAAACCATATAGGAGGACATAGGAACTCTATTCTAGCTACCACTTCTGCTACATATGATTGAAAAACAAGCATGCAAATTCACATATGTTTTTAGTAGCATAACTGTTCCATTTTAAGATAATAAAATAACATAAGAAATAGCCAATATTTTAGTATGGATATTACATCTCCAAGTTCAAATGGCCATTAAAATCACATGATGGCCATTGGTACAACCATATAATATAATTAAAGAAAGAGGGTAAGATAAATTGCCTTACACTTTATGAAAATTACAATCAAAAGAAATGAGAAATGCAATTTTAATATAAATAAAATTAAAGCAAATCAAGAATGTAGGCCAACCTTATTTCCTTCTTAGATCCCCTCAAGATCACCTCTTACAAGCTTTTGATAATGGTTATCCTCCTCCTTCTCTAAGTTATTCTTCTAAGATCCTCCTCCTCCTCCTCCTTCTCTTCTCCAGTTCTAAAATTTCAATTTTCAAATGAGCCAAAATTCTTCCCAAGGAAGGCTTTCCTTCCTTATATAAACTAAACTCATTTTTCTACAATGTAATGGGAAGGTGACATGTGTCCCTTTACATCCCTTGGATCATGTTCAAAAAGTCTTCCCTCTCCACAACTCCACTTACAAGCCCATGTGGGCATGGTAAATTTTAGCAGTGAATATTCGTTAATTCATGAATATTCCAATTTTTAAATTTTGTTTTTGGTGATTTTTAGGGTTGGTAGATGGGTCTAGATCACCAAAAACTTAGGAATATAAATAATTTTGGGGGTTAGATCACTAATCATTTATAATAATATCTTAGATTACACTTCAATTCACCACATATATAGTAAAACCACCCCTTGATATCAAATAAGGCAAAAAGCAGAACCATAACTGACAAGGTTGTGGGACCAAAGGACCATAACACTGAATGGCAGCACCCAAATAGAGGAATCAAATGGCGATATCAAATAACAATAGTATCGATCAGAGGAACCAAATAATAGTGCCGAATGACAATACCTTATGACAGTGCTGAATGAAAGTGCCAAATGGTAATACCAAATGAAAGTATTGAGTAGAAGTGCCAAATGATGGCTTCCACTCTATGACCATAAAATAGAACCAAAAAGTAGAATAGTACTACCACTAAATAACATAACCAAATTTTAGCATCTAATCTATGACCGAATGACAAAATCAGACGGTAGAACTAAAATGTTGCATCCTTGACCATCATGGAATCTAGTATGAATAGTAAAAGGATAGGTTAATTATCATTAAAATCAATCATATTATCTTATTTTAAATAGCTAATTAAAAATCACACATAATCATAATGCACTCAAAATACAAGTATTTATTGCATTTTTTGTTTGTCTCAAAAAATAAGAAACTGATTGTTTTCGTTCATTCAGAATCATCATAGATTTTCCATCTACCATAGAGGATTCACCAAATATTTCTAATAGGTTTTCTAGTAGGGCCTCTTAAAATTAACCTTGCATGTGGGTAAACAAGCAAGTTTGTGCCTCGTAAATAAACCCATTATCCCATGCCATAAATGGCACATGGGATACCTTAAAATTCATCTTCATCTCTTATAAAATATTCTTCAATTTTCCTATTAGTCCAAGGACATAAAAATTAACACAAAATATCTAAAAATTACTTTATGTCACTCTCTAAAGTTGGCTCTTCTAATCCATCCTAGTTTTGAGTAAAACATGGCCACTTAAGTGGATTACAAAACACTTTATGAATGAAACACAACTCAAAGAGAATTCCTAAAGTTAAGAATGAAAAGTGTGAATAGTATCCAATGGGTATGGATATAAGTGATAAGTAGGTTAAGGATGTCTGCATTTCTGACTCGATCCACAAATGATATAAGGAGTGGATTGGATCATGGTAGGGTTAAGTATATATGTCATCACTCTTGTAATGATGTACTCATGCTTGGTGTAGTCATCTTTCCCTCATCGGCCTCCCCTATCACCTTTATAATATTATAGACATAAAATATCCTACCCTAGATAGCCAAAGCTATAGAATATAAATAATTCAAGTGATCTTAATACACACAACATATCTAAGACATAAAATATCAATGGTAATAAAGTAATACTAATCATCTAAACATATGCATATTTCAAATACATGCTTAAAAACAATAGCTTTAGTGGTACAAAATCAATACATATCATAATGAATAACCATATAGTGTGATTAAATATATATCATAATGCCTAGAATAATCATCTAATCTAAAAATATAACTATTATTACATAGGAAAAACATAAAAATATCATAAAATATAGAATCTTTGTCTTAGACATAAGGGACAAATAAAATCTCATGTCTCAATAATACATAAAGCATGTCTTAACAAGATATGTGTAAATCACCAAATGTCTAGTGATGAGCACTATGAAAATAGGGGTCTCACATAATGACCTAAACCATGCCAACATGAAATCATCCAAACATGATTTTGAAAATTGATTACTTAGTCAAGCACATATAGAGGAATTTAAATATGTTGAACGTTTTAAAATGGAATATGCATCAAAGTGATCAACAAAATACTTTTCTCATCTTTATGCCTTCAGTACCAAAACCATAAGATCATTTCCAACCATTATTTTATAAGCAACTCTTAACATTGTTTCAAGATAAAAATAGACATAGATAACTCAACTTATCTCACATAGTTTTCAATGTAACAACCATTTTGCTAAAAAAATCAATATGTCAGTAGATCTTTAGGGGTGAAACATATGACACTACCGCTAGTGTAAGGCAATTGTATACCATAAGATTAAAAAAGATCAAAGGTTGCCCTAAATTGAGCCCTACGTAGATGGGGTATCAACCTCAGAGGAAATATCATAATGGGGTGACCAATGAGTGTCATATGTCAAGAGTAACAAATCAAGGATCTTGTTGTGAAAAAATGGGTGGATCATACATGGTTTTTAAATAATTAGGTTTTACATAAGTGTCATGCCCATAATATTAAAAAATATCAAAGGTTACCCTAAATTGAGCCCTATGTAGATGAGGTCTCAACCTCATATAAAATATTAGAATGGGCTAACCAGTGAGTGTTATATGTCAAGAGTAACAACTCAAGGATCTTGTTGTGAAAAATGGGTGGGACACACATGTTTTTAAGTAGGAAAAACATAAAAATATCATAACATATAGAATATTGGCCTTAGACATAAGGGACAAATAAAATATCATGTATCAATAATACATAAAAAATGTCTCAACAAGACGTGTGCAAATCACCAAATGTCTAGTGATGAGCACTATGAAAATAGGGGTATCACACAATGCCCTAGCCCATGCCAAAATGAAATCATCCAAACATGATTTTGAAAATTGATTACTTAGTCAAGCACATATGAAGGATTTTAAATATGTTGAATGTTTTAAAATGGAAGATGCATCAAAGTGATCGACAAAATACTTTCCTCATCCTTATGCCTTCAATACCAAAAACATAAGATCATTTCCAACCATTGTCTTGTAAGAAAATTCTTAGCATAATCTCAAGATAAAAATAAATATAGATAAATCAAATTATGTCACATATTTATCAATGTAACAACCATGTTGCTTAAAAAATAATATGTTGGTGGATTTAGGGGTGAAACATATCACACTACCACTAGTGTGAGGGAATTGTATCCCATAAGATGAAAAAAGATCAAAGATTACCCTAAATTTAGCCCTATGTAGATGGGATATCAACCTCAAAGGAAATATCATAATGGGGTGACCAATGAGTGTCATATGTCAAGATTAACAACTCAAGGATCTTGCTTTGAAAAAATGGGTGGGCCACACATCATTTTTAAATAAGTAGGCTTTACATAAGTGTCATGCCCCTGAAGTGAGAGGGGAGGAGTCAAAATTCATGTATAAAGGGGTTTGTGCCCACCAATAATAATATCATTATGATCTTGAGGGATAACATAAGGCATTTGTTGTGTCCTAACACACACACACACCCCATTTTAAAATTTAAAATAGGGACCCATCAATGTTGGAAATCCTTTTTGGGATCTCTTAAACCTTAGAAGTCTGTAATATGAATTCATTAATTCAAAAGTATAAGGTTATTGTAAAAAGTCCAAATTTATAGAATTTCAAATAATGAAAATCAAAGATTGAATGATTATTTGAAATATTTTGAACCTTGGGTTTTCATAAGTTCTTTTTGAAAATAGGTGCTTTGATTTATAGACTAACAGATCTAATATTCTTCATCTTAGTCTTCCTATTATTTCATGATTTTAAGACTTTTGGAAGGGAATTTTTAATCACCCATGATCAGGCCTTCCCTTTATTGTGTGGGATTGAGACAGGTGGCATTACGGTGTTACATGGAGCCATCAAAGTTTAAAGAAAATTCTAAGTGACCCAAGTCTCTAGGCTCCAAAAACATGTCACATGGTGCATTCTTGTGAGCCCATAAATATAGAGATTTTTTAAAAAAATCAATTGTCTAATGGTTTTGAGCTTCTATAGTTTTGAACAATTGACATTTGGCATATTGTCATCAACTAAAACCCAAGAAGGATTAACACAGTCTAATAGTCCTAAGCTCCCATAGTCTAATGGCTCCAGATTGTGGGTCTATGAGAAAACACTACATGTCTACATCACATTCACCCAAAACCTTCTTGACATACACAATTCAAATATATAAATGACCACAACTTTGAATTCTTGAACACCCTACAGGCCCAAGATTCCCTCATGTGGCTCAATCATGTTAACTCATGGCCGTAGAACATACAAATCAATGTTATAAATCTAAAGCCATGAAAAAGTGAGGATTGGAAAAATTTCATAATCCCTAGGATGCATGGATATGGTATGCATAAATTAATTCAAAAACAAATCAAAATAATTGGTGATTTGACATATAAAGTTAATGAATTGTTACCAATTTGGCATGTAAAGTAAACCTGCCAAAGGTGACTGAGACATTAGAATTAAAATGGAACCAAATCAAAAGATAGTTATTCGCATTGATGTGACATAAACACATTCAAAGCTTATATTTTTGAGTAATATATGCAAAATTCAAATGAAGGATAATCATTTCACCATTACTCTCTTGATTAAGCACTGCGACTTTGAGCCTTCAAGCATCCCATAAGCCCTATTTTTATTTGTAAGCTTGTAAGAGAGACCCAAGTGATTTGAAAAAAGAATTATAACATAAAGACACATAAAATGGCCTCCTATTAAAAACAGGTGTGTCCTCATGCCCCTTCCATGTATTCATTCACTGGGGGGACTAAATACATAGATATCGTGTTCGAGAAAAGTTCCCTCAACTTCAAATTCATTCATTACTCAGTGCTTTGAGATATTATGGAAGTTGTGGTGCCTTAATCGGCAACAGATCAAATATTTATAGATGAGAATAAGTACATTGATGACTTGTTACCCATTAAATCAAAAGGTTTACACTAAGTAATGGTAAAACTATAGGTAATGCCTTGTTTAGAAATTTATTTCATAATGGATCATTTTTTGGGGATTGATTTTATATTAGAAAGGGAAAATTTGTATATGTATACATTTAGGGTAGGAAATTTAAGAGATATCTCAGACTTCTTGCCCCTGAGATTGCATATAACCATGTCTTGGCCAAGGTTTGAGTCGAGCACAACACCATGGAAGGAAAGCTTAAATAGTGGTTGGTTAAAGTCCAGAGAATAAATCCTAAGGGGGGGATTTCATCCAGTTATATTGTCAAATTCAAATTGGGAATCAGGCTAGATATGGCTCCCCTAAATTAGTTATATGGTTCTTCAAGAACAACATATGTGTAGGTTGAGTGGGTACCATTTCTCAACATCTTCTTAACTTCTAATAAGATAGTTGCCCTGGGAGAAGTCATAAAAATCAAGTCGAAGACACAAATGTTCTATCCTTATCAAAGGATACCTAATGGTAATGTTTACATGATGTCCTACTTACTGGACGCAGTATTAAGCATAATTCATAAGACTAATGGGAAACTATGGAAATCCTCAATAGAGTACTTAGGTAATAGAATATGTGAAGATTACTCTTTCATGTTTATATTGTTGGGTGGATATTTTGTCTTCAACTAACTGACAACAAAATGGGTATATCAACCACAACACAGGGAGATTTATACGGCAAAAAGTGCAGGTTTACTATAGCATAATGAGATAAATATCTCCTCTCATCAAGGGGAGGTTCCCTATAAATTTATATATATTAATATAAACTGAAAATAGATTCAGGGATGAAACCACATCATCCATCTCCTTTTTTCAGAGATGATGTTCACATAGTAAAGGCAAATTCCTACGTAATAACTGAAAACAATCCTTTCCTTTCAGAAATGATATCCAATCAATAGTAGGAAAACTTTTTGGGTAGTAATGGGATCCACAAGAAACCCACGAAAGCACAAAGTCTTTCCTTGCTTCTTTTGCCGATTTAAGACTAATAAAACTGTAGGATGAAGCGAAGCTTAAATTCTTCACTGAAAACCACAACAGAGTATAAGATCACAAATGATAAAAGTAGTACAAAGCCTTTCTAATATCCTTTTTCACCAAAACACAAGTAACACAAACTAAAGGTAATTATAGCAACACAAAGTCTTCATAATTAACTTCAAAATGTCTTTAAATAATTTCCACACACTTTGCTTATTTAATCAAATAAATGAGATATTATTAGGAAAAGGACGTAAGAACAATCTCCTAAATAACACAAGTTATTCCAACGCAAAGTCTAAAAAGTAACTTGATTTCTCATTCATTCAAAAAAATATGATTTACAATCTGAGCTCAAAGTCTCAGGAAGCATCTCAATTTGGGTAGAGTTTTTGCTTTCAATTATCAAAAGATATCTCGATTACAAAAGGCTCTCCTTTACAAAAGAGGCTCTCCTTATTTATAGGGAGAAGCTTTGAGGATTGAGAAAAGACCTAAATATCTTTTCAAGTCAAAGATGGAAGTCTTTGTTGACCTTGGACTTTCCATCTTTGTACATGTAAATACACATGACAAAAGTACATGTGTAAATGTCCAAAGAAGTTACAAAAGTGCATTTAGAAAAAAGGAAATTAAATAAACAAAAATTTGATTAAATTTGTAGCTCCATATTTTTTCATATGAGCATTGTACATGGTGATATCCGCTTGTATCCTGATACTGTCTAGAGCAATAGTATTCTTGAAGATCACCTTAGCCCTGACTGTGGTGTCTCTCACTACTGTGACTGATTTCGCATGACTAGTTAACCTAGTTTTTAGATTATCCAAAGTTAACTGATTATCCAGGACATTATCCACAGAGGCCACTGAAAATGTTTTCTCCTTGAATTATTTTTGAAACAGACCTTCAAATTCCTAAATCATTTCTTCTACTGAAATGAACTAGTTGTCTTGTGTGGTAAGTTTGCAAGGCAACTCCTCCAACTTATGCAACAGACTGATATCACTTTGTTCACTGAGGTCTTTGGAAGATTTGAGGTCTCTGATTAATTCCTTAAGCACCTAACTCTTATATATCAATGCTTCTTTAGTTTCAATATATGAGTCTCTATTAGCAATGATGCCAATTGATACTAGAGTGCTTATTTTTAGCTTCTTCATATCCGTCCATTTGTCAAGATATTTATCTGTGCTTTCAATATCATGAGAAATGATACTGATAAGATCATCTAGTTTTGATCTCATTTTCCTCATCTTATCCATTTTCTCAGACAACTTTGTAAGCAATGAAATCCCTTGTGTATGCATCTTGCCTAAGTAATCTTCAAGCACTTTTTCCTTGAGATAGGTCTTTTTTGCCTTTTGAATCACGGGGTCATCGATAGAGATAGCCTCTAGAGTTATAGTTTATAGAGTGAAAGTAATCCTCCTTATCACTACAATCAATTGTTCCACCATTAATTTATAATGGTCCTTCATTTCTCTTTCCCTGTCAAATTTTTGAACCATAATGTCCATCACTGATTGCAAGTCACTCTTAGCACTTTCATGAGTTACCTTCTCCAATTCAATTTGGAAGACAAAATAATCACTCATATCAAAATTTTCCAGAGTTGCATCTTATGGAGGTCTGACAACTTCCAAAAATTTGTGCCCCTTATCTTCAATCATCTTTGAAAGAATTTTTGGCTTTTTGGGAGTCTTGACTTTGGCTGACACCATTTTAGTGAAATCGAAGTCATCTGGGGAGATGACCTTTTTCTTCCTTTTGGGCGTGTAAGCTAACAACCAAGGTGGCAGGGTAGAAGCACTCACATCAGCATCAATCCCTATAGTTGGCATCACTGGGGTAGCACCTGCATTAGTATTAGTTAAAACTATACCTATTGCTGAATGGTTGAGGGTAGAACTATCTCTGATATTCAAAGACGAAGATGTAAAACTGGGGATGGATCCTGAGGAATGAAGAACATCTCTAGAAGTGCTTTGAGGGTCACCAAAAATAATTTTGGAAGGAGAGGCAGCTCAAAAAGAGGGAATACTGATTGGAGAAATAGGTGGAGTTACATCAGGTGAGTTGGGTGGGGAAGAAGAAATTTCTCAGTCTAGCTGTACACTTGCTTGTGGAGATAGAGTTTCCTTTCCTTGTTGACCTGCGGGCCTATCATCAAATTCCATCTGTTCTACTAATGGTTTTTTGATGCTCTGTTTCTCAAGTTTCATATCTGTTTTTCTTGATTCCTTCTCTACAACTTGTGACTTCTTTGTCACAAAGATGATCCTAGGCTTATGTGGCCTATCAGAAGCAAGGACATCACTTGTATTCTTCATCTTATTTTCTGCCCTTCTCCTTGTTTCTTCTTGAAACTCAACTTCTGACCATGTAATGAACTCTTTCAAAGTGATTCCCTTATTTGCTAACCAATCATTGGTGTTCACCAATATTGGTTCGAATCTCATTCTCAGGGAAGTCAACTCCTTCTGAGACCATTGGATTGGGAGAAGAGGAGCATTGGCAACTTGTTCAACGTAGTATCTATTATTTATCAAATCTCCATCATCCACTAGATTTGTAGGGATATCAGTGAGTCCTAGATATTCTATTTTCTCAAGGGACAATCTACTATAGTCCATCTTTCTGATGTCTTTAGCTGTCCTCAAATCGACCCAAATATCTTCAATCATAGGTTCATGAAACTGGGTCTTCCTTCGAATTATATCTTTCACACCTCTATAGTAAAAATTTGGCCTCCTTTTGAAATGCTTCATGGTTATGTGTTGCATTTCAGTCTCCATTGCTCTAGCTTTTGCAACGATCAATATTGAGAATCTACCAATTTCAATCAAGAACCTAAAACTGAGTTTCTTGAGTTTCGTCTATTTATTATGCATGAAAATAATTTGCCTACATAGCTCTATCAAGACTAATTTGTCTGAGGTGAATCTTGGAAGAATATAGGGATAACCTTGGAAAAATCCAACTCACAGATAAGAAAAAGTAGGGAACCATAAGAACATACACCCGAAGTCATTCACGACTGTCCAAGCTTCATTTGACACTCTTTTCTATTCCAATTGGGGATCAAAGAGACACAAAAATACTATGAAGAAAACATCATTTACCCTTATAAAATGATGGATGGAACCCTTCAATGTCAACTGAGGATAATATTGATACATCAGGGTTGTTTTTCTATCTCCTTCTGATGTTAAACCTAGGTAGGTTCTCATTGATGCCGCTATATACACCAAGTATGATGTCATATATTATTTGGAGGTAGTAGATACCTTCATCAATTGCTCATGCAGAGCGTTGCTGATTTGTTCTCCCCTAAAAATGATTTGTTTGCCCTAGAGAATTATTTTAACGAAGGGCTACATCCATTCATGAAACTAAGAGGAAGAAGGTAAACCTCATACTCTACTGAGAAGAGTGATCAAGTCGCCAACTTCTTCTATGAAATCACTATGTGGAAAGTTTCATGGCTATCTGGACAAGTTCGCTCTAGGAGTTTTGAGCCATCTATTATTGATCACTTTCTTTGCTCTTTCGAGATCTTTGTCATATTCCTTTTATGATTCAACGAAGTCAAGCTTCAACACATTGATAGTGGGAGGGCACATGAATACTTTGTTGATTATCTCAAGGTCTAGTCTGATCACAACGTTATCACTAGCATCTAACACAGCCCTGGTATCCTTGTTGTAGAACTAAGCGCACTAGAGAGTGAACTCTGTGTTATGGGCTGCTACAAGAAAAGAAGATACCAGATGGATATTAATATCAATTATTTTCTTCATTTCATTGTTGGGGTTGCTTGATTTGGTTCTTTCTATGAACTCGACCATATTCACGTGCCTGATCTCTGTATCGTTGATGTTGTCAACATTAGAAGTAACTGAGGTGATTGAAAAAACACCTTAATACTTGTACTTCATCATCTTTGATTTATTTAGAGAAACCTCAATCATTTGGATGAGCCTTTGTCAAAAGTATGCTGATGAAGAAGGATCCTAGAGAGAAACTACAACAAGAATCATGATCACGTAATTAGGGGAAATATTGGCAATCTAGGAAAATTGCACGTTGATGATCACAACCATGGGAATGTGCTTGAAAGGGATAAGGCATGAGTAGGTTAGAATGTTTAAAGGGAAATAGGCTTATAAAAATGAGAAAATTGAAATTTCTAAGAGTTATGAAGATTAGAGGGAAAGCATGCAGGGGCGGCAAAAATTTCTGCCCTTGCATGTTAAAAATAGTTTTGCATAGGCAGAAAAAATTACTGTCATTGCATGTAAAATTCATGCATGGGCAGCAATTTCTACCACCTATGCATATGGGGGGAACATCATGTAAGGGTGGAAATTTTTGCTACCCTTGTACGTTGATGGGAACTTCATGTGAGGGCAGCAAAAATTGCTGCCCCTACACAGGAGGATATTTTGTGAAATTATGTGATGGCAGCAATTTTTGTCGTGCTCACTCAAAGGTGAACGGATGGTGTAATGGTGACAAAAATTATCAACTTTACATGGGATGAGGTAAAATGGCCAATGGATTCAGGGTGGGGGGGGCATTTCTGCCTAGATCACCTCCTTGGGGAAGAAAGGGAGGAGGGTGAAGAAAAATACAAGATAAAAAATCTAAACAAGAAGAGGAAGGAGAAACCAAAACCCTGAGAATGAGAAAAACAAAAATAAAAAGACAACCAAGAAATTGAAAAGAAGAATGCAAAACCCTACCTGGCAAATTGCAATTCCATGCTTGAATTTGAAGAAATCATGATTCCACTCATTCGTACGATCGATTGGATGTAGGGAGGAGGAGAAGACAAATTGAAATGAATCAAATGAGGTGAAAAATAGGTTTAAAAAGGTTGAAAATCAACCCCAACCACTCAGTGTGTGTGGCCATAAATGCCACATGTGAAAGCCGAGATCATGCAGGGGCGGCAAAAATCAATGCCTCTACATGTGAGGTTGAAGAAAAATGCAAGGGTGGCAAAAATCACTGCCTTTGCATGGAATGGGTTAAAAATGCAAGGGCAATGATTTTTGCCACTCTTGCATGAAATGATGCAAGGGTGGTGAAAATTGACACCTTTGCATGGGGACTAAAAAAATCACATGTAATGGCGGCAAAAAATGCCGCCCTTGCATGCAAACTAAGAAAACACACTAAATCCTTGAAATTTATCAAAAAATTGATGTTCTAATCACATCAAAACCATAACAATTTTCATATTTTTTGAGAAATCATAATGAGGGAATGTTACAAACTTTTCAAAGATACCAGTTGACCAAACATGAGATCAAAAAAAACTTGTCTCAAAAGATGAAATTAGAGTGAAAAACACAAAACAAACAAGTTTCGTAGGGGTTTTTTCCAAAAATGAGTGAAACTGATTTTGGGAATAACAGCTAGCTCTTGTTGGGGAACTCCCATTGATCAAACCTTGAAATGATTGACGGGAGTAGAAACCAGTCTCTAAGTGCCTTCATCTAGGCCATTGGGCCACAGAGTCGAGATAAAAATAAAAAGACACAAAAAAACAAATGGAAATAAATAAACATAAGAATATAAAAATGTACAAGTGAAATCAACTAATACTTCAAGGATTGAAGTGTTTCAGATGTTTCCCACTATGAGACAAAGAGAATGGCATTCCATCTTGATATTCTAGCAAGAAGCTATTTTCACCACAGACCTGATGAATGATAAATGGACCTCTCCATAAAGAATCAAATTTGCCATGCATTCCTTTTGGTTCTCTCCTCTTGTCCCACAACAAGACTTGATCTCCAATCTAAAAATCATGAATCCTTGCTCTCTTGTCAAAGAGTTTCTTCACCTAATTTTAATGTGCAGTGATTCGGTCCACTACCATGGTTCGCTGCTCATCTAGTTCGGTTAGGCACATGATCCTTTTATCAATAAATTTTTTAAAAGTTGAATCTTTGATTGCCTTTACCAACCTCAGTGCTAGTAGTTCCAGGGTGATTGGTATCTCCGCATTCAAACCATATAGAATTTGGAATGGTGACATGCCTATTGCCCTCTTGGGTGTAATCCTATCTGCCCACAAAGCATCGAACAATGCTTTATGCCAAGTCCTCTGATTATCATCTACCAATTTCCTAATAATAATAACCATATTTGCTTGACCATTTCTTTATAGATAGTAGCCAAAGGAGTGGGAAAGAATAATCACATAATTGTAGTAAAATTCAGTAACCTCACAAGAAGAGAAATAAACAACATTATTTATTACAATCTTAGCCAGGACCCCAAATCGGAAGATGATATTTTTTTTAAGAAAATTACACACCACTTCTGAAGTAGCATGCTTAGTTGGAATGGCTTCCACCCACTTGGTAAAATATTCAGTCACGATGAGAACATAATCATGTCCAACACTTGAGGAAGGGTTCACTATGCCAATGAAATCAATACCCCATTATTGAAAAGGTTCTTTGATCACCACTGGCTTGAGAGGTAACATGGCCAATTTAAGTTTATCAATGAATTATTAACACAATTCACACCTATGTACCCATTTGTACATATCCTGAAATAGCGTAGGCTAATAGTATCTTGCTCATAGAATCTTATGGGCTATCACTGGTGTATAAAAATGTCCTCTACAAGCCAAATTATGGAAAGACTCAAAAAGTTTCTTTTGTTGCACCTTATCAATGCAATGAAGAAATACCCTATCAAAGCTTCTCTTGTACAAACCATGGTCCCACAAGACATAATTAGCAGCCTTTAACTTAACATTTCTTTTTTCTTTTTAGGATAGATGGGTGGGACACTCACCATAGGTAATAAAATGAGTGATATAAGAGTACCAGGTAAGAAAATGAGTGATATCAGAATACCACTCATCAGTAGTAGCAATAAAGAGAACTGTAGGCACGTCTTCGACCTCTGTTTCTTCATGATCTGTTTCCTTAGGTATATTATTAGCAATCAATTGACGGAGCCCTTTTTCCTACACAAGTTTGGTAGGTTTGATATCAAGATCAAACTCCTAAATTTTGGCAATCCAATTGCCCCTCTTAGTACCAAACTCCTGTTGAGTTAGAATGGACTTCATTGTTGTATCAGGCACCAAAATAATAATATGTGATTTCAGGATATAGAATCTGAAATACTTTACCACTTTAACCATGACAAAAGTATGATTCTCCATATTTGAATAATTTAATTTATGAGATTTGAGAGGACAACTCATGAATGATATGGGAGATTCCACACCTTCTTTGTTTTGCTGAACCAAAATGGTTGAAAGTGTATGTTTAGAAGCATAGATGTATATTACAAAGTCTTTGGTATAATCTGGATAAACCAGGATTGGTGCGTGGATGATCACTTTTTTGATATATTCAAATGTTGACTTTCCTTTTGAAGTCCAATGGAAAGTGGCATTACTCTTTATCATGTTGACAATGTGGCGAGTCTTCTTTGCAAATTCCAAAATGAATATCTATATAAAATTCACCTGTCCAAAGAAAGAATGAACGACAATATTACTAGTAGGAAGAGTAAGGTTTTGGATATATTTGACTCTTTTTGAGTCAATTTTATGCCTTCTCAGGATACAGTGTGTCTGATAAGTCTACCTTCTGTAACCCCAAAAATTGAGTTCTTGGGATTAAGAGAAATACCATTTTTTTGATAGCATTCTAGCACTTGCTATAGATGATGCACATGATTAGGACGATATTTGGAAAAAATGGTCAAGTCATCAAGATATACCACAATAAACTTCCCCATTTCGTCTCTGAAGGCAAGATTCATTTCTCTTTGGAAGGTAGTGCTAGCATTGATCAAATCAAAAGGCATTCTGCAATATGTAAAATTGCCCCAAGGTATAGTGAAAGTAGTTTTATGTTGATCTGCTTTATTGACTTGTACTTGATTATACCCAAAAAAACCATCTAACATTGATAACATTTTTGAACTAGTCACTGCTTGCAACATTTGATCCATGATGGATAGGGGTAGTTATCTTTTAAAGAAGACTGATTTAAGTTTCTAAAATCAACATAGATACAAATTTCTCTGTTCTTTTTTCTCATGGTAACTATGTTAGTAATCCAAGTGGAATGATGGATTGGAAAAACAATTCTTGCATTCAACATTTTTTAGATCTCAGAAAGGATAGTACTTGATATTTTAGGGTTGTATTGCCTTTGTTTCTGCTTGTAAGACAATGACCCGACTTTAAGAGGAATTTTATGCTAAATTTTTTCAAACCTGAGATATTTCAAATCATCATAAGAATATGCCAAAACATCAATGTAATGGTGAAGAAGAGTAACAAATTTGATCTTTTCATCAAAAGTTCAACAATTCCCAATGTTAACCATCTTGGGATTTCTTATTGTACTCAAATTCACCGAATCAAATTCTGTGGAGGAACTTGAATCCATTTGTCGCTACTTGATATACCTGTCATCATTATCAAACAACCTCTTGAGAGAAACTAAACATTTTGGAATTTTATTCCTCTTGAGTTGAAGGAACTCTTCACTAGTTTTGGAATTTATTTTAGGAACTGATTCCCATGGTGGAGATTTGCTTCCTTCAAAATAAAGTTTCTCAAAACTATCCATCTTTTCTAGAAAAGCAATGATTTGGTTATCATCATTAAACACCTACCAATGGTTGGAATTATCAGGTACACTTGGTCGAAAGACCAGCTCAATAGTGTACTTGTCCCCTTTGAAATCTTTATGGGGAACCATGAGGGTTGCAAAGACTGCCAATGAATCTACACGATCATTGAATTCTCTTGGCACAACAAAGATATTGAAAGCATCAAAACTTTCAATACAATCCCATACGAGATTGCGATAATATCGTAATATTTCATTTTTAGTTTGGTATAAGTTCTTTACTTGACAAACCACTAGTTCAACATCTCCTTGAGCATGAAGAATCTTAATACCTTTAGCATGAGTAGCTTTCAGTCCAAGCAATAAAGACTCATACTCGATGGTGTTATTAGTATTATTGAACTACAACTTATATGAATAAGAAAAAATTTCTCCTCGAGGGGAGATCAAAACAATTCTAGCTCTAGAATCGATATAAAAGCAACTTCCATCAAATTCTAAAATCCAAACATCATTAGAATATGATCTTAAAAATTTATCCTCGTTATTTAGGAAAGATCCTTTGTTTTCTAAACTTTGCTCTAACAATTCTTCTAATTTTATATCTAAATTTTTTGAATTGCCACTAAAAGGACTTTCGTTTGATGAGATGAAAGCATCTTCAGTAGTCAGGAAATAATTACCCATTCCCAATGATTCAAATAAAATTTGAGCTTTGGGAACTGATGTTTGGGTGATTATATATTTTGAGTCTTTCTCAGGAAGTAATTTTTTCATGATGCCTATAAAAAAAATCCTTGCTTCAGATAGATCCATATTCAATTATCCACCTACATCCTTGCAAAAATTATGCCTGAGAAAAATGCCATAAGAGGTTAGAACATCAGCTACCAAGACTTTCATTTTAATCCTCTTCTCTGGAAAAGCTGCAAATGCAAATTGGGCATCTTTTATTTGACCTAGGAGTCGTACTTGCTTGTTCTCCATGGAAAAGCATCTACCAAAAGTCTTAGTTAAGGTAAGACCAAGAGAATCTACTACCTTGGTAGGCATAACATTATCAGAGGCCCCAGAGTCTATTATACAGTTGCTCAACTTATGACCGTTTATCAAAAGAGAAACATAGAAAAGTTCTATTTTCCTGGGTGTAGCAGGAGGAGTAGCGACAAGATTATTATGAGTGGATTTGTTATTTGAGGAATCATGAGGCACCTTTGGAAAATCTTGTCCTACATGGATGGTTTTATTTTTCACATATTCGGCTAGTCTATCAAACTGTTCAAGATTAGCTCTCAAGTACTCAACTTCAGTCATTTGGATCTTAGTCCTTTTGGCATGATCAATTATATCAAATAATTGAAATGAACTAGAAAATGAGGAAGGAAGTCCATCATCCTGATTTTTATTGGGTGTGGCACTAGTCTGGAAAATAGAAGTAGAAGGTACAAGGTGGTTTAAGGCACTTACTTTCTTATTAGTCACCAGTTCCTTTGATTGGAAAGGCAGTGAAGTCCCCCATTTAGCAATCAAAAATACTGGCTGGGGTTCTTCTCCTACTTTTCCTTTATCATCTTGTTGAGTTGACTAATTTTGGGACCTGTTAAAAATAGCGTATGATCCATCAAACACTTTTCCCTTACTTCTAGCTTCATCCTGGTAATTCAAGAAACCAATGTTGGAGTCACCATCTAATTCTTCTTCTCCTTATACAAAGGGATTAGCATCATCTTCTTAGTCCAACTCAGGTTGGTGTGAGAAATCATGTTCAGTTTCAAGGTAACCAACTACTGAGTTAGCTAGTATTGCTTTAATGGCAAGTTTCCCCTATGGGAGAGGCAGATGATTTGGTTGCCCTTGATTCCTGGCAACATTGCCTTGATATGACTGGTTCTAAAATGTCCTCCTTAGTATATCTTGATAAAGAGGAGCAGACATACCTTGGGCCATTTTTCATTTCAAGGCTAGCAGTTCATTTGTCAACTTTTACACCATAGGATCTGTGGTGCTCGTGGAAGAACTTTCAGCAGATGAGGAAAATTTATTTTTATTAGAATCTTTTTTTATCTTACCTGCTAGGATAGGATCATCTTCAACCTTGGTAGCCAAATTTTGGGCTACAGAAATATTTATAGGAGCAGCCTGCCTTAACAAAAAACTTACTTCAAGAAGTTGAGAGTTGATGAAAAAGCACTTGAGGTTCTATGGTGTTGGTTGAGCAATTGTAAGAATTTAGTTCCTCAGCTTATTGAATTTAGAAATGAAGTCTTGCATAGGCTCATGAGGTTCCTTCTTCATTTGTGTAAGCTGAGCCAACAAGGCATGTGCATCTTCAGTGGGTTTGAACCTAGCCTCAAACTTGGCCTTGAGCATATTCCAGTTAGTTATAGTTTGAGCTTGAAGGTGATAAAACCAGTCTGTGGCAGTGCCTTGCAAAGTTTCTACAAATAGTCTCACCTCTATATCTTCTTATTCCACGCCTATCATAACACATACTATGTAAAAGGTAGTAATATGCTCATCAGGATGAACCTTCTTGTCACCATAGAATTTAGGGAAATTCTTTTTTGAACTATGAGGTAGTTCGTGTAAAGGTGGGGCTAGATTGAGAGGACCAAAAGAGTTACCCCAAGGACCTTGGGCCGCCATGATATGATGATTAAAAGGAGGGATAACAAATATTGGTCGGGTAAGTATGGACAAAACTCTACTAGCACTAAGACTAGAAGCTTCGTTTGGTATTAGAGATCTGGCGTTGGTAGGAGAAAAACTCTTAGTACACTGGAGGTGAGATGGTGGAGGAGAAATTTCAAAATTATTTTTCTGCACTAACTCGAATATAGGATTAACAATACCTTGAGCTCTCTAGCCTTGCATGTACGGTGGATTTGCCAGAGTGAAAAAATGAAAAAGGATTTGAAAATGCTTCAATTTTAAATTTGAGGCCTCAAAGTGCACATTCGTGTTCCCCAGTAGAGTCGCCAAAAAGTTGTTGGGTGAATATTTTGTCATCAACTAAATGACAACAAAATGGGTATATTGACCACAACATAAGAAAATTTATACGGCAAAAAGTGCAAGTTTACTATAGCATAATGATATAAATCTCTCCTCTCATCAAGGGGAGGTTCCCTATAAATTTCTATATATTAATATAAACTAAAAATAGATTCAAGGATGAAACCACATCATCCATCTCTCTTTTTTTAGAGATGATGTTCACAAAGTAAAGTCAAATTCCTGTGTAATAACTAAAAACAATCCTCTTCTTTTAGAAATAATATCCAGTCAACAGTAAGAAAAATTTCTGGGTAGTAATGGGATCCACAATAAATCCATGAAAGCACAGTCTTTTGTTGATTCTTTTACCGATTTAGGACTAATAAAACTGTAGGATGAAACAAGGCTCAAAATCTTCACCAAAAACCACAATGGAGTATAAGATCACAAAGGATAAAAGTAGTACAAAGCCTTTCTAATATCTTTTTTCACCAAAACACAAGTAACACAAACTAAAAGTAATTATAGCAGCACAAATTTTTCATAATTAACTTTAGAATGTCTTTAGATAATTTCCACACACTTTGCTTGTTTAATCAAATAAATGAGATATTATTAAGAAAAGGATGTAAGAATAATCTCCTAAATAAAACAAGTTATTCCAACACAAAGTCTAAAAAGTAATCTACTTTCTCATTCATTCAAGAAAATATGATTTAAAATCTGAGCTCAAAGTCTTAGGAAGCATCTCAATTTGGGCAGAGTGTTTGCTCTCAATTATCAAAAGATATCTCGATTGCAAAAATCTCTCTTTTACAAAAGAGGCTCTCCTTATTTATAGGGACATGAGGATTGAGAAAAGACCTAAATATCCTTTCAAGTCAAAGATGGAAGTCCTTGTTGACCTTGGACTTTCCATCTTTGTACATATAAATACACATGATAAAAGTACATGTGTAAATGTCCAAAGCGGTTACAAAAGTGCATTTAGAAAAAAGGAAATTAAATCAATGAAAAGTTGATTCAATTTGTAGCTCCATCTTTTTTCATATGAGCATCGTACATGGTGATATCCACTTGTATCCCGACACTGTTTGAAGCAACATTATTCTTGAAGATCACCTTAGCCCTGACTTTGGTGTCTCTCACTACTGTGACTGATTTTGCATGACTAGTTAAGCTAGTTTTTAGATTATCTAGAGTTAACTGATTATCTAGGACATTGTCCACTGAAGCAACTGAAAATATTCTCCTTGAATTCTTTTTGAAACATACCTTCAAATTCCTAAATCATTTCTTCTGCTAAAATGAACTGGTTGTCTTGTGTGGTAAGTTTGCAAGGCAGCTCCTCCAACTTATGCAACAGACTGATATCACTTTGTTCACTAAGGTCTCTAGAATATTTGAGGTCGCTGATTAATTCCTTAAGCACCTGACTCATATATATTAATGCTTCTTTAGTTTCAATATACGAGTCTCTATTAGCAAAGATGTCAATTGATACTAGAGTGCTTATTTTTAGCTTCTTCATATCCATCCATTTGTCAAGATATTTATCTGTGCTTTCAATATCCTATGAAATGATACTGATAAGATCATCTAGTTCTGATCTCATTTTCCTCATCTTATCCATTTTCTTAGACAAATATGTAAGCAAGGAAATCCTTTATGTATGCATCTTGCCTAAGTAATCTTCAAGCACTTTTCCCTTGAGATAGGTCTTTTCTACCTTCTGAATTACGGGGTCATCGACAAAGATAGCCTCTAGAGTTACAGTTTTTGGAGTGAAAGTAATCATCCTTATCACCGGAGTCAATTGTTCCACTGTTACTTTATAATAGTCCTTCATTTCTCTTTCCCTATCAAATTTTTGAACCATAATGTCCATCACTGATTGCAAGTCACTCTTAGCACTTTCATGAGTTACCTTCCTCAATTCAATTTGGGAGACAGAGTAGTCAATCAAATCAAAATTTTCAAGAGTTGCATCTTGTGGTGGTCTGGAAACTTTCAAAAAATTGTGCCCCTTATCTTCAATCATATTTCAAAGGATTTTTGGGAGTCTTGACTTTGGCTGACACCATTTTATTAAAATTGAAGTCATATGGGGATATGCCTTATTTCTTCTTTTTGGGCGTGTAAGCTGACAACTAAGGTGGGAGGGCAGAAGCACTCACATTAGCATCAATCCCTGTAGTTCATGTCACTACAGAAGCACCTGCACTACTGGTGGAGACAATGGGTGTAGTATCAGTTAAAACTACACTGCTACTGAATGGTCGAGGGCAAAACTATCTTTGATATTAAAAGACAGAGATGAAAAATTAGGGATGGATCTTGAGGAACTAAGAACATTTCCAGAAGCACTTTGAGGGTCGCCAAAAATAATTTTGGAAGGAGAGGAAGCTCTAGAAGAGGGAATACTGATTGGAGAAATAGATGGAGTTACATCAGGTGAGTTTGGCGGGGAAGAAGAAATTCCTACGTCTAAATGTACACTTGCTTGTGGAGATAGAGTTTCCTTTCCCTGTTGACCTGTAGGCCTATCATCAGTTTCCATCTATTTCACTGCTGGTTTTTTGACACTCTACTTCTCAACTTCCATCTCTGTTGTTCCTGATTCCTTCTCTATAACTTGTGACTTCTTTGTCACAAAGATGATCCTAGGCTTATGTGGCCTATCAAAAGCAGGGACATCACTTTTATTCTTCATCCTATTTTCTACCCTTCTCCTTGTTTCTTCTTGAAACTTGGATTCTGACCCTATAATGAACTCTTTCAAAGTGATTCCCTTATTTGTTAAGCAATCATTGGTGTTTGCCAATATTGGTTCTAATCTCATTCTTAGGGAAGTCAACTCCTTCTGAGACCATTGGATCGGGGGAAGAGGAGCATTGGTGACTTGTTCAGCGTGGTATCTATTATTTATCAAATCTCCATCATCCACTAGATTTGCAGCGATATTAATGAGCCCCAAATATTCTATTTTCTCAAGGGACAATCTACTATAGTCCATCTTTCTGATATCTTTAGTTGTCCTCAAATTGACCCAAATATCTTCGATCATAGGCTCATGAAACTGGGTCTTCCTCTGGATTATATCTTTCACACCTCTATAGTTAAAATTTTTACTCATTTTGAAATGCTTCATAGTTACAAGTTGCATTTTAGTCTCCATTAGTCTAGCTTTTACAACAGTCAATACTGAGAATCTACCAATTTCTATTGGGAACCTAAAACCAGTTTTTTGAGTTCCATCTGTTTATTATGCACGACAATAATTTGCATGCACAGCTCCATCAAGACCAATTTATCTGAGGGGAATCTTGGAAGCATATAGGGATAACCTTGGAAAAAGCCAACCTATAGATAAGAAAAAGTAGGGAACTAGAAGAACATACACCCGAAGTCATTCACGACTGTCCAGGCTTCATCTGACACTCTTTTCTGTTCCAATTGGGGATCAAAGAGACATAAAAATACTGTGAAAAAAGCATCATTTACCCTTCTAAAATGATGGATGGAACCCTTCAATGTCAACTGAGGATAATATTGATACACCGGGGTTATTTTCCCATCTCCTTCTAATGTAAAACCTAGGTAGGTTCTCATTGATGCTGCTATATACACCAAGTATGATGTCATATATAATTTGGAGGTAGTAGATACCTTCATCAATTGCTCATATAGAGCGTTGCTAATTTTTTCTCCCTAGAAAATGATTTCTTTGCCTTGGAGAATTATCTTAATGAAGGGGTACATCCATTCATGAAACTGAGAGGAAAAAGGTGAACCTTGTACTCTATTGAGAAGAGTGATCAAGTCGCCAATGTTTTCTATGAAATCACTCTATGGAAAGTTTCGTGGCTATCTGGACAAATTCACTCTGGGAGTTTTTAGCCATCTATTATTGATCACTTTCCTCACTCTTTCAGGATCTTTTTCATATTCCTTTTGTGCTTTAACAGATCAATAGCGGGAGGGCACATGAATACTTTGTTGATGAACTTAGGGTCTAGTCTGATCACCACATTAGCACTGGCGTCTAACACAGCCCTAGTATCCTTGTTGTAGAACTGAGCACACTGGAGAATGAACTCTATATTATGGGCCACTATAGGAAAAGAAGATACCAGATGGATATTACTCTCGATTATCTTCTTCATTTCATTGTTGGGGTTGCTTGATTTGGTTATTTCTATGAACTCGGCCATATCCACGTGCTTGATCTCTATATCCCTAATGTCATCGACATTAGAAGTAACCTAGGTGACTGGAAAAACACCTTGGTACTTTTACTTCATTGTCTTCTATTTCTTTAGAGAAACCTCAGTCATTTGGATGAGCCTTTGTCAAAAGTATGCTGATGAAGAAGGATCCTGGAGAGAAACTACAACAAGAATCATGATCTCGTAATTAGGGGAAATATTGGAAATCTAGGAAAATTGTACGTTGATGATCACGACCATGGCAATGTGCTTAAAAGGGCTAAGGCATGAGTAGGTTGAAACGTTTAAAGGGAAATGGGCTCAGAAAAATGAGAAAATTAAAATTTTCTAGAGTTAGGAAAATTAGAGGGAAAGCATGCAGGGGTAGCAAAAATTGCCGCCCTTGCATGTTAAAAATAGTTTTGCATAGGCGGTAAAAATTGTCGCCATTGCATGTAAAAGTCATGCATGGGTGGCAATTTTTTCTGCATATGCATATGGGGGGAACTTCGTGTAAGGGAGACAATTTTCGCTACCCTTGCACGTTAATGGGAACTTCATGTGAGGGAGGCAAAAAAAATTTCCCCTGCATGGGAGGATATTTTGTGAAATTGTGTGATGGCGGAAATTTTTGCCACGCTCACTCAAAGGTGAATGGATGGTGTAATGGTGGAGAAAATTTCCACCTTTACACGGGTTGAGGCAAATTATGTAAGGCAGTGATTTTCGCTGCCATCACACCACTATAAACAACCAATAGATTCGGGTGGGGGGGTTTTTCCGCCTAGATTGCCTCCTCAGCGAAGAAAGGGAGGGGGGGAATAAAAACACAAGATAAAAAACCTAAACAAGAAGAGGAAAGAGAAACCAAAACCTTGAGAAAGAGAAAAACAAAAACAAAAAGACAACCAAGAAAATGAAAAGAAGAATGCAAAACCCTACCTGGCAAATCGCAATCCCATGCTTGAATTCAAAGAAATTGTGATTCCTCTTGTTCGCATGATCAACTAGATACAGGGAGGAGGATACTACAAATTGAAATGAATCAAATAAGGTGAAAAATAGGTTTAAAAAGGTTGAAAATTTACCCCAACCACTCGACATGTGTGGCCATAAATTCCATGCATGAAAACTGAGATCATGCAGGGGCAGTGAAAATCACCACCTCTGTATGTGAGGTTGAATAAAAATGCAAGGGTGGTGCAAATGGAATGGGTTAAAAATGCAAGGGCGGTGATTTTCGCCACTCCTGCATGAAACGATGTAAGGGTGGAAAAAATTAACGCCTTTGCATAGGGACTGAAAAAATCACATTTAATGGCAGTAAAAAATGCCGCCCTTGCATGCAAACTAAGAAAACACACTAACTCCTTGAAATTTATCAAAATTTGATGTTCTAATCACATCAAAATCATAATGATTTTCATGTTTTTTGAGAAATCGTAATGAGGGAACATTAAAAACTTTTCAAGGATGTCAGTTGACCAAACATGAGATCAATAAAAACTTATCTCAAAAGATGAATTTAGAGTGAAAAATATGAAACAAACAAGTTTCATAGGGGTTGTTTCCAAAAATGAGCATAGCTGATTTTGGGAACAACATATATAAAGATTCAAGAGTGAAATTCAAAGGATATGTGATGAAATATATCCTCAGGTATATCAAGAAATTTATGGCACCCAAATGCCTAGGTTATTTGAAAACCTAAAAAGAAGCCTTAGCAAATAGGGGGATTACTGGTTTTACCCCAATGCCATGGTTATCAAAATAAATAGAAAAAGCATATCCACTATTGTTATCACACCATGTCCAAGATAAAATTATAGATAAATAAATAACCTATCAAATATACAACAACATTAATGAGGAGTTAGGCCAGAAGCATCTGACCTATCACTTTAAAATCCCTTTAAGCATTAGACAACTTCAATTTATGATTAGGCTACATTTTAACCAAGTTGGCAAGGCCAAAATTTATTACAATTTTAAGGTGGCACCATTTATGGAATGGGATCTCAAGAAGAATATAAGATCACACCTCCAATATCTTAAGGACAAGGAGAAGGTGAACATTTCATATGGTCACCAAAAATATGATCATGATGATATTTTTTGATTGCATCAAATAACATTGAGGTATGGATAAAGATGAAAAATAAGCTAATGTATATGATATGGGCTCAGTCCCTCCAATATGATCCTAAGGTTATAGAATAAAAAACACAAAGGGCATGGAGCCATTCATGGCCTCTAACTCAGTCACCAGATTTAGGAAATCAAGAAAAACCTATCTCTCCTATAGAGAAACAAACATATTTACAAGAAGAAGAATTAAGAAGCTAGAGGGAGTTTGATCCTCAAATAAGGAAATAAATTTTAAAGGTCATCCCTAGTCCTTGGTTTCTCTCCACATATTCAGTTAACACTACTCCAATTTTGAGAATGAAAACAACCAAGGATAATTCAACATCTCTTGTAGATGGGCAGAAGAAGAGCATTTTTGTGATGACACCTCTGTCACCTCTAAAAACAACCACTCAAGTTAGTCTCCCTAATAATTTTCAATATTTTTTCTTATCTATTTAGGTGTTGATAGTAATTTCACCTCAATCTAAGACCAATGAGAACACCTCCCCTAAATCACTCCCTACCATGCCAACTGTGATCACCCTTCCAACATTATTGTCCCACCAACCATTTATTCACCATCACCTATAGTAATGCTTTCCCTCATTATATCTCCCTCAATTGTTTCACCCTCCCCCTCATCTTCCACTCCCCTTATATTCACTTAAAAAAGAAAACCAAAATATCTTCACACTTCCTCCAAGGGAAAGAAATTAGAAGAGAGACCATCACTTGGTCTTCACACCATAAAAGAATATCAGAAAGAAGTAATTGAAACAGAGGAAGAAGAACATGAGCAAGTGATATCTTTAGTTGAGTATCTGGATGATGAAGATGAATAGGATAAATAAAAAATAAATGGGTTAGAACTATAAATAAATGAGGAGGCACCCTTGGATGATGAAGAGGTAGAGTTAGAAAAAGCTAAATCCATCAGTCTAGGGGGTCAACAAGAAGAAGAAAACCTAGCTGACACTTTAGGTTAGAAAATCCTCAAATAAGAATAGAGACAAAACATTAATGAGGTAGTTTCTTCCCTTATTTAAAATGTTTCTAATACAAAGTTTATATCTGTAGATTTACCTATAACTATTCTTGTATCTAGTTTTATTGATTCACATAGTCTTTCTTCTTCCAAGCAAATAAAGACTCCTGAGAAGGTAGTGCATTTTGAGAGTCTAGTTAGTGTTTTGTTTTTTGATCCAAAAATTCCACAAATTATTGAGAAATAATAAAATCATTTATATTTTCCCATGTCATAGACTTCACCCTTGTAATTAGTCATAATGCCTATAGAGATGACCTTAAGTTTAACTTTGTATGTGGCTGAGGTAACTCCAGTAAGGGGTTCTTCCCCATGGGATAGAATTATTCATCCACCTATCTAATTCCCAATACAAATAATAGCATCATTGGTACTACAAGTTATAACAACCCCTCCTATGACTCCTTCACCTTCCATATCTGAAAACCTAAATCCAAATGAAGAAATAGGGTAACTTATTGTTCCCCAATGGGTAAAAGAAATGTAAAACATGAGGGATGGATAAAATTTGGATGTTAGAAATTACTTACAGTCTCTACCTGATTTGATAAGAAGAGTGAAACCATTTAATAGGTAAGTAAGAGAAAGGTGATGAACCTAAATACTAGGGAGGAGATGTAATTTGAACAAATGGATAATATGTTTCCCTTAGTAAAGAAAGCTAAGAGGGATCCCAGTGGTCCCAATGAATACAATGAATACTTCTATGCTTTTAAGAAAATTATTGGTGAATCCATGAGGGATATGCATCAGAGTAAGGAGGAAGCATATCAAAATTTTTGCTAGATGCAAACTATTCAGGCTCCTCCAAAAATTGTTGAGAGTGTGCAAAGTGCAGCCACAAGGCTGTATGATATTTTAAATGGCATTCAAGTTTCTAGGATAGAAGGCCAAATAGATATAAATAAGGTGTTTAAGTTATGGCAAAAGTTTAGAGAATTGGAAAGAAGACTAAATTTCTTGATTCAATGCTCTAGGACAAAGTCATTAAACCAATTAAACTTGATTTCTAGTCAGGATGCAACATGGACCCTAAACTATGTTGTTACTAAGATAGATGGTATCCTTGCATGACACAATTAGATGAAGGCCTTGTCAGTACATTTTTTAAATCATGAGAACCAAGATTTGGGGATTTTGAGTGACATGAGGGTCATTGATGTGATCACTCCTGGAGGTGAACTAGTTAATAGGCCAAATTTTGAGAACCTCCTTAAAGAAGTAGCAAACATCTTTAAGGAGAAAGTAGAGGGTATAATTTATAAAACCAATGGTGAAATCTTATAGATAATATTTTTTTTTAAGGATAGAGTATCCAAGGTAGAAATGTTGGGAGCTAAGTTCAAGGGTTTAGAAATAGAACATTTAAGATTGATAGCTGAAACCATCAAGATTTTCAAGTGGCCCATGCTTTATTTCAAGAGCTTAAGGCTAAGGAGATAGTTTATGGGTCAACAAAAAGTACACAACCAACTATCAGTGTTGCCACATTAACACAGAGTTCCAAATTTTTAAGACTCGTAGTCTTGCCTACTCCCATGGGCCTAGTTTTGATCCCATAAGGAACTACAATAATAACTCTAATTTCTCCAGTTTTTACTCTACCATCCTCTTTAACTAGTAGTGCCATATCAACACTATGATAAATATAAATATATATTTGCATGTTTATTTTATTTTATATATACATTGCATGCATACATTGTATTTATAATTGGAGAATCTATTTTGAGTAATCAATGATATACAAACATGCTCTACATGAGATTAACATATAGTGTTATTTTTTAACATGTAAATTTAGATTGTGCTTGAGAGATGAGGCATTTCCTATCCTAATCCTATATACATTTGTATTCTCCTTTTCCCAAATGGAGTATATTTCTGGTTATTGAGATTAATAATAAATTAGGAGAAGTTTTGTTAATGTGATCTTGATGTGCAAATCTTGATTCTTATCCAAGTCTATGGACTGTGTAAGAAGTGTTATCATTCTGGTATCTTAGTTATTTATTTATGCATGAGTTATGTTTATAATACTATTATTCACTTTAATCTATAGATAATTTTAATGCCTTTTACATATTGATCATAATCCCCCTTTGTAGATGTGTAATAACAATCTAACAACCACAACAACCTTTAGTTATGCATGTTTAAGTTTACCATGTTTTGGTTCCCTTTGACTCCTTACTATGTTTGATTATAGTGTGCTACAATAACTTATAAAAAATATTGGTCCTTTGATTTCTTGTCTTACCTTAGTTCAAGTGATTGTCTTGAAAGGTTTTGATCTTGTGTGGCCCATAGGCCTCTTTCCTGCCCTTCCTTTCCCTCTTTCTAAGTTTCTTTTAGAATTCCTGCCCACCTTAGTTAAAACCATCATTCTTCCACTCATTTCAAGTAGATATATATTCAATGATAGCCAACCCATTTTTGATAAATAATTTGTATCAATCATAACTATTCCACCAATAGATTGTTATAAAACTGAATACCCTGCAACTTGTGCCTTGGAGTGATATCTTTCACCGATCCAAAAATTTTAGAGGCTACCTTGTAAGATTTATGGGGTGTGCATAAAACTCACATCAACATGTTTCACCTTGATATGATTTTTGTCTTAAGAAAGAGATCTCTATCATTTTGAGTTGAGCGATAAAGAGAGTAAACTATATCTACCATCTCTTGAATAGTATATTTAGCAAAGGCCCTTCCTACATAGGTATAATGAAAGGATAAAAGTTTCTTCCCATGCTACTAGGGCTATAGGGATCCTAATATTAAGTGTGACAACTACTAGATATACTTGTGTTAGTGTCATGGGAAAGATAGAGAGGGAGCCACTCATAACTCTTAGGAAAGGCAATATTAAAAATTCAAAGAGGAGGATCATTACAACTCCTAATGTGCTCATAGAAGGCTATATATCTCCATAAGATCCAAAAAAATGTCTAAGAGAGGGTTACATACATTCACTTAGAAGGGAGTGACACTTACAACCTCCATGAGATAAATGGTCTTTTGTATAAATCATTCCCATCATAGGGTTTACAAAAGTTACAAAAATATTAGAAATGAAAGAGTAGAGTTAGAAAAGACAATAGGAATGACTTCCCAACTCCCAAATGATCAATACAATATGAATGAAATGTGGAACTATAAAATCCTTATTTATATTTGACATGAACAATGACAATAATTATCACAAACCCCTAATATTATAAGATGGCAATGATTCAAATAAATAAAAAATTTACCCTATGAATGTATCACCCCTTAGGTCCACTAAAAAAAGTCATGTGTAGACATTACTAATCCATTTTTAAGAAGTTTGAGTTATGCAAGACGTGTTGGCAATATGAATTATATGCATAATGCTACACCCTTAACCTATAGTGCATCTAGGGATATGTGTGGCTGACTTGTGGCTTATACAACTTCATATTATCTTGTTGCATTTCTTTATGTTTTTAGTATGGGGGGCCTATAGAATAACCTTGGCTAAGTATAGTATATATAGGATGCAGTGGTTAGTCTTTTATCATCATATTACAAATTTTATTCATATTGCATTATTGTGGAGGTTACCCCCTCGAAGTAGCTCAATCATAATATTCAAGTATTATTCTCTTTCAACAATTGTTTTTGTGGATTTGTTTATTTTGCTCTAAATTTTGTGATATATAATTTTATTGTTGTGAATCATCTAAGTAATATCATTACAAATAGCGACTAACCTATATTGGTGAGAATGGAAAAATGTCTATGAAAATGTGATGTAGAAATGTGAAAGGCATGAAATATAAAGTTAAAATTCTTGTATGTGATCATTATGGTAGATCCAAGAAATATGTTGTAGGTGGTTGTGAAAATAATTACAAGTGATCAAAGATAACTACTAGATCTCCAAATTATAATGAGAGTGGATAACATTGTTTTGTTATGTTATGGAATAAGTTTTTTTTAATGTGAATTTATATGAAGCCCTAAAGGGTAAGATAGAATTTAAATTTAAGAATAATATGCCAAACCTAAAATTTAGGAATTGTAGGATAGACCTAAAAATAAGACCATTTTAGGTGAAGATAAAGGAAACCATATTATCCATCTTAGTCACTTGAGGTATGTGATGTAAGAAATTGAATTAAGTGTGCAAACACAATCAAACCCATTTTGGTCTCCATGACTACTTTTTTCAACTAGGTTTCCTCATTTTTCACATTGTTTGAGGCAAGACCATATCCTCGATCCTTTGCCTCCTTGTTGGGATTGACTAGTGTTTTGTGGAAACATTCTCAGATGTTATCTCCAATCTCCCAATTTTTATCTCCTTTTAAGATAATGAAAAACTAAACCCTAATCTCCTCTTTCTAAGCTCAAGAGAAAATTAACCTAATGTCCTCTCTTATTATTTCCATTTTGTTTGACATTAAGGTTTTGTTTTAACTGATTTTGGATTTAGTGGTCTAAATAAGCCAAAACATTGAGTTTAATAACATTATATAATCTATGTCTAAATTAAGAAATCTAATTGTAACAATAGAGTATAACTGAGTTATTTTAATTTACTATCTATGAAAATGACCTAAAAGATAGTGTACTTAGCTTGTTTATGTCTTGTTTTAGTTTTTGATAATGTACAATCATAAAAAAGGCTTTGTAGAGGCTTTTGGTTGACTCAAATCAAGAAACATGTTAGGAAACTCACTCATATAAGTCTGGTATTGCTTGGATGCATGTGCCAACCATATTCATATGCACTCGATAATATGAGTCTAGGGAATTTTTGCAGGTCTGTGATAGTTTTGACCTGTGTATTTGTGCCTAAAAATAGCTCATGTATCTTTAGATGCCTTTGAACATACATAAATAACTATGTTTTCCTTCTCTTTGCCTCAAATCCATAGTTTATACTTTTGACATATTTAAATGGATAAGATGGGTTGAATTGACCCTAACCACCCTAGCTAAGTGGCTGAGCATGAATGTAATACCCTAAAGAGGGCTCAAACCACACATAGTTCTTCCACCTAGCTGAGTGTGTGCAATTAGTGTCATACTATCATGCTATGTTGTGCATAAATTTTAGCACTTGACAACCTATGATTTTGACCTTGTAATGGTATTAGACTTGGCTCATAGCCTACTCCTTTAAGGGGTTTAAGATTTGGAAGCTTTAGCGTAGTTTCTCTCAATGTGAAGATGGATAATAGATGTTCTCTTGATGAGTGCGAGATAGGAATATGAGTAGGCTTGACATGTTAATATGAATAACTCTTTAGGTAATTTTCCTTTGAACCAACATGTGAAACATACGAGCCAACCCATAGGAAGGATTTGAATTTGGAAAAATAGTCAATAAAGGGTACATGGGAAAGTTCAGCCAAGGCAAATGGCTTCAGTAAATTGATCCATTTGACTATGGTCAAAGGTGTCCAAAAAGTAGGAAACAATGATTTGAGATGAGGAGATAGTTTGAGTAATATAATAAGTTGTTTAGCAAGAGAGTAGGGAAATTCTATGTATCAATAATATCAATTTGGGAAGGTCAAACTCATAGAAAATAGAATGGTTAAGAGAGAAAGAGTGAGAAAGAGCCAGTTGTATATGTAAAAGTCATGTATGGTAAGGCTTGGTTAAAATTAACATTTTCAAGTGTCTAATACCAAATACGAGTGTCTACAGTTATCTTTCCCACAATAGTCACTTTGTAGCTATCCATTCTACTTGATGTTTCATTGAATCGGGGGAAACATAGACCCATCTATCCCTTATTTTTGACTACTCATATTAAGCATGACACAACTTATTTCTCAAGGCCTTATGATCTCGTGCATATCTTCCTTTTGGGTGTGGCCCCAACACATCTTGTTATCATGTGATTATTTTCACTATTATATGTCATCGACAATTGATCCCTCTACCCTATTTCTCACAAAATAATATATGTTGGTTCCCATTACTCGAGCCCATCTGCCTTGTTTATTCCACATGTTAGTTGTTTCTCCTTATGTTAATCTTTGTGACCTCTCTCTTATCCTTAATCTTAGGTATTTTCTCTCCCTTGTCACCTATGTCCCTAGTTTATCATTCTTTTTAGATATTATTTGGAGTTAAATCTTAATCAGGGGTTGGAGCTTGTACATCATCAGTCACAACCATCTTTGCATTCATCTTCTAGTCATCACAAGTAAATAGATGTATGATCTATCCACCTTTCTCTATGCTTCTTAAGTAATTCACAACCTCATGTCTTCCTAAAAGTAGATTTCTTGCATCTCAGGGGTAAATGAAATCACTAATATTCCTATTTAACTTAGAAACATGATGATGAAATTCAATTTGTATAATGATACTACCACTTTATAGGGATATTCCTTTTCCAAATGTTAACATGCCTTGTCAAAATTCTATTAACGACAACATCACATCGTTTTGAGAAATATACAACATTTTTCTAAGATATGACCCATCTTTTTTTTTAAATATGTGATGGTTAAAAGTCTTAAATTTTGTATCTATCTTACCATCTCTAAATTTTAAGTCTATACTATTATCCCTGAAATTTCAACCCATCCTACCCTTTAGAACTCCATATATTCACATTAAAGAATATAAATACTTCATATATTCCCATTAAAAAATATATAAGATTGACAACCCATCCTACGCTTTAGGGCTCCATATATATTCCCATTTATATTCACATCAAGGAAATATAAGTGCTCTACATATTCAGATTAAAAACTATAAGGTTGAAAACATGGAACTTTTCCATATATTCGAGATATAAGGTTGACTACATAGAACTATGGTACACTTTAATGACAAATCGTGGATGACAATAAAGAATTTTGGTACACTGGGCTGGAAAGAAAAAAAATCACCACCCATTTATTAAAACAGGTTGTGAATTACTGAACTGAAATTCTAAGCCGCTAGTATTGCATTGTCTCGTTGTGAACATGATAATTTTTAAGTATGAGATTTAATAAATATGAATGACTCTAGTGCGAAGGCGAGAATATAATCTATAGATGAACAATTACAGTAGCCCTCAAAATTGGGCAAAAAACTCCCATGATTTTCTTTTTCAGTAAAAATTTAGCCTGTAAAGTCCTAATTACAAGGTTCGGATAAAGTATATACATATTTCGACGGTTCAATCTGTCAACAGTGTTAATCCTTTGAGGGATCAGGATCAGAATGAGAAGAGAGCACCACTGGATCAGAATATGAAACACCAAACTGAAGCAAATGTAACAATGCCACTGAGAATAATAAGAGCATCCACACAGCCTTCTCTCCTCATCTTTGATTCCTTCAATTTGCTCTGTTCTGCCAAGTATATCTTATGAAATTTCAAAATCTTAAACTGGTTCTTACTACTCCTGCAATGGAGGGCTCTCTGTAGGATAATCAGACGTTCCTCCCATTAACATGACCTCCCATAATATCTTCCAACTGCATGCCGAGTTCAGTGATCTTCAAGCTGGAATGATCACTGTGTGAAACTCTACACTTCATCCCAAACTTACACTGTACAGTTTTGCAAGGCAAAGACATCTTGATGAGCACAATTTGTGATCAATATGGACAGGACCTTCCGACTGAAAGGAAGCAAATCCCACGTCAGTAATACGTGTTCGTGTCAAATGAACGCGTCTGGTCTTGATTTTAATAATCTGGAAGCCATTAGTGATTCTATGATGGAGACCAGGTTGAGGTCATTTAAAATGTGAGAGACTTTAAAGCATGGCAAGTTCTGTCACCTGTTTGGAAGTTTCCATTGATTACGTAGTTGGGCCCGAAAGAGCACCATCAATTGTTGGCATTTGCTTGCGATTTATTAAATTATGTTTCATTTGTACATAATAAAAGCTGTATCGACTCCAGATTATTTTCCTTTCAGGGATTGTGCTTTGGCTCCCTCGTTTCTCTCTCCCACCTTTTACTCTCTCGTTTCCATGTTCGGTGTTTCCGGTGTCTTTCTTAGAAACACATAATGTACATTTCTTGAGGTTTATAAATATTAAGTGTACAGTTTTGGGAGTAGACCCTTCTTTTTTCTTTTCTTTCTTTCTTTCTTTTTTCTTTTCTTTCTTTCTTTATTTTTTTTTTGGGTTTTTTAAAAAGGTTTTTGTCTTATTTTGTTGATTTTTGTATATTGAATTACATATTAATAGAGTCTTAATTTAAATTCAAATGATATATAAATACATAAGTATATTAGTAGATTTAGAGCAACAAAAGTTAAGTATAAGTAGTCATTGTAAGCATATAAATTTTACATTCAAGAATTTAAGGAAATCTTAAGCATATTTAACATTCACTATTGCATTCTAAAAGAAATCAAGCATTCATTGTAGTATCAAAGGTTATAATAGAGATACATTACATCACACTAGAATACATCGCTGAATTGCATTTTACTTGGCATGTTATCATTGATATTATATAGCGTTGAGGGATCTAATAAATAACAGTGCTTAAAAACCCTTTTGACTTTAAGTAGAGGCCCCAAAACATATCCTTTACCTTATCCTTTCCAAATTCACCTACCTTATTAGGTTTTGAAGAATAAGATCAATCTCTCAAAGATCTGCTTGAAAATTCAAAACAAGCCAGGTTTTAGGACCTGCAAACCTTTACAAGTGCAATCATCAAATTAGATTCTTCATGTTTGTTCTCTAACGCAAACATCAAGTCTATAGCCTTGGTTTTCATAAATTAAAGTGTATAATTCTAAGAAGGTTCTTGGGTCGTTGCACATTTTTTAGGTTATCAATGGCTTTCCTATATATATATATATATATATATATATATATATATATATATATATATATATATATATATATATATATATATATATATATATATATACTAAAGTGGATGGGATAGCTTACATATCATGGATCCAAAGTTTCTAAAGTAAAATATTTTAGCTCACATCATTAGATACAACTTGGCATCCCACATCTACCATTTTTTATCCCAATGATAGGCTCAATGAAATTTCTCCAAGAGCCTTTATTACTTGGTTTTCAACTCCATTAATGATCACATTTGACATAACAAGGGTTTGTCTTTTTATGCCTAATTGCAAAAGAAAGGTCTCACTACAAATGTTTAATCCCGAATCATTATCAACAAGTTACAATTTTGATTTATATGTTGTTGATTGTAACTTGAATGTTCAAGGGTAAATTTTGATCAACAATATCTTTTGAAGGCATCTCGTCATTCTCAAAAGTAATTACATTCTCACTATCTTTCAAAGATTTATCAATAAAAGAAAAGAGAGATTGTTGAGCATCACTTGGAAAAATAGTGTCCTCCTAGGTGTGTAAAGGATGTGCTTGTAAACATTTGATCTTGTAAGTAAATTCTAATATTAATATCTTTGCGTAAGTTTTTTTAAGTTGATCATAATATCACAATCATTGATTGCTTACAATCTAAGATTATAGGCTTGAAGGTGTTAGTGTAGGTTTTTTAATTATATTTTATAATTTTTCTTACACATGTATTTAGCTTGATTAGGTGTAATATTGAAGTCAATTAAGTGTAATTATGAGGTCATTAAGTTGCACATTCACATCTAATTTGTAGTAAAATTGGTTGGTGTGGATGCACTTGATATTTACCAATCAATGTTGACATCTTGCACATGATACTCAGTATTAATTTGACAATTGTCATGTATTCACATTGTCAAATGTGTTTTTATGCCTCTCCTCTACCTATTTACGTATCTCTCCTCAAAGGTATTTTTATCGACTCTATTTATAAGTTATTATTTTGTTCATATTTTTATATAAGACTTTCTCTTTTCGCATGTTAAAAGCCATGTATTTTAATCTCACCAGTTCTCAACCATGGCCCATTCTAACAAATTATGGTTCATTCTGACATAGCATCATATTAAGTTATTAAAAAACAAACATCTTTTTCTATTTTAATAGATTTTGGAATCTTGAGTAATTGAATTTATTTGCGATAGACCCTTTAATTTTTGAGTATGCTCTTCTTCCATGTCCTTGGATGATCATGAGAATCATAAAAGATTGAGGGATATGGTCTTTGTATAAGTGCATTTTCAGGTCTTCTAACCTAATCTATTAAGTCTGAAAGGCTTCAAAACTTTAGGATCATTTATTACCTTTTATAAAATATATTTTTCTATAAAAATAGATTTTTTGCAAGGTTTTTGTCTACCTAAGTACTATTCATTGTATAATTTCAGAAGACTGGAAGTTTTTTCAAAAAGTCATCTTTTTTCTATAAAATTAATGGGTTTGTTGATTTTCTTTTGTTGCAAATACTAATTTTGAGATATCTAGATATTTGCATGACTTTCATTTACATGCATCAACATATTATGTGTTTCTACATTGTAATCGCATGGGCATTTTTATGCTCTATCTTGATAGCCTCTAATGGCCACTCTATTATTATGTGTATTTCACGATGATAGATATTGCACTATACTACACACCCAACAACCTCTATTGACTGCCTTGTTGTGGTGTTTATTGTGTGATGGTGGATACTACATTGTACTATGCAGTTTGATTGTTTATGTTGTTTATACCTATATGTAGTGTTGCACCTGTATATCTATGTGGTTTATTATATTTATTTGTACCTACTATACATGGCACACATAATTTGTACTAGTAACTTGACTGCATCAGTTGAACAATGTGAACTAATCTTGTATTCATGCTTTCAACTGTCTTTGCACCTACACAACCTACAAAATGCAGATAATTTGTATATGTGGATGACTAATAGGATCAAGCCATATATTTATGTGCAATGGCATACGATTCAATGGGAACATATGTACATCATGTACAATGTCATTCATCATCAAAGGCAAGCTATATGTGAAAACAAACTACATGGTCAATTCAAAATCAAAGTCAATCTTACATACCATGCAGTTGAGTGAAGTGAACCATAGTTAACCCTGCATAAGCCCCAAAAAATTTGTCCCCACTCAAAACTCAAAGGGTGACATCACCAAATTTCCAAAGCTTAACTCTTGATTTAAGGAGAATTTAGCTCATGGTTACAACTAGCCAAAAAGGGATAAACAAGGTTGGTGGGCTTTATTTTGCAAAAAATAATATAAATTTGTCAAAGCCTAAATTTGTTTTGTGCAAAATTTAAGAAAATATTGATTGAAAGAAATTTTAAAGCACACAACTTTCTATCAGTGACTCCTTTTGAGATGCCTTTTTTTTTAAAGTATGTATTCTTTTGAGATCTTTACATTAGTTTTATTTTTATATTCTTATTTGGTTGGTATGAAGTACTTTCAGCCCTTGTCTAATTATATATGCATTAAATATAAAGTGTCAATTGTATATGCACTAATAAAGTGCTAAACCTCTATAATCTGGGGGGAGGTATTGCTGATAGTTTTAGGGGCTTATTGTGTGCCTTGATTTTTCTTTTTCACTTCCATTCGTCAAATATATTTCTTTCATTACACTATGGATTATAATTTAGTTATGCTTCTCACTCCATACAATTATCATGAGTGGAAAACTAAAGTAGAAATCTTTTTTAGGAGTAAAAGTTTACACAAAATAACTATGGGTATTAAAATTGAACCAACATTAGATGAAGAAAATATTAATTGGTTTAACCGATGTGATGATGCTTATGGTCTATGATGTTTGTTTATATCTCCTGAATTACTCTTCCACATTGAATTTGCAAAATTATCAAATGAGGTCTGGACCATTTTGAAAGAACCCTTTGGGAAGCAGGATGTAATAAGGGGTCATGATATTGAGAATGAGCTCATTAGTTTGAGTCCAGACAACTTTGACATAATACATGACCTCTATACCAAATTTAATTCACTTATGTTGTAGTTGAAATTGTGTGGCATAGAGAAAAAGGATGAACAATTGATACTTTCAATTATTTTCAAGTTAGGTCCTGACTGTTCTATTTTCATCTCTACCTTCCTTGCTATTAAAAGAGCCCTAGGAGTTGTATGTATCATGCCATCTTTAGATGAATTTTACAAAGACTTGACTAAGGAAGAAGACAAGCTTATTCAAATGGGTATATTGAAGTTCTCTAAGTCTCATGCCCTAATTTTTAGTCATGAAAAATAGAAGGCTTCAAATATTAAGGATAAGAAACAAAACAAGGGATACAAGCAAAAGAAGGGTCTTAAAACCTATGCTACATCCAAAACAACAATTAAGACCTCCTCTTCCAATGCCAAACTTAAGATATAAAAGGTTAAATGTGTCTATTGTAAGGGAGTTGGGCATGATGAACATAAATGTATGAAAAAATAGATAGACCACTTAATAATTTTCTTAAGAGGAATAATATAAGTGTTCTTGATACCATCACATAAAGTTTATCAACTCTAGAGTCTTCAAAGGTGAAAGATAGTGGTAAACATAAAGTTAAGCGCAAGGCCCTTTTTATAGTTTCATTTTATCCTTAAACATGGGTAATTGATTATAGTGCTTTGCATCACATGGTTTCATCACAAGAATTTTTCTCATCCTTAGAGCCATGTTCTATGCCTTATATTTTGATAGGTGATGATACTTTTGTAGAAGTTTGTCAGAGAGGGTCTATTGAAGTGAGTGATAGAATATTCAAGGATGTTATATGTGTTCCCTCACTATCAACTAATCTCCTATTGTAAGTGTAGGCTTTTTTCACTAAGTGGTTTTATTTACACAATCTAATTAGATTGCTTAGGTTAATAATATGTCATTAGGTGACATATACTTTAAGTCATTTTCTATTTGTGAGTTAAGTTATTTACCTTTTTGGATGACCTAATTACTCACTATATAATGTACCTTCATATGTAATTTTTAGTTAATGAATGAATGTTGCTAATACATTTTTTTGGTTGTGAAAATATACTTCTTCCATTTTGAGTTGTTCTCCAGATTTCACTACTCTATACAGATTTAGTTTCGTGCATTCAATCCTATCTAATTCAATATTTGATTATGGCCCACTCTAACATGGTATTAGAGCTAAGCTAGTACATGAATGCCATTAATTATGTTATAAGATCTAACACTCTAGCTTGTTTGGGATTTTTCATTGATTTTAGTTATTTAGGGTTTAGTGGAGTTTCTAAAAAATCTATGTAAATTTACATATCCAGAGTCTTTAATTGAAAGACACATAATGCCATTAAATTTAAAAGGTGGTAAAACCCTAATAATAACTTTAAACATGACATAGTTTCATTACAATCAATTTATGTCTACTTCTGGAGGGTTTCAAGGCCCTATTTTAAATTCAAAAAAAAATTGTACATCAGGTGACTTTGAGGAAAAAACCATTTCTATTTTTTTGGGTTTGTCAAAAAACTAAGTGGGTCTTTTCCAAATTTTGAAAAAGTTGTACAAAATTCATATTTTTTGAGTTTTTTTCAACTTGATAGAATTTCCAACCCTTGTAGGGAATTTTGGTAGTTGGGCAGACTTTTGGGTGGTTGCAAGTAAATAGATAAGAACTTGATCATTCTATGAGAAACTTGGTTAAAATATAACCCTCCTATCAGTAACCCTAATGGAATCCAATTACCTTGATCTCATGCCTATGAAAACTCAATGGCTTTGTTCACACACATATCAAAACTTGATGCATCTATTTGTAGCCTAGGTAGAACCTGATGGCTTTACATGCAACCTCAATGAACTCTGATGACCTGGCTCCCATACTTATTAGAGCTTGATTGCTCTGTTCGTAACCTGCATAGACTCTGACCATCATGAAAACACTCTTTGTGGACTCTGACATCCCTACATGCAATGCAAGTAGGCGTCAACCCCTTACACATAACCTAGGTAGAATCTAGCCCCTTTTTGAGTACACTCCAATCTCCACCTACCCTCTTTACATGGTGATATTTAGAAATATGTCAAATTTGATCGATTAAAAAGTGATACTTTTCATTTTAAAATTAGAACCATTTTTTGGGTGACATCACTCTCACATCAATCAAAAATGGGAGGGGGAGCACTCATTTTAAGTCTTAGCCCCTAGTCACATGGGATTTAAGTCCATGATCACTTCCAACTCAAAATTACTTAACTTTTACCCCAAGGGGGCATAATTTTTTTGTGGGGAAGTAAATTCCAAACATTTTCCACCAAATTTTTACACACCCAAAATTATACAAAATGGAGATCATTATTTTTATGAGTAAGAAACATTCAAACTTCTATGACTTTTAGCTTGTTACTCTTGAGGTGCCATTTTTTTGAAAAAGTAATTTTTTTAACTCTACACATTAGTAATATTATGGTGCCTTTTAAAATTAAACATTTAGAAATTCAAGGTGGTTACACATTCCTAGTCTTTCATCACATGTATTTCAACACATACTTCCTTTTTGCACCATGAATCAAAGGTCAGTTTTGATTCTTGCACCATTCAACTATCATGGGTGGAAATTCAAAGTGAAAATCCTCTTGAGTAAAAAATGCTTACATTGAATCATGCTGGTTACAGAAAAATAACCAACACTTGAGGTAGAGAAGATGAAGTGGTTTAATAGAAGTGAATAAGCCTATAGTCTTCTATGCATGTCTATGTCTCTTAAATTGCTCTTTTATATTGAAAATACTACTACTCCTAATGAAGTCTAGACTATATTGGAAAAACTCTTTGGAAAGAAGGACATAATGAGAGGTCATGAGTTGGAGAATAAGCTCATTAATTTGAGCCCATGCAACTTTGACATCATACAAGACTTAGTCACAAAGTTCAAATCACTCAGGTTGTAGTTGAAACTATGTGGCATTGAAAAAAAGGATGATCAATTATTTTTTTCCATCCTTTCCAATTTGGGATCTAACTATTCTGTCTTCATTTCTACCTTCCACACCACTAAATTTGTCCTTAGAACTACATGGACCATGTCATCCTTAGATGACTTTGTTACTAACTTGACTCAGGAGAAAAAAAAGCTTTTTTCAAAGGGGTACACTAAAGTTATATAAATCATATGCCTTAATTATGAATCATGAAAAATAGAAGGCTTCTATCAATAAGGAGATGAAATAGAATAAGAAGGAACTAGAGCAAAGAAATGGTCAAAATTTTGATGCTAAGTTAAAATCATCAAAAGAGTCCTCTTCTTTAGATGGGAAACCCTAGAAAGAGTGACTCACATGTGCTTATTGCAAGAGATATGGGCATGATGAATCCAAATGCATAAAAAAAAAGATTGAATAATAGAATAAGATGCTTGAGAAGCATAGTATCAGTGTCATGATTATTTAAATCAGATTTCATTAGCACAACACTATTATAAGGACAAAGATAATAAAAATGGCAAAGATAAGGGCAAAGCCCTTATTGTAATTATGTCCCAACTATCCACATGTGTAATTGAAGCTGGTGCCTTGCACCACATGGCTTCATCACATGACATGTTATTGTCCTTATAGCCTTGTCATATGCTTTCCATCTTGTTGGGTGATGATACTTTCACAAAAGTTAGTCAGAATGGATATGTTGAAGTTAATTATGGGACATTTCATAATGTTTTATGTGTTCCTTATTTATTTTTAAATCTCTTAACTATCTATTGATCACTCATATTAGTTCAGGTAAGAGAGTTGAGTTCACACCCAATTCAATGGTTATTAGGGAAGTAGACAGTGACTCCATAGTTGTATCTAGAAAAGTAAATCACTAGTCATGATTATATACTTTTTCATATTTTACACTTGATCAACCCTTTGCTACATTGCTCACTCATTCAGATGTGGTGAGTAAATTATGATATGAGTGATTCGACCATCTCAATTATAGCTATTTGGAGTAACTCAATTGTCTTGACATGGTTTCAAGGTTACCACAAGTCATGTTTTTTGATGGAGTTTTCTAGGATTCCATACTTGGTAAGCATCTTGAGAAGTATGACAAGGACAAATCATAGAGAGTTGAATATATATTGGAGATTATTCATAGTGACATTTTGGTTCATTTCCAAAACCTTTATTTAACATGAATAAATACATGCATAATTTCATCGATAATTTTTTTAGGTATACTTGGTTGTACTTAATTAAGTATAAATTTGATATATTTGATCATTTTTAGGACTTTAAGGTGCTTACAAAAAAACCATTAGGTAAATCCATCAATATTTTACACATCGACATTGGTGGTGAGTATGTCAGTAATGATTTTGAGAAATTATACACATACAATGGAATTGAACCAAAATTTATAGCTATATATAATCCTCAAAAAAATAGTATTGTAAAGTGCAAGAACATGTCCTTAAAGGAAATAACCAACTATATGCTACACTCCTAGTCTTTTGTACATCAATATTGGTCTGAGGCCATCAACTGTGCTTATTATATCTAGAATTGAGTTACTCATAAAACATTGAAAGGAGTCACTCATTTTGAATCTTGGAACAAACATAAATGTATATTGAAACACTTTTAAGTGTTTGGATCTCCTACTATTGCCTTCATTATGAAGAAGAAATGAAAGGCAATAGAACTGCAGAGTCAACCTTGCATCTTTGTTGGATATATTGAGGGTGTTAAGGGATATAAGCTTCTCCATCGGACCACTCATGAGTTTTTGATTGAGAGAAGTGTTCCTTTTCAATAAGGCCCTTCAGACTCCCAACTCTCCTTATTCCTTGGATGCACCAGGATTTCATGATAATTCTGATGATTCATATCTACTTGAGCAACTTCTTGATGATCCATATTCTTCTAGTTCTGATGATTAGAATAATGATGAGGATTCACCTCCTCCTTCTCTTAGAATATCTTTAAAGGATGAGGAATCTCCTTTTGACTCTTTGAGAATTAGTCCTCTTTGGACTAGATAGATACTTTAGTTGGCTAATGGGTTTGAGATCCATCAAACACCAAGTGAACCCATTCACAATTCTAGAATGCCCCACATGATTTTATTGCATCTAATTCTAATCCATAGTCATTTCATGAGACATCAATCACTCCTGAGTGGGATATTAATTTGAAAGAGGATTATGGTTCCCTATTGAGGAAAAATAATTAAGATTTAGTCCCTCTTCATAAGGGAAGAAAACTTGTTCAATGTATTCAGATCTATCAAACAAAATTTTTAACAAATGGGTTTGTAGACAGGTTTAAAGCACATTTAGTACAAAAGAGTTTTTCTCAAGTAATTAGCATTGACTATACTGAGATGTTCACCCCAATTTACATAATGAACTCAATATGATGCACTCTTGTTATTTATAGAACATATTACTGGGATGTTCATTAGATGGATGTGAAGAGTGCCTTCCTTCACAGTGACCTTAAAGATGAAATATACATAGAGCAACCACAAGGATTTATGGAACATTCCTCCTTAGTTTTTAAACTTTAAAAATATAACTATGGCCTCAAGTAAGCTCCTTGAGCTTGGTATGTTAAGATGGAATCCTTTATTTTTTTGGTTGGGTTCACCAGATGTCATTCTAATTCGAATGTGTACATGTTATGATAGGATGATTCACTATTGATTTTGGTCCTCTACATGAATGACCTATTGATCACATGGAGTTATTCATCCACCATCACAATGGTGATAAATATTTTGTATGATAGGTTATTAATGATCGACTTGGGCTTGTTACACTACATTCTCAAGATTAAAATTTATCAGTCTAACTCCAAGATCACTATTGCACAATCCAAGTATGCTCTTGATTTGCTTGCATAGTTTAACATGGTTGATTGTAAGCTAGATTTGACTCCTCTTCTATCTAGGGTGAAACTTGAGGCTAATTTTCCATCTCTTTTGGTTGATTTCCTTGTATCAACTACTTGTTGGTAGTCTCATCTACCTTACACACACTAGACCTGATAGTTCATATGTAGTGAGCATTATCTCTAGATTTATGAAAGAACCACATGAGCTATACTAGAAAGAAGCTAAACAGATTCTCCACTACATTAAAGGTACTCATAGTTTTTGTATTCACTTTAGAGTAAGAAAAAATATAAACTTGATTGTTTATACAGATTTAGATTGGGCTAGTGATATGTAGAATCTTAAACTAATTTAGGGTATAGTTTCTCCCCTGGTTCAAATTTGATTAGTTGGTCAAGCAAGAAGCATAATGTTATTACTTTATCTTCTACTAAGGTAGAATGCATAGGATTTTTTAATGCTTCCATTGAGGATATCTAGATTCAAGAGATTATAAATGAGTTTAACATCCAATTTTGATGAAAAACAATCATATTTAGCAATAAACAAAGCACAATCTAGATCTACAAGAATCCAGTCCTTTATTATTGGACCAAGCATATCGATATTCACATGTATTTCATTTGGGAGCTCATTCATGAGAAAGTCATTGATATATGATACATCTAGAAAATGGAGAAAATTATTGATATATTCACAAAACCATTCACTAAGAGTAAGTATCTTAATTTGTGGGATCTTCTTAGGGTTCAGGTTATTGAGCATTGTTTTTGTTGTTGAGGTTTGGCATTGAAATTGTCATTAACATCAAAAGTTGTTCATGAGGTCATTGAACAATGTTTTTGTTTGATTTCATCCTTAAGAGGTATGACATTGGTTGAGAAACATATAAGACAAATGAGAAATATGTAGAATCATCAAAGAGTGTTTCAATATCAGTTTCCAAAGTTGTCAAGTGATTGAACCAAGCAAGAGATTTGAGAAGGCTTGTGCATAGGATGCCTAGTCTTGTGTATGAAGGACCATGGTGGCCTAATGAGATGAATTGACAAGGGAATAAGATCCTATATAGATTTTATTGAGTATGCATATGATTCATTGGATCACTCAGGTGAGTTTTAAAGTGAGCTTAAAGGGGTAGGACATACAAACCTAACATGCAACTAGACTAGTTTTAAACCCTGCCTGACCTAATGAGGTGCCATGAGGTATTGTCAAGGCATATGAAAAATGTATGAAAGTGTTTGATAATGGTAATAGGTTTCATGTAATTTATATTATGTGTTTACATCTTGGAAAATGGATATAGGGTCATTTTCAAGGCCTAATGTGACTTGCAGGTCAAAAGCCTAAAGAGCAAAGAGAGAGATGGTGACCAGATGGATTATCAGGATTAGTTTACAAGGAAAGTGTGATTATGTGAGAATTGATAGAGGTATTTCATGTTTTTTCAAGTATGTTTACCAAGTTTGAGTTCAAAATTTTCAATAAAAGGCAATAAAAAGTGTTTTGAGGTCTCTCATGTGTATAGAATGAAGGGTTCTCAACTCAAGAAAAATTTTCAAGTGTTCGTTGGCACATGTGACCTCTGCATGGGAACCTAAGATATTAATGAGATATTTTTAAGGGTCCTAAATAATATATCAGGGTATTTATTTTTTAAATGATGGCCAATCCTTTATGAATAATCGTTAACACTAAAAATAGTGTTAACCCTCTCTAAAACACTAACAATGACCTAATGTGAAAGATCTTGTTATAAAGGGATCAAAATGGATTGGTATGGATATTTAAGTGATTTTATGTTATATTAAACTCTCTCAATCACCTTCATGTGTGATTGGTTAGTCAGGTGAGTGAGTGGACCCTATAGGAAAGGTTCTGTTTCTCAAAGATTTATTGTAGTAGTCATAGTTGACCAAGTCAAAGTTACTAAATGGATGAAGGTTCAATATTGAGACTTTTAAATTATATCCATGCTGATGTTTTAGAATATTATATCCCTTAGGTGTGCTAAACTAGTCTTACAAGTTGACTAGTCACTAACAAGCTTAATGATGCAAACAGTGAGAAAACTAGGTAGAAGTGAGAAGTTGTTTAGGGATGTGTTATCATGGATTAGGGATGAATCCAATTGAATGAAGAAGTTTTTAATGACCGTTAATAAATTTTAATGTTGTATATACATATATATATATATATATATATATATACATATATATATATACATACATATATATATACATACATATATATATATATATACATATATATATATATACATATATATATATACATATATATATATACATATATATATATATATACATACATATATATATACATACATATATATATACATATACATATATATATATATACATATACATATACATATATATATATATATATACATATACATATACATATAAATACATATACATATATATACATATACATATATATATACATATATATATACATATATACATATACATATATATACATATACATATATATATATGCATATATATATATATGCATATATATATATGCATATATATATATGCATATGTATGTATATATATATATGTATGTATATATATATATATGTATGTATATATATATATATATGTATCTATATATATATATGTATATATGTATATATATATATATATATGTATGTATATATATATATGTATATATATATATATGTATATATATATATGTATATATATATATATATATACATATATATATATACATATATATATATACATATATATATATATATATTAGATTAGTGGATATGATGAAAATGTTACTCATAAGTTGACCTATCTTGTTCAAATGAGACAATGAGGTACAAGACTATGAGATTAGTTTGTAAGACCAAATGTTTCCATGTGACCATATTATCTATCTATCTAAGAAAGGTATAATGACCAATATGATCATATAAATAAATTATATATTTTTTATATTGGTTTTATAGGTGTTTTAGGTATTTATTTTTGTGAGTGTGTTTTGATGCTACTTGGAAATTCTAACTAGGCTACTTATAGAAAAGGGTTTGAGTCTTGTTTTCCTGGGTAATTAAGTATAATTAACTTGGTGAATTTTTTAAGTTAATTTATATTATTTGTGTTAATTTTTCACATGGTTTTTTTTTTAAATTGTCCTTATGCTTCAATTGTTTAAGACAAACTTTTTGGGTATGCACAGGCCTAGTATGAGCAATGTTTTGAGAAGAGGTTCAAGTGGTGGTTGGACATAAATGGTGTTATGGACCTCAAATGAATTTGTATAAGGTATATTTGAGTGATATTTTATATTTTACTATGATATGAGAAGTTTTATATTGTTCCAAATAGTTCAAAGGGTAATGTGTGCTAATGAAGACCTAATTGAATTAGATCTCTTTAAGGCCTAAAAAGGGATTTTCATCCTATATGATATGATTGACCTATTTTAATGTTTGATTCATGTTTCTAGAATGTTATAAGTCATATTTAATTTAAAATATAAGTGGGAAATTTTTTATGGCCGACCAAGATGTGTATGAGCAAGAGCCTAGTATAAGAACAAGGCCTAATTGCCCAGTTAGTATGCATGAGAGTTAAAGTGAAAGATATATAGTTTTTATGAGATAAAATAGGTATTATATACCATCAATAGGTTGAATATAAACTATAATTAAGATATAATATGGGTACTATAGATGACTATCAAGGTTAAATTAATTAATTGGTCTTGAAGAGACCTAATTGAGCAATGAAGGCGAGAGATCAGTTTGAGAAGGATAGAAGTGTGTGAAGAGTTGAAGAAAGAGATAATCATATATTGTATGAGAAAAAAGTGTTATAAAGGTGATAAAATATTTAATGTGGTTGATTTGGTGTTGATTCATCTAGGGGTTGGTGCCTCCTTACAAGTGTTTGTTAAATCCTAGTCAAGTTGGTACGTGGCTAGTTAGGGTTGGCATTCTAAGTGAAGTTGGTGATTCAATAAATATTGATGTTTGAACTATAGGATAATATTAAATTTTCATAATCATTATTTTTTCTTCTCATTGAGGTTTTACCACTCAAACAAGTGTTCTATGTGTTATTTTCTTGTCTCATGCTCATAGCTCTTAATGTGTTGTTAGTTCACTATATTATTTTGATAGTTCATGAATGATAAAGTAAAGTTGTAAAAGTTTTAAACAATGATTCAACCCCATATTATTCATTATTATTTCAATAATTTGCATCAAATCCTATTCTTTTGAGGTAAGTATAACATCTTGAAGGTGATCCTAAGAAGCACTAAATTATCTTGTGATCAACATGAAGAAGACAACATGTACGATGAAGAAGTCTTATATGATAGTGAAGAAGGAGAATATGAATTAGACCTTAAATATGAGATCATAACTACCCTTTATTATTTGAAACATCAAAATAATACTATCAAGGATCTCAAGAGTTAGTTGTAATAGGTCAACACAAGGTGTAAGTCAAAGGAAGTTAAGCATGACTAGTTGAAGACAAAGTTATATTCCTTGAAGGTTGAGCATGAACAACTCATAAATAAATTGAATAATTTTGAGATATATCATGATAATTCAAAATAATTCAAGAGTATGAACATGAAAATATCCATCATAAAACCCAATGCTATAAAGGACAAGTCATCTTGGAACCATGGTAAGTACAAATATGTTATTTGCTACAGCAGTCACAATATAGAACACATTGAAAAATTCTACTCTAATAGAGTTAGAAGATCCACAAGATTAAAAAATACATATGAACCTCCTAAAATGAATAATAATGATAAAACATTGGTATGGAAGCCAAATCAAACTAGGTTAGATCATATTGAGCTCAAGAAGCAAGATAGACTATTTGCCAAGGAGGAACAAAAGACCAAAGAGGACTCTATGTTAGCTTAGACTTCCTTTCACATTCAAGATGAAGGCATTAAATTATATATAGATAGTTTTTTATCAAGCCACATGATAGGAGATAAAAACAAGTTCATCTCATTAAAGAAGAATGTTATAGGAATAATGAGATTTGGAGACAATATAACTGCCAATATAGTTGGCAAAGGTGTCTTGAGTTTAGATAATGGAAAGACCAAGATAAAAAATGTGTTATATGTGGAAGTTTTGAAACATAAATTTCTTAGTGTGAGTCAAATTTTCAATCAAGGACACACACAAACCTTTCATGACATATGGTGTGATATAAGGAGACTCAAATCAGGAAGGTTAATTGACAATGCCAAGAGGATTAAGAACAACTTATATGTATTGAATGAGATCAAGAAGGAGAGATGTTTCATGATCAAGATAAATGAAATTTGGATATGTCATATAAGGTTAGGTCACCTAAAATTTGACAACCTAGTCAGGATTAGCACTAAGAAGTCTGTGAAGAACATGCCTAAGATCATCAAACATACAAACATACTTTGTAGGGCATGCTAACATGGTAAGCAGACTAAAATTTGACCTTTGGAGTTAATACACATTTGTATTTGTGGGCCTACAAGAATTAAAAGCATTCAAGGATATAGCTACTTCATGTTACTTATTTATGATTACACAAAAATGACTTATGTTGCATTCTAGAAAGAGAAATAAGAAGCTTTTGACAAGTTCAAGGCATTTAAGGATATTTTTGAGAATGATAATAATGGGAAGATAAGGTTCCTAATATTTGATAAAGGAGGAGAGTTTTGGTCCAATGATTTTGATTTTTCTGTGAGGTTCATAGAATAAGGAGATAATTCTCAGTAGCTAGGACACCTCAACAAAATGGGGTAGTGAAAAAGAAGAATAGGACAATTCAAGAGATGGATAAAACTATGATAAATGAGTCTATATTATGTGATGGATATTTTAGAGAGCTAGTGAGAAATTTTGTCTACATTTTAAATATAGGATAAATAAATATTAATGACAACAAGACCCCTTATGAACTATGGAAGGGCAAATCTACCAATATGGAAACATTAGAGTGTTTGGGAGCAAATGTTTCATCAAAAAAGATGATGAGGATTTGGGTAAGTTTGATTCTATATTTTATGAAGAAATATTCTTAGTATACTCATAAATGAGCTTAGCCTATAGATGTTATAACAAGAGACTATAAAATAAAGTGGAAAGCAACAATGTGAAGATTGATGAGATAAGGAAATATCACTCACAATCAAAGAACACTTTAGAGAATCTGGACTTCAAAAATAAAGAGGATACTATAGAGGATGATGAGTAGTAATAAGTTGAAGAGAGACATGAATTAAAAGGACCCTCAAGATAGATTCAAAGAGATCACCCTAAATCTCAAATTATTGGCAACAAGAATGTAGGTATGCAAACAAGGATAAGATTGGTAAGTAATCTAAATCAAGAGAATGTTGATCTACTATGCAAGATTGAACCTAATAGTATTATAGAAACAAACAAATACAAATTTTGGATAGATGTTATGACTGAGAAGTTAGACTAAATAGAGAAGAATGAGACTTGGGAACTAGTTCCTAGGCCTAAAGACAAGAATGTCATTGACATAAAATGGGTGTTTATAAACAAGTTGAATGAAGATGGAAAAGTCACTATGAATAAGGCTAGATTGGTATGTAAGGTATATGCACAAGTTGAAGGGGTAGACTTTGAGGAGACATTGTCACCAGTAAGAATATTGGAGACCATCAGACTATTTCTAACATATGCAGGATTCAAAGGATTCAAGGTATACCAGATAGATGCCAAATCTACCTTTTTGAATGAGAATTTGGAAGAGGAAGTGTACATTGAGAAACATGAATTGTTATCACTATCAAATGACAAATACTATGTTTTTAGGTTAAAAAAGACTCTATATGTTCTAAAGTAAGCTCCTAGATCTTTGTATGCTAGGTTGGACAAGTATCTATTGGATCAAGGATTCAAATGAAGATTTGTAGATAGTAATATATACATCGAGATAGAAGATGACCATCAGTTGATAGTAGTTGTCTATGTGGATGACATCATGATTGGTGGAAATAATGAGAACATGACAAAGGCCTTTGGAGAGGTGATGAAGAAATAATTTGAGATGTCCATGCTAGGAGAACTATCATTATTTCCTGGGTTGTAAATCACTTAATATAAAAATGTTATATTCATCTCATAAGACAAGTACATAAGAGAGATGTTGAAGAAGTTTGAAATGGAGGATTATAAGGCAGTTAGTACACCCATGATCATATGATGTAAGTTTAGAAAGTAAGATGAGTCTTCAAAATTCAATCAAATGTCATATAGGTCAATGATTAGAAGTTCGTTGTATACCACTACCTCTAGACCTGTCATCATGAAAAGGGTAGGTATTATGGGAAGGTTTAAAGTAAATCCAAAGGAGAATCATTTATAAGTAGTCAAAATAATACTTAGATATCTCAAGGAGACTATGGAGTATAGATTGTGGTATCCAAGAAGTAAGGATTTTACTTTGATAGCCTACACAGATGCATATTGGGAAAGAAGTATAGATGATAGGAAGAGTACCAATGGAGGATCCTTCTTCCTAGGTGGGTGCCTAGTTTCATGGATAAGCAAGAAACAAGCATCAATAGCCTTCTCCACTTATGAGGCTGAGTAAATTTTAGCATCTTTGTATTACACTTAGGTCCTATGGATGAGATAGACCCTAAAATACTACAAGGTAGAGTATGATGGTCCTAGTCCTATCTATTGTGACAATGCAAGTGTTATAAGCATCTCAACGAACCCTATCATGCACTCAAGGAAAAAACACATTCCCATCATCTATAATTTTATAAGAGAGAAGGTAAGTGAACAAAGTGTCAAACTTGAATATGTTTCTACATAGGATCATATTATAAACATCTTGACCAAACCACTGCCAAAGGTTACTTTTGAACACCTAAGTTAGGAATTGTGTGTAATTCCTATCCTTAGTAATAATTAAAGAAGCCAATTACTTAGGGGGATCTAATCATGCTCATTATCTCCAAGAATAGGTGAGTTAATTTAAGAAGGTATGCATAGAGATAGGGGAAGCATGTTTATTTTATGTCTCATAAACTCATAGTTTTATGTGTTGAGTATTTTTATTGTAAGGAGTATGATCCAAAGAATTACAAACATCACTTTGTCATTTACATAAAAGGGGGAAAAATAATAGAATGGGGAGATAAGGATGATAATTTTTTAGTATGGTTTTTTATCAATGACAAGGGGAGATTGTTGATCATTATATCTGTTGTTGAGGTTTGGCATTGAAATTATCATTTATGTGAAAGGTTGTTTATGAGGTCATTGAACAATGTTTTTGTTTGATTATATCCTTGAGAGGTATGACATTGGTTAAGAAACATATAATGAATGTGATAAATATTTATAATCATCAAATAGTGTTTCAATATCATTTTCCAAAGTTGTCAAGTGTTTGAACCTAACAAGAGACTTGAAAAGGCTTATGCATAGGATGTCTAGTCTTGTGCATGAAGGAGCATTGTATCCTAGTGAGATGAATTCACAAGGGAATAATAGGTTTTATATATTTTATTTATTATTTATATGATGTATTGGAACACGTAGGTGAGTTTTAAGGTGAACCTATAGGGGTAGGACCGACAGACCTAGCATGCAACTAGACTAGTTATAGACCCTACCTGACTTAATGAGGTGTCATAAGGTATTTTCAAGGCATATGAAGAATGCAAAGAATTATTGAGCATGGTAGGAATTTATATTTCATTTATATCATGTTTTGATATTTTTAAAAGTGGAAGAAGGTTAGTTTGAAGAACTAATGTGACTTGCAGTTCAAAAGCCTAAAGAGCAAAGAGAGAGATGGTGGCTAGATGAAGTATCAAGATCAATTTCCAAGAAAAGTGTATGTGAAAATTAAAAAAGGAATTTGATGTTTTTTAAAGTATGTTTACTAAGTATAAGGTCAAAATTTTTAATAAAATTCAAGAAAACATTTTTTGAGGTCTCTTGTGTGCACCAAATAAAGGGTTCTCAACCCAAGAAGAACTATAAAGTATTCATTGGCATGTGTAATCTCTGCATAGAAAGCTGAGATATTGAGGAGATATGGTTAAGGGTCCTATATAATTTCTCTAGACATTATTTTTTTAAATGAGGGGCAATCCTTTATGAATAATTGTTAACATGAGAAATAGTGTTAACCCTCTCTAAAACCCTAATAATGACCCAATGTGAAAGATATTATTTTAAAGTGATCATAATGGATTTTAATGGATATTTAAGTGATTTAAGGTTAAATTAAAATCTCTCAAGTACCTCTAGGTTTGATTTTTTTTAGGTGAGTGAGTGGACCCTATAGGAAAGGCCTTGTTTCATGAAGATTTATTGTAGAAGTTAGAGTTGACCAAGTCAAATTTGATAAATGGATGAATTTTTAAGATTGAGACTTGTATCTTATGTTCATGCTGGTTTTTTAGTATATTATATTTCTCATGCATGCTAAACCAATCTTACAAGTTGACCAATCGTTAATAGGCCTAATGGTGCAGATAGTGAGAAAACCAGGCAGAAGTGAGAAGTTGTTTAGGGATGTGTTATCATGGATTAGGGATGAATAAAATCACATGGATAATTTTTTAAATACCTTTAATACATTTTAATGTTGGATATATGTTTTGGAGGTTAGTTGATATGAGGAAAATGTTGCTCATAAGTTGATCGGTCTTGTTCAGATGAGATAATGAGGTACAAGACTATGAGATTGGTCTACAAGACCAATATTTCCATGTGATCATATTATATATCTATTTTATAATGGTTAAATTAAACAATATTATCAGTTAAATTAATTTAAAGTTTTTTACATTGGTTTTATAGGTGTTTTAGGTCATTGTTTCCATGACTATGTTTTGAGTCTAGTTGGTAATTTTGACTGGGCTACTTGCAGAGAAGAGTTTGAGTCTTTTTGTCCTATGTAATGAAGTATAATGAATTTTTTTGACTTTTTAATTTCATGAATCTTATGTATGTGCTATTTTTTCCATGGTTTTTTATAAAAATTGTGCTTATGCTTCAGTTGTTCAAGATAAACTTTCTAGGTATGCACATGCCTAATATGACTAATGTTTTGAGAAGAGGTTCAAGTGGTGGTTGGAACTAAAATGTTTTTTGGACATAAAGTGTGATGGAATAACACAAATAATGGGAGGGGGTGAATAAGTTTATAAAATTTTATTTCAATTCCATATATCATTCATTAACCTTTCAAACCAATACAGTGATCAAGCAAAGCATAGAAAAGAAATCACATAAACATGAAACAAGATATCAACACATGAACACAAGAGATATGTGGGAAACCCTCATCTAGTATAAAACCCACCAAAACACCACTTATAATACTATCCTATAATCAATTAATTAATGTTTAGTGAGGCAATAACCCCTTACTAGTCAAGCACAAACTCAACTAGTCCTTTTGCAAGCTTCAACCTATAAGGAAGAACCAACCCCTAAGTGACTCAGAACCAACTATCCACTTAAAGTAAAATTATAAAAGATTCAACTTACAAATCATCTCCCACTCCCTCTTGACTAAGCACCAACTTAGCCAAGATAACTTGATCACCTTCACAATACCTTATTACTTAATCAACAGATGGTGACCTCTTCTTTAGTTCTCTATATTCTCTATCCAATGTCATAAATTAGGAACATATATATGATGAAACTTTAATGCTATATAAATCAACACAAGATCACTCCAACACTCTCAAACTGTCTCTTCAAACAAGAAAATCTACCCTTCTTTTACTTCACTCAAACAACCTCTTACTAGGCTCATTAGGTCAACTGACCTTATCATTCACACTCAGACTTCCTGTTAGATATTCATGAATTATCCTCTAATCCATTTTTATGGTATAAATGACCTACTTATTCTCATCAAAGAGCTCTTTTCTTCACTTGTTCTTGCATTCCTTAACTATCCCAAATAGGCCTATTATGCCTTATATATATACAAGACTCTTTCGTACATCCTCCTTAGTCAAACAAAAATCTCTTAATACTTAGATCACCCTTGAAATATATCAATAAAAAAATTTCACATAATAATAGTATCTCAATTAGGTTTGCCAAACTCATTTAGACCCTAATCTTCTTCTAAGCCTACTTAGAGACCTAATGCATTAGGTTTATCTTAACCACACATTACCACTCTGACCCCTTAGAACATCTTTAGGCATACCAAATGGATGAAAAACTTTATAAACCATACTAAAGGCCTTATCCAACATCATCTAGGCTTCACACCACCTATTCGGTCCATTCACCACTTGAACCATGCCATTAACCCTACTGACAATTAAGCCTTCACACACAAAAAAAGTTTGCCTTGAAAATATGAATCATACAACCAAATATCAAACATAAACATGTCCTTAAATAAAATTAACATAACCTTTATGACCTAAGAAACATCACCAAGTGATTTAGTCTTCACCATATAAGCCAAAAGGCCTTAAGAACACTCTTGTAAAAGGCTTACTTAGAACTGTCAACATATAGTCAAGAACATTTGACTTTACATACTTAAACATGGACTTATCATTAAGATAAATAAATTAAAATGAACCTTTGATACCTAAAAAACATATTCATATGCAATATATCCTTCAAATTTTTCCAAACCATCCCAGACTCATATCTTCTAGATGGCTACTCAGAATTGCCTGAATGTTCCAAAACATAGTCATTTAGAATGTTGTCTTTAGCAATTTTAATGGTAATTAAAAGACTTATAATTTATATTAGTAGTTTATATGTGATATTTATAACATCATCCAAAATATATATCATTTTTTTTAGTTTTGATCATTGGTCTTGTAGACTAATTTGTTAACTCTCTCTTTCACAATGCTTACACATCTAGATAATCCATTTTGGCTTCCATATTATAACCTCTTAAAGTGAATTTAAACATTAAATAAATAATTTATATATGATATACATCTCAAAAAAAATGTGAAGTGAATTTGATACCTTGACTCATGATATAACATTTCAGACTCATTACTCCATCTTGCATACCCAGAATTGTCATTTTGTCTTGAGAACCAGTCATGGTGAACATGCATTTGAACACTTGTGTATACACAATAATAAATTAATAATTAATTATTATGATCCTTATACATATTTATAACACCTTTAAATAAAATGGTATAAATATATAATGGCAAATATGGATCATATAAACCAATCTCTTAACCTTATATCTTCATTGTCCATCTTCACTAGATAGGTCATCTTGTGAATAAAATTTTAATTGTTTATGTGCATAAAAAAAATTATAATAAATTGTGAAAGGTGATATAAGTCTTTAAAAACCACCTCAAATAATTGGATCCATTCCTAATCCATTGTAACATATCCCTAAACACATTCTCACTCTTGTCTAGTTTTCTCACTGTCTTCATTATTAGCCCAATTTAGCGATAAGTCAACTTGAGTGACAAAAATAGTTGAAAAAAAGGATATAAATTATAAAAATAACATCATGTATAATAAAAACAAGTATCAAACTTCATCCTCCATCCATTTTCATTCTTTGACCTGGTAACCTTTCTTACTATACCAAATTTATAAGAAACAAGTGATTTTTTGTAGCTTCCTCTCACTATATTGATAATATACTACCACCTATAAATGATTTAGGAAGTTAAATACAACCTAAAAATACTTACATAGGAATAAAATATCATTCTAATCACATTTTAAGAAGTTATTTAACATCGGGTCATTATGAGGGTTTTATACCAATTTCCATTCTTAACATTTGTTCATAGAAATTTGTCCTAAAATCCTCCTCCTAATTCTTGGAAAACATTTTAAGGACAATTTTATATCTCTACCCAAGATATCAACTTCCCATGCAATAATCACAAATGTGAACAAGCATCACAATTTTCTTCTCAGGTCTTCATTTCTTCATTTTGCACACATAAGAGACCCTCAAACTCATTTTCGTGCTTTCTCTTTCAAATCAAGACCTAAAACCTCATGATAACTCTTGTAAAAAACTCTTACACTTATTTCAAAACTCAAATGAGCTATAACACATTGGAAACTAACTTTGACCCCTCACTAGGCCACACTAGGTCTCTTTGCATGTTAGGTATTAAAATGTCTGTCACATTTTAGACCTTTAATATACCTTAAAAACTCTTTCAATAATATAAAAACATCATACCTATGTCATACATCCTCATATCATGCTTAATAAAAATCACAAGTCTCCAAACCCGATCATGATGCCTCATCATGCTATATCCATGCTAAAGAACAAGTCCATTCACACAGACCTACTTGGTACCATACCACTTTGAGACCTTCCCACCACTGTAGATGCATTATAAGACTAGATCTCATGCCAAAAAACCTCAGGTCATGCTTAAATACTACCACACATCTTCTCACAAGCCTCGACTAACTTACTTCACCAAGATTTGATATGCATTTCTTTACGAAGACAAGATTAGGTTTCATAAAACACCATGTATCTTCATAAGATCACTTCTATGACATCAATGACACTCAATTTACCAATGAAATCAATGAATAAATTAATTCTATGAACACAATAATAGGAACATACCTCAACAATATCCCCATTTATCATTGATGGAAAACACTCTCACAAAGTAGATCAATCTCATCTCTCCAAGCAATAATTTCTCCCAATCAAGTCTTCCCCCCTTTGAAATTAATGAAAAAGGGTCATATACACTCTCAAAATATCATTCACACATATCCAATAATCCTTAGACCTAACCGAGAAAGTTCCCCCTTTGTCTATACCTACTTTTATTCAAGCTTCTCAACCCATCATGGCTTACATCACTTCAAAGCATCTTCATAGAAACACACAGTCAAATAGGTCTTGTTAAGAATGACACAAAACTTATATTATCCTCAGAACTCTGAATATCTTCATGTCATAACAAAAAAATCCCTTTATAACTTATGAGGTCATCTTGACATCAGAAAAACATTTTAACTCATGACATAACCTTTAGATAAACATTACTTCAACATTCTTCAAAAGTAACTAGAAATTTATCATGCTACAAGAATTATTACCTTTATAATTTTTTTACTCACCTTTAGGGCATAACCAACTTGAAATCACATTTTTAGAACCAACTTCAGATCATGGATCATATGATCAATAATTTCTACCTTCAGAGGCGTTGATTGGTCTTATAGACCAATCTTCAACTCTCACTTCACTTGTTCTATCCTTGATACTTAGACAACACCTTGCAATAAAAAAATCATTGTAAAACATGATACCTATTGTATAAACATTTCAGAAAATCCATCTAACACTCTACTAATCTCTATATGTCAAATAAGAACCATTTGCATCATTATCATTCTTAAAAAGGTTTATAGACACAAGAAACCTTTAAACCCTCATACCCATGTTCAACATGTCTTTGAGATTTAAGACCTTGATGACACATCAAATCACTTTTATCATTCATCTAAAATGACCAAAATCTCCACATCACTCATCAAGTCACCCTATATCTATCAAAAACATAGACCTTAAGCACAATCCTCTTTCATTGAGATTTTCTTATGTAAGGGCATACTTTCAAAACTTCCTTAGTGCATGGAATATGACTAAAATGAGGTAATAACATAACATAACATAAAAATAACCAATTCAAGGTCAATAGATAGGTTTTAAATCCACCTTAGTCCTCCCCAGTTCTCTAGGTAATAACATAGTCAACAAACTTTGACTTTGACCTACAATAAATGCACTTATATGGACATTCAAGTCTCCAAATCACCTTTAGGATAATATATAGGAAGTCTACTTCATATTTTAATTTTACACCACATGTTTTGACCTCTTCCATGGCTTCTACAAGTAAAATAATGTTCTTAGGTCCCAAAAATTCATATACAGTGATTTGAATTCAAACCCCAATGTTTATATTTTTGAATCTCCAACAACTATTTCTTGAAGCATAAATTTGACTGCCTCTGGCACATCACTTTACAAAGGATCAATTTTATAAGATCATAACTTGATCTAGAGAATACATCAAGATACCAGACTTGTAGGAAATGATCTTGGCACTATAGAAAACACCTTCGTGAAACCCTTTGACTAGAGTTGACTTTCTAGGTACATGTAATAAATACACATGCAAACTAGTCTCTTCATACCTTCAATATGTTCAATGATGGTCTAATTTATCTTAAGTTATAATGGATTTTTTACTCTCTCCAAAGGATCATGAGAAACACTAGAACCTCACAAATGCATCTAGGGAACCCTCAAAACATCCTATATCACCTCAATGACCTACAAACACTTTTTGCACCTAACCATAACAAAAAAAGCTTCCTAAATCTATGATGCATCTCACATATGCTCCCCTATCATCATGCACACCTTGGTCTACTTTAATCTACCAATATCTTGAACCAACATCCATATTGAGATAGACTTTGTAGACCACCTTGGAATGCCTCTAATGTCATCAAAAATATCTCCAAACTTATTAACTCCTTCAACCCATCTTCCTATTATCTTATCATGTAGTCTTATTATTCACACCTAAATCATGACCTAGATCATCCAAACAACTATACTTATTGGTTTTTTTTCAAACTCTCTCTTTCTATACTAAGACTGATGTAAACACCTTTTTATCATGCAACATCTAACAAAACTCAACAAGCATCCACCAAGATTTCTTCTTCCACAAACTGATAAATAAATTGATCTTGAAACTCTCCTTCACAAGCTTATTCATCATGTGCTTTTAGGATCACCTTCAATATGTCAATCCTTTTACAAAAGATTAGCTTTGATATCAATTATTGGAAGCACAACCACTAAGGGGGGTGGTTTGAATCAGTGTAGAAACTTTTCTTTCCATTTCATATTTCATTCATTAACCTTTCAAACCAATAAAATGATCAAGTAAATCATAGATAAGTAATCACATAAACATGAAGCAAGATATCAACACATGAACACAAGATATATGTGTCAAACCCTCATGGGGGATAAAACCCACTGAAACACCACTTGGACTACTATCCTATAAGCAGTGAATCAAAATTTAGTGAGACATGAACCCCACAAGGAGCACTAAACCCTTACTAGTCAAGTACAAACTCAATTAGTCCTTTATCAAGATTCAACTTATAAGGAGGAACCAACCCCCTAAGTGACTCAACACCAACTCAGCCACTTCAGGGATACTTCTACAAGCTTCAACCTACAAGACAACTCCCACTCCCTCCTAACTAACAATCAACTCAGTTAAGATAACTTGATCACCTTCATAACACCTTGTTTCTCAATAAATATATGGTTACCTCTTATTTAGCTCTCTATCTTCTCTATCCACTATTATAAACTAGGAATACATATCTAATGTAACTTTGATAGTCTCTCAATCAACATAAGATCACTCCTTCAACACTCTCAAACTGTCTCTTTAAACAAGAAAATATACCCTTATACTTCACTCAAACAACCTCTTACTAGGATCATTAGGAAAACTAACTTTGTCATTCACACTCAGACCTCTTGTTGGATATTCATGACCGATCCTCTACTCCTCTTTTATGGTCTACATGACCTAATTTTTCTCCTCAAATAACTATTTTCTTCACTTGATCTTGCATTCCTTAACTATCCCAAATAGACCTATTATGCCTTGTATAAATACAAGACTCTTTCTTGCACCCCCTTTAATTTTCCTCCTCAAATAACTATTTTCTTCACTTTCTCTTGCATTCCTTAACTAACCCAAATAGGCCTATTATGCCTTGTATAAATACAAGACTCTTGATTGCACCCTCCTTAGTTAGCCAAAAATATCTCCATACTTATATCACCCTTGAAATATATCAGTACACATGTTTAACATAATAATAAGAACACCATTAGGTCATCCAAACTCATTTACACCTTAATATTCTTCTAGGCCTACTTAGAGACCTAATGCATTAGGTCTATCTCAACCACACATTACCAATCTGACCCATTGGAACATCTTGAGGCATACCACATGGATGAAAAAGTTAAAAAACCATACTAATAATAATTATACAACATAATATAGGTTTCACACCACTTATTAGGTCCATTCACCACTTGAACTACATCATTAGCCCTACTCACAATTAGGCATTCACACACAAAAAAAGTCTACCTTGAAGATATAAATCATAAAGACAAATATGTCACACAAAAATGTTTTTAAATAACATGAACATAAAATTCATAAACTTATAAAAATCACCAAGTTTTTTAGTCTTCACCACATAGGCCAAAAGGCCTCAACAACACTCCTGTAAAAGGCTTCCTCGGAACTACCAAACACTGCCAACATATAGTCAAGAACATTTGATTTTACATACTTGAATGAGGACTTATAATGAATATTAATACATTAAAATAAAAAATTTATACCTATATAACATATTAATAACCAATATATCCTTCAAATCTATCCAAATCACCCTAAACTCATCTCTTCTAAATGACTACTTAAAACTGCCTGAATGCTCCAAAACATAGTCATGTAGAATGTTATATTTATCACTTGTAAGGGTACTTAAAATAATTATAATTCACATGAATATTTTATATGTTATAATTATAATATCCTATAATATATATATCATTGTTTCTAGTGTCAATCATTGGTCTTGAAGACCAATTTGTTAACTCTCTCTTTCACAGTGCTTACACATCCAAATAAGCCATTTTGGCTTCCATATTACAACCTCTTAAAGTGAATTTACACATTATATAAATAATTTATATATGATATAAATATAATAAATATTTTAAAGTTAATTTTATACATTGAATCATCAAATAACATCTCAGACTCATCACTCCATCTTGCATACCCAGAATTGGCATTCTGTCTTAAGAACCAATCATGGCGAACATGCATTATAAAACTTATGTATAAAAAATAATAATAAAATTATGCATGATTATGATCACTATAAATATTTATAACACCTTCAATCACAAATTAATATATGTATAATTGTAAATATGGAACACATAGACCAATCTTTAAACCTTATATCTTCACTGTCCATCTTCACTAGATAGGTCATCTTGTGAATAATGTGTTGCTTGTTTATGTGCATCACAAAAAATTATAATAAATGGTGAAAGGTGATATAAGTATTAAAAAAAAACCTAAATCAATTGGATCCATTCATATTCCACTGCAATGTAACCCTAAACACATTCTGACTCTTGTCTAATTTTCTCACTGTCTTCACTATTAGACAAGTTTAGTAATAGGTTAACTTGAGTGACCAAAATATTTGACACAAAAGATATAAAAAGTAAAAATAACATCATGGAAAATAAAAAATATTATCAAATTTCAACCTCCATACTATACCAATTTTTTGAGAAACAAGTGATTTTTGGTAGCTTCCACTCATTATCCTGACAAGATACTACCACTTGGATATTATTTATGGAGTTAAATACAAACTAAAAACACTTACCTAGGCATACAAGATAATTTTGATCACATTTGAAAATTTTATTCAACATCAGGTCATTATAAGGGTTTTGAGAGGGTATTAGACCAGTTTCCATTCTTAGCATTTGTTCATATAACTTTGTCCTTGAATCCAAATCCTAATGATTGGAAAAAAGTTAATACCATTTTAAATATATCCCCAATATATCACCCATGTAATAGTCACATGTGTCAAAAAACATCAAGCATTCTTGCTCGGGTCTTCATTTCTTCATTCTACCCACATAGGAGACCTTTAAACTCACTTTCATGCTTTCTCTTTCAACTCAGGACCTAAAAATTCATTATCACTCTCAGAAAAACATCATAAAATTCTTTCAAAACTCAAATTATCTATATCACCTTGGAAACTAACTTTGACCTATCATTAGGCCACACTAGGTCTCTTTACACGTTAGGTCTTGAATTGCCAGTCACACTTTAAACCTTGAATATACCTTGAAACCTCCTTCATTGATCTTAAAACCTCATACTTATGTCATACATCCTAATACCATGCTTAATCAAGCTCACAAGTCTCCAAACTTGATCATTATACCTCATCATGCCATATCCATTCTCAAGAACAAGTCCATTCACATAGACCTACTAGGCACCCACTTTAAGACCTTCCTACCACTGTAGATACACTCTAAGACTCATTATCATGCCAAATAACCTCATTACATGATCAAATAATACCACACATATTATCATAAGCCTAATCTCACCTACTCCACTAGGCTTTACTATGCATTCCTTTACCAAGACAAGACTAGGTTTCACAAAACACCATGTATCTTCACAAGATCACTTCTAGGATATCAATGACAACATTAATGCCAAAAATACACCAATAAGAAAATACCTCAATAAATTGAAACTGGATAAGGTATATTTTAGTGATATTTGATATGTTCATATCGTGTGAGAATTTTGAGAGTGCTCCAAAGAGTTCAAAGGGTAACATGTGCTAATGAAGGCCTAATTGAATTAGGTCTCCTTAAGGCCTAAAAAGGGGTTTTGGTCATTTATTATATGAATAAACTATTATAATGTTTGATTCATATTTTTGGTATGGTATAAGGCCTATTTAATTGAAAATCTAAGTAAGAAAGTGTGTATGGTTGACCAAGAGTCTTATGAACAAGAGACTAGTATAAGAACAAGGCCTAATAGGCCTAATTGGGTAGGTAGTATGTATGACAGTTGAAGCAAAAGATATAACATTTTGAAGATATAAATGAGGTATTATATACCATCATTATCATGAATATAAACTATCATTAATATCTAATAGGGGTACTATAGATGACTATCAAGGTCAAATGAGCTAATATGTCTTGAAGAGACCTAATTGAGCAATGAAGGCTAAAGACCAGTTTGAGAAGGATAGAAATGTGTGAAGAGATGAAGAATGATATCATTTATTATATGAAACAAAGGTTTTTAAAGGTGATAAAAGGTTTAAGGTATCTGAGTTGGTGTTGAGTCATCTAGGGGGTTGGTGCCTCCTTGCAAGTGGGTGTTTGCTAAAGCCTAGTCAAGTTGGTGCTTGGCTAGTTGGGATTGGTACTCCAAGTGAATTTGGTGCTTCATTAAATATTTATGTTTGAATTATAATACTATAGGCCATTTTCATCATTAGTGTATTTTTTCCCTTTAGGTTTTTCCACTCAAACAAGTGTTTTATGTGTTATGCTCTTGTCTCATTCTCATAGTTCTTAATGTGTTACTAGTTCACTATATTATTTTGATAGATCATGAATGATAAAGTAAAGTTGTAAAAGTTTTAAGGACTAATTCACCTCCATCTCAGTCATTGTGCTTCTAACATGGGCAACTCTAACTTCTTACTCCTTTGGGGGATCATATCTATGTACTTGAGTACCTTATCATGCCTTTATACTAGAACTCAATTCTTCTACCAACCTAAGTTACAGTTAAGGGGGGTGTTAGTATAGGATTTTTCCCACTACGTGGTTTTACCTACATGGTCTAATTATCTTATAATATTTCATTAGGGGAAATATCATTTAATCCATTTTCTAATTGTGAGTTGAGTTAGTTACCTTTTTGGGTGACCTAATTCCTCACTGTATAATTTACCTTCATATGTAATTTCTAGACAATGTATGAATGAATTCTGCTAATAGAATATTTTGGTTGTGAAGACATTTTTCTTCTATTTTGAGTTATTCTTCACATTTCACTAATTTGTACATATTAAAATTCATTTATTCAATCCTATCTAGTTTGATCTTGTATTATGCCACACTCTGACACATATCTAATTATCAAGTCACCCACATTAGATCAAGGATCATAATTGAGTGTACTTGAGATTATATGGTCATTAGGAAGTTACATAGTGATTTTATAGTGGCAGTTGGGAAGGTAAATCACCAATCATGGTTGTATACTTTTTCTCACCTTTCTCCTGCTCACCCTTCTACTTCACTACTCACTCACTTTGGAGTAACTATGGCATCATCAATTTGGTCATCTTAATTATTAATACTTGGATTAACTCAGTCAACATGATATGGTTACAATATTATCTTGTTTCTATTTTTCTAATGGTGTTTTCTAGGATTGTATACTTGGTAAACATCCTACAAATAAGTATGACAAAGGCAAATCATGGAGAGCTACATAGATTTTAGAGCTTGTTCATAATGATATTTCTGATCCATTTCCACAAAATTTATTCAATAGGACCAAATATATTCTTACCTTCATTGATATTTTTAAAGGTATACTTAGGTGTAATTTCTAAAATAAAGGTCTAAATTTTGTTATTTTTTCAAGACTTTAAGGATCTTGTGGAGAAATAGTTTACCATCAAGGTTTTGGACATAAACAATGATGGAGAGAATGTCAACCATTGTTTTGAGTAGTTATACACTTTACAAGGGATTGATTTACAATGCATGGTTCTATACAATCCTCAAAAAAATGATGTGGCAGAACAAAAGAACATGTTCTTGAAGGAAATGACAAATTATATGATACATTCCAAATGTATTGTACCTAAATATTAAGCATAGGCCATTAATTGTGTATGTTACATCTATAAAATTATTACTCATTTATCCTTAAAAGTAATCACTCATTTTGAAGCATGGACTAGTTGAAAACCCATAGTTAAGCACTTTAGAGTTTTTAAATATTTAGCTATAGCCCACATTACTAATAATAAATGTATGACAATGGATCCACATAATATACCTTACATCTTTTTTGGGTATCTAGATGGTGTTAATGGACTCAAGATTATTCATCATACCACACATGAGTTAATCATTGATAGGAGTGTTCATTTTCATAAGGCTCCTTTAGACTCCACACTTGACACTTCTCCCTCCTCCGTAGACTCAATAGGATTAGATGACAATTCTAATGATTCAGATCACCCTGAGTAGATAATTGATGATGAGGATTCTTATTCTATTTTAAATGACAATAATAGAGATAGGGATTCACATCCTTCTTCTCCTAGTCATTTTTCATATGTTGAGGAATCTCCTTAACTCTATGACTTCAGTCCCTTTGTGTGCTACATAGACACTCCAAAATGTAAGTGATTGGGTTAAGGATCCATCACATATGAGGTAGACACACTCATAGTTCTAGGGTGCTCCACATGTATTCATTTCTAATGCCTCTAATCCATAATCATTTTGTGAGGCTTATGGAACTCCTAAGTGGGATACAATCATGCATGAGGAGTATATCTCCTTGATTGGGAATCAAATTTGGGATTTAGATCCCCTTTCTAAGGGAAGGAACTTTTTTGATGTAGATATATTTATTGAACAATATTTTTAGTAGATGGGTTAGTGGATAAGTTTAAAGCATAACTGGTAGCAAAAAAAATTCATAGGTTCCTGGCATTGACTACACTGAGATCTTTGCACTAGTCATAAAAATGAACTCTAGGTGATTCATTTTTTCCATTATTGTAGCTCATTATTAGACTATTCATCAGATGGAAGTGAAGATTGAATTTATTCATGGACATCTTGAAGAGGAAATATATATGGATCAACCACAAGGTTTTATGCATGATTATTCCTTAGTTTACATACTTTGAAAATCTATGGCCTCAAATAGGCCCCTCGGGATTGGTATGCCAAGATGGATTCCTTACTCCTCATATTTGGGTCACTAGATTCCATTATGATTTTAATGTCTACATTTTATGATGTGATGACTCATTTTTAGTTCTAGTTTTGTATGTTAATTACCTATTGATATATAATTCTAGAATTATGTAGACACCATGTGAGTTACACTGGAAAGTAGCCAAGCAAATTATTCATTACATTTAAGGGACTCACAATTTTTGGATTCACTATGGAGTAGGAATTTATGTTGAATTGATTAGATACATATATTCAGACTGGGCTAGAAATATTCCACATCACAAGTCCACTTTAGGATATAGGATCTCATTTGGTCTTGATTGAATTAGTTGGTATATCAAGAAGAAAAATGTTATTACTTTATCATATATTGAGTTTGAATATAAAGTAGCTGTCAATGCAACTACATAGGCTATTTGGCTTTAGGGGATTCTTACTAGTATATAGTTTAGTGACCCAAAGTAATATTCTACAATAACAAGAGAACAATCCATATCTGCAAGAATATGGTCCAAAATCAGTGGATTAAGAACATCGATATTCATATGCAGTTCTTTTAATAACTCATTCATAAACATGTCATTGATCTCAGATTTTTATAGACTACAAAATAGATAGTTGATATCTTCATAAAACTCTTCACCAAGAGAAAATATATTCACTTGTTAGCTATTCTAGGGTATAAGTAGCTTCAACATCATCTTCTAGGGGATATTTCTAGTTCTCTTTTCTTCTCTCTATACTTTTGGGGGGAACTTCTCTCTATTCTTTTGGAGAGATTTTTTATGTACTTGGGTATCTAATCAGGGCTTGTTTTTGGGACCCAATTCTTCTACCCACCAAAGCTACACTTAAAGGGGCATGTTAATATAGTTTTTTAATTATATTTTATGATTTTTCCTACACATATATTTAGATTGATTGGGTATAATATTCATGTCAATAATTTATACACACATATGTATAATTTATAGTAAAATTTGTTAGAATGGATGCAATTGACATTTAGCAATCAATGTTGACATCTTGTACATGGTGGTCACTATTCATTTGTCAACTATCATGTGTTTACATTATCAAATCTAGTTGGGTTTATCACTCTCCTCTACCTATTTATGTACCTCTCCTCAAATCTATTTTCATCGATTCTATTTATAAGTTTTTATTTCTCTCATATTTAGTCCTCTTTTGTGGCAAGACTTTCTCTTTTCGCATGTTAAGAGTCTAGTGTTTTCAAATCTCACTATTTTGATCATGGTCATTTTGATAGATCATGGTTGATTTTGATAGAAGGATATTCAAATGAGTACTTTAGATATTTTTCACTTAAGAGGGATTTTTTCCATGTTTAACCCTAAGATTTTTTTTGCATTGTATGGCTAACCTCTTAATGTACCATCATAACATTAAAGTGTATCCATGTTGGAACAAGATATTTATACATGATGATATAATCATATCCTATCATTGGCAAAGGCATAAATACATAAATTTGATAAACTACCACAATTACATGAATCCATAACATTTCTTGGAAGATATTCTTAAATTTTGTGGTTTTCCATTAGAAACATTTATTTAAACATGAAGAATAGAATTTTGTACAATAAAAATAACATGATGTTGGAGGTACAATCACTAGGGGGTGAATCAATGATTTGAGATATTTCAAACTTTAATTAAATCATTTCAAACTCTTAATCAATGACCATAAGCATTCACAGAGAATACAAGATGTATATAACAATGAATAATAAAGATCATTTAAGATCATACACATAACACAAGATCTATGTGGGAAACCCTCTTGGGGAATAAAACCCACTCTTAAGCCTGCAAACACATGGACTACTTGCCCTATAAGATGATCACAAATAAGAGAACTTTTAGTGAAGCACCCACTACACAAGGAGCACCCAACCCTAAGTATGAACAAGCACCAACTTGTTTTAGATGTTGAGCACCCACACAAAACCTTATTAAATCAGAAACTCTATAATTATGATTGTAGACCAATTTGATTAGAGACACAATGTATCGCACCTTTCTTTCAACTCATCACACACACACAAACTTGCTCATATAATAAATGCATCCAAAACACCCTTTTGGATCACTCTAAGATTCTTTGTTCATCCTCAATCTTCTATATACTTCAGTCCATCCATTTATCATACTTTCTCTAATCTCTTTTCTTTGTCTCTATATTCTTCTCTCTCACACATGCACATCAAGTCTAGAAACCATTGGCTTGGTATCCACTATTTATAGATTCTTCATGAATATAAAATTATAGGTTGGAAATAATACTTGTCTTAACCCTTAAGACATATAAATAATCTCAATACCATCCTCATAGGTTAGCCATAACATCTATGGGTCACACTTAAGCAACTACACCTTTCAATTAGGCCTTAGTAGCCCTTATAGGTCTCATGGAGACCTATTCACCCATCCAACACTTCATCAAGAAAATTAAGAACATAAGATCACTTTCAAATACATGGGTCCATTTTATATGACCTATAAGACATCTTCAAATGATTACTCCCACCAAAACACTTTTTTGCTAAATCACAAATTGATCAAACATTATTCTATACGCATAAACATCATGAATGAAAAAATAGTCAACTTTGGAGCTCCATTTATTTGAATTTATAAATACTCAGACCTTCTAACTAGATTTAATGGATACATCTTGAATTTATATACAACTTTTCTTTTTATTGCATTAAGAAATTCATCCTGGATCAAAAGTTATAGCTCAAAACTTGAGTACTAGTTTTTCCCTCATTAATTTGAATATTAAATTCCAACGGTCACTAAGAAAATATTAAAATTTAGACACTTTGACCTCATATCATGCTCCATGGTAACTTTGACCAAATACACATTGTTGATCTCTTTAGATCAACCTAGTCTTTATCTTACAACACTCACCATTGATCTAAGATCTAATCTCTCATGATTTTGCCACTTAGCAGCTCTGCATGCCTTCTGTACATTTGACTTATTGACTTAATGTACATCATTGATATCATGATTTCATGATCATATACTCATCTTTCATATTCTATCTAAACTTTGTGAATGTGACACATGTCACTAGTGAATTCATTCTTTAACCTATTGAATTTTACTCATGTCATTGGATAATAATCTATGATTTAACATGTATTGTTAGATCTACTAACTAGTTGACCTCAAACTTCATTATAGTTTAAAATTAATAGTCTCTGGCCCATCATAATCTACAAAATCAACTTTGAAGGTTTATAACCTGAGCTAGAGAACACTTCAAGAATCCAAATATTTAGGGTACCTTCTTGGCACTATAGACAACATCTCCATAAAAATCTTTGAACTCAATTGACTTTCTGAGTACTTGTATTAAATGCACAAACTTGTTGGTTCATTCATATCTACATAATGTGTAGTGATGGTCTAGCTTCTCTTAAGCTAAAAGATGACTATTTCTCATTCCAAAAGATCAAATGACACACCAAAAATTCACCAAGACATTCATGGATACCTCACAACTTATTTGTCCTTATAGACCTATACATGTGCCATATCTCTCTAAGCTATCAAACACAATTTTTTTGTCATTCATGTACTAGTACCACATGCTCTCTTTGACATCAATAACAACAAAACATAAATAACCATTCTCAACAATCTCCCCTTTTGTCATTGATGGAAAAACACCTTCAGAATGACTTCATTTGAAATTCTTTATTCTAATCTTTCACCCACTTGACATTAATGACAAAAAGTCTCTTCTTCAACATGCCAACAAACATTCCTCAACATCATGTATGCATCCAAATACTATTTAGGAAGCTCAGGATACTTCCATACCTTCAAGCATATAAATCAAATGCTCCCCCTTTAACATCCACCAATCTAAACTTAGACTTCTCTGATCCTTGGACCTGACAAATTGGTCACAGAGCTTAGAAAGATCCCCCTAACATCATGCTCCATCTTATGTCATCTATTATTTGACATACACCAATCTAAATTTGGGATTTTTAGACTTGTCTATCTAAAAAACTCATAAGCTTTCTTAGCTCATGCATAAATATTCAATACCTTATCAAAATACATGACTTGGTTTGATCAAGTCATCATGTCAATCTTCTTGAATTCACAACTATAGTAGACATATTCACACTTCTATCATGACTAAAGCATCTTAACATAAGCTCCCCCTTACATCATGCACATCTTATCCAAGCCACTCAATCTAACTAATTTATCTCCCCCTTATCCAAACACATCTTGCATATTATCAAATGGAAAATAACATACCTTTGTATTGATTAAGCTTTTGATCATTACCTAGAGCACACACACTTTATTCCACACAAGAAAGATGTCTCCTAAGAAGTATAGGTAGAGATACCCACTTATCATTGATATACTAAAGATCCCAAAACTTCGGATAATCCCATATCTGTATGTTCCTACTTGACCTTTAGTCTTTCCTCATCTTTAGATTGTCTTTAAATGAGTTCTCAACCTTATTCTTTTCTTTTATATTAGGATCTAGCTTAATTTCCTTGTCTATTTGGGATGATAAGGCTTGTTTCTTGATACTTAAACTTGTTCCCTATTCTATCTTGGAAAATAATCCACTTTGAAATTTACATACCTCATAGCATTTGGTTTTCTAATTTAATTTGTCTTTATTTTGCCAATACCTTCATTCCTTGACTGATGATTGATCTCCAAAGTCTAATTGTCCTTGTTTACATCATCCTTTATCTTGTCTTGGGTTATATGTTTTTTTTCATATTTATATCCAAGACCAGTTCTATCACTTGCATGCTTTTGACTACTCAGAATATTGTCAAAATCATTTGAACTCTTTTCAAATTTCTTAAATGACTTCACCTTACAATATATCTTGTCTAACTTAGCTTTTAATGACTCAATTTGGATCACATACCTTAAGTACTCATCTTATTTGAATTTTAATCTTGTAGACATAGTTTTTAATTGACTATTGAGATGCTTGATAGTATCTTCATGCTACTTGGTGTCTTCATTCATTCCTGCCTCAAACACATTGAATTTTTCTTCATAGTCCTTGATTTATGACATCATCTCTTTGTTCTTTTTATTTTCAATCTTCAGATCCTCTAGATCATTCATAAATTCATCCTTGGTTTTTACTTATTCATTAAGAGTACATACAAGTTGTGTAATGTCATGATGATCCTTGGCATCATTACTCAGCCTTTCTTCAAAAGTCCAATTTGATCCTCATAGGATTTGATCAAGGAATCTTGTTTACTATTGTTTATTTGTAGTAACTTTATTTCTTCCACTGTATCTAGATATTTATCTTCAAGGGTGACTTTATCATCTTCTTCCTCTGAGCTATCTTTTTCAAAGAAATATCTACTTAAGAAACATTCACCTTCATCATCACTAAAATCCATGAATAATGTTTCTATGTCATTATTATGAAAAAAATTATCACTGTCAGATGTGTTTACTTCTTCTTATGTAGATGAGTTACTATATTTTTCATGGTAAAGGCTCTTACTACCTTTGTGTGATTATTTCTTTCCATTTTTATTATTGAATAACTTTTTTTACTTTTTAGAACTCTCAAATTTCTTGTGTTCATCTTTGTGAGATTCCTTATCAACTTTTTTGTGTTCAAAACTATCTCTACCTGGAAATCTAGATACAAAATGACCAACTGTACCACATGAAAAACATTTGAAAGGAAGTTTTCCTTCATATTTACCTAATCCTACATTTGATTTTATTGAATTTAGGGCATCAAGTTTATCTTCATTGAGATCAAAGTCTTCAAGACTTAAATTGTTCTTCTTGGCTTTTATATCCTTGATCACCTTGAAGGTTGCTTCCTTCTTAAGAGGTATGTCCTCATCAACTATAATCTCATAGGTATTAAGGATACCATGCAATTCATCCATCTTCATCTGAGTGAGATTGTGACTTTCTTATATAGAAGAAGCCTTTGAATAAAAATTGAGAGTAAGACTCCTCAATACCTTCTATACTATGGTATCTTCATCAATCTCCTCTCCAAGACCTCTGATCATGTTTACTACTTCATCAACATTTAGAAGATAAGATGCCATAGTATATTCTTCCTTCATTTTGAGACCTTTAAATTTCCTTCAATAGGTCTTTAACTTATCTAGTTTTACCTTATATTCTCCTTTATAGATAGTCTATAATTTGTCCCAAATTTCCTTGGTAGACTTACAATGGATCACTTTGGTGAACATAGCCTCAGATAGACTACAAATGATAGAATTCATAGATTTAGAATTATTCTCACTCAACTTCTTATTATAATCACTAGTTGGAAGAGTAGTTGGTGTAGTGTAACCATCCATGATAGATTACCAAATATGAAACCCTAGAGACATAATGTATGTCCTCATCCTTATACTCTATAAATCATAATTTTATCCATTAAATAATAGTGCTTACTTTTTAGAGAAACCTTGCATCTATTGACTTGCCATATGTACCTTAGATCACCTTGAAGTGGTTAAACTTGGAATGAAGGTCTTGCTTTGATACCAAATATTGGAGATACAATCACTGAAAGGGGGTGAATTAGTGATTAAAGATATTTTAAACTTCAATTTCAATCCTTTCAAACTCTTAATCAATGACCATAAGCATACTAAAAGCATACAAGATACTTATAAAAATGAATAATAAAGATGATGAACATACACATAACACAAGATCTACATGGGAAACCCTCTTGGGGAATAAAACCTACTTTCAAGCTTGCAAACACATGGACTACTTATCTTATAATATGATAAAAAATAAGAGACATTTTAGTGAAGCACCCACTTCATAAGGAGCACAGAACCCTAAGTATGAACAAGCACCAACTTGTTCTAGATGTTGATCACCCACACAACACCTTATTATATCAACAACTCTAGAAATTTTATTGTAGACTAACATGATTGGAGACACAATGTTTAATACCTTTCTTTCAACTCATCACACATAGACAAACTTTCTCATACAAGCAATGCATCCAAAATACCCTTTTGGATCACTCTAACTTCTTCCCTCATCCTTAATCTACTTTGTAATTTAGTCCATCCATTGAGCACACTCTCTCTGATCTCTTTCTTCTTCTCTCTCAACACATGCACATCAAGTCTATAAACCATTGCCTTGGTCTCCACTATTTATAGATTCTTCATGAATATCAACTTATAGGTCAGCCATAATACCTGTCTTAACCCTTAATACATCTAACAAATCTCAATACCATCTTCACAAGTCGTCCATAGCATCTATGGGTCACACTTAAGTAGCTATGCCTTTCAATTAGGCCTTAGTATCCCTTATAGGTCTCATGGATACCTATTCACCCATTCAACACTTCATCAAGTAAATTAAGAACATAAGATCACTTTCAAATACATGAGTCTAATCTATATGACCTATAAGACATCTTAAAATTATTACTCCCGCCAAAAAACTTTTTTACTAAAATAAAAAATTGCTCAAACATTATTCTATACACAAAAACACCATGAATTAACAAATATTCACTTTGAATATCCATAACTTTTACTGTAAAAATATTCAAACCTTCTAACTAGATTCTCTAGATGTACCCTAAAGTCATCTTCAACTTTTATTTTTATTGAATCAATAAATTCTTCTTAGATCAAAATAAATAGATCAAAAACATAGCACAGGCTTTTCCCTCATTAATTTGAATATTTAAATTCCAATGGTCACTAAGCAAATATTAAACTTCAGACACTTTGACCTCATCTCATGTTCTCTAGCAACTTTGACCAAATATGGACCATCAATATCCTCATATTATCTTGTTATTTATATCACAATGATCACCATTTATCTAAGATATGAGCTCCCATGATTGTGCCACTTGGAATCTCTACATGCCTTCTACATATTTTACTTATTGATTTAATGCACACCATTGATCTTTTGACTGCATGATCATACGCTCATTGTTGATCTTCTATCCAATCTCCATGAATGTGACACATGTCACTATCATTTTCATTATTTGACATATTGACTCATACTCATTCCATTTGATCACAATCTATGATTTAGCACATACCATTATATCTAATGACTAGTTGACCTCAAGCTTCAATGTAGTTAAACTTGATAGTCTCTAGCCCATCACAGTATGCCAGAGCAACTTTGAATGTTTATAACTTGAGCTAGAAAACACTTCAAGACTATAAATATTTAGGGTACCTTCTTGGTATTATTGACAACATCTCCATAAAAAACTTTGACCTTAGTTTAATTTTTGAGTACCTATATTAAATGCACAAACTCATTGGTTCATTCAATTTGCATGATGTGTAATGATGGTTTGACTTCTCTTAAGTTAGAAGATACCTGTTTCTCATTCCAAAAGATCAAATGACACACCATAACTTCACCAAGACATTCATGGATGCCTCAAAACTTCTTATTTGTCCTTATAGACTTGCACATGTGCCATATCTCTCTATGTTATCAAACACAACTTCTTTTTCATTCATGTACTAGTACCACATGCTCTCTTTGACATTAGTGACTAAAAAACATCAAAAACTATACTCAAAACATGATACATATAAATATACACATGCTATAAATATATCACGTATATATAAATATTTGAATGCACCAAATATATGTACATAACTAAATATTCATAGTAGGTTTGTGGCATGTCCCATGTTCACTCAGAAAAATATGGGAGCATTATGTGGGGATCTCCTAGTAACATCTCAAGGTCTATATCCATTGATTTTTTTTACCATATTTGTATATCATTTTATCCCATCTTATTTATTGTACAATTCCTACTAGATATGTCCTTACTTATAAGCTTGATTTTTTAATAAATTCCCATGTGCATGCTATGCTTATTCTATTCTTATCTCCATGCTTAATTTATGTTTAGTGTGCCTTCCTTGCTTTATCTATCTACTATGTGTTTGGCATGTTTACTCTATGTTTATTTTTCCTTCATTGCTTTGTATTTCAACTTTATGTTTATTGTGTCTTTAGTGTGTTTTTCATACCTACACTATGTTTAGTATGTCTTCCTTAATTTCTAAATTTGATTTGTGTTTCATGAACTTACTATGTGTTTTGTGTGTCTTCCTTTCCTTATTTGTACTTGGCATGCTTTCAATATTTATAGTTTTTTTCCCCATGCTTAGTCAAATGTGATATGCTCATTTTATCGTTATTATTCTCCTCTTTTATGATTGACTAGAATTTTTTTGATTCACTTTTCTTCAAATGCTTGAATATTTTATCTTTCCATTTTCATTTCGGTTGTCACATTTCTATTCTTGGTTATTTTTCACTTTTTTTTCTCTTTGGTTCTATTTAATTTATTATTTATTTGCATCAGTGTTTCTTTCCTGGTTGATTTTTCCTTTTGTGTCCTTGTCCTTTGCTTTTCTTTGCTCAGTTTGATCCTTGTTTGGTCTCATGTCAACATGTGGCTCAGAGTCTATTTATTTTCCATGTTCCATATCATGCAAATGTTTGCATGTTATTTCCTACATTTACTTAATTTATATCATGCATTTATTGTGGTAAGAACTCATGTTATCACTTTAAATTGTTATATTTTAAACTATTAGTATTACACTTCTTATATCATGCCTTCCTATGGGGCATATTTATTTGAGCTTACACAATTTATATAGTTTTCCAATGTGTAATATTTCAATTATATTGTTTACATTTTTACCATGTGGGTCATATTACTCTTGTACTTATAATGTTTACATTTTCCTCTAGGGGGCATATTACGCTTGTGCTTATATGAATTATATCACAACCCTATGCGGGGAAATATATTTAAAACATACATGCTTCTAATGTGTCTATAATATATTTATTTTATGATTTTCACTTCAAAATTTCATCTTACATCTCAAATGTGACATATATTCCACCCATTTAATTCATACACTAAAATCCAGACTTCATGCTCTAGGTTCAAGAGATTAATTACAATTTTTTCACATCTAGATGGGGGCATTATAAGTTTGATTATTCATATACATATTAAAAAAATGATACTTGTTCCCACTTATAGATATATTAAATATGTTTATTAACCTTAACTCTTTAGCACTCATATTATTTATTTATCCTTGATTTTTTGTCACTAAAAATTATACTAAGAATTGCATGCAAGAACTAACACAATTTTAGAGATAGAAGATTCTACAGGGAAAACCTCATATTATTAGATAAATTAGGATTAAATACAACTCTGGGGGGAAGATAAAACATATAAGGGCACCCTATCATCTCAGAAAAACTAGGTGTATCATTATAATTTTTTTCTTTATAGATTTTAGCAAATCATTATCAATTATTTTGATAACTTATCGACATGTAAATTTACTTACAAGTATCAATGGTGTATTTGAGTTTATTGTGGGAGCTTTAAGAGGCAAAAAAATTAATCTACCCTCTACTTATTTTATGTTGATATATATGTGTGCATGTACATATTGGCACGTGCACACACACACTAAAGTGAGGAATTATATAGACACCTAATAATGGTCTATGGGCATTTTATATCCATAAAATTACATTATTTTAGCCCATACATGTGTGTTTATTAAATATTAGTCCAAGTTAGGATTTATTGGCTCACTTTTAAGTTTTTTTGGTAATTTTCATTCATGTAACCCTCTTTTGATCTCTCCTCCCTTCTCTCTTCTCTCCCCATGTTTTCATATGTTTATGGTGTCTTTCCTAGAATTATACAATACATATTTATGGGGGTGGGCCCTTCTCACCCATTTGGGTTCATCAGGAATCTTAGGTCATGTTTTTTTAGTTTTTCACCCATTGTGTGTTGGATTGTGCACTAATAGGGTCATGATTTGAATTCAATAGGTATATAAATATGTAGGCACATTAGTTCATTTAGAATGATAAGATAAACAAATGAGCACAAGCAATCAATGGGTAAGTGCATGGAGTTTGCAGATAATTTCATGGATCTTTTAGCATAACATGTACAAGATATTACATAAAGTGTACATGTTATATAAATAATGTGTACATATTATGTTTTATAGGTCCATTAAACACCAATCCTATAATGTGTACACATCATAACACATACACATTTTCCTTGTGAAAGATTGAATTGATAAAATGGGAGTCTGAAATATTAAAAATGTATAAGTTGAAATTTATATTATTACATTCACATTCCTTATAATTTAAATTTATTTTAGTAAATATAATAAATTATGGTCACTCTCCATCTATTAGATTTGGTCTCATAGTTACATACCTTATGATATGGGAGATAATATTTTAAAATCTAGTTTGGTTAGTACTTAAGAATTTTAAGGGTTTTAATATTGAACTATGGATTTTAGGGCATAAACTTTGCTATTGATGTATAGTTTGAGTAAAAATAAAATCATTTTTTAAGTATTTATTCCTTTTATATTGGTTACTAACATTTATAGGATTCCTAAGTTTGTATAAATTAAAGTTTATAAAATAATCACTTTGAATTCAATCCAAAGTGGTGTGACTGGGGCAACATAGGTCACATTGATGACTTGCACATATCAAATGACCACTTTATCATCATCCCTACATCATCCATAATCATTTTTTCATCATTCCTCATCATCCATAATTACTCCCTCTACATCCCTAATCACTCCCTCAATGAACCACATCATCCATAATCATCTCTAATCACTTCCTCATTGACCCTCATCATCCTTAATCACTACTTCATCATCCATAATCATATATAATCACTCCCTCTTCATCCATAATTGTCCCTATTCACTCTCTCATTAACCCTCACAATCCATCATCATCTATAATCATTCCCTCATCATCCCTAATCAATCCCTCATTAACCCTCACCACCCCTAAAAATCCCTAATTATTACTTAATCATCCCTAATCACTCCCTCCTCATCTCTAATCACTCATATTTTCACCAAATATTGCACCATAAAGTTGTTTATTCAAACCTAATACAATATTTTGGAAACATTGGAATACCTCTAGGCCTGTGGGTTGCCTATAACAGAGGTAGACCTCTAGGTTTAAGGGATACCTCCCTAGATTGATACTTGAATGCTTATCACCTATACTAACTACTTGCTTGGATGAAAAGGGATAGAAATAACATGGAAAATAAAATAATCTACTAAGGTTATACACCAAAAATATATCCACTATAATACCATACCATTGCACTATGAAACATGACCTATGACACCAATCCCAAAATCCTAAATTTCTCTAACATTAGTATTTCAAACATAGAGGTAATATACATTAGACTATTAAAGGTGATTCAAACATAAGTCATATTTTAGACACCAAGGATAATTATACAATTGAACATAGTCTAAAACGCTATCTACACTTCATATGACTTGTTGGAGTGAGAACTACTTGCACCAAACATGAAAGGATAAAGAGAAGGTAAGGATAAATACTTATCACTAAAAACTTCACTATGCATCACTTCAACACTTAGAAAAGATATATTGTGTAATAAAAATTAGATAAAATGTATTTATTTCAAAGGAAAAATATAGTATCAAATCAACAAGGCTTTTACTAGGTATGGACTCCTTTATAAAAGCCATAATGGCTTGCATTTATAAAACATGTGAGAAGAGACAGAATAAAAGAAGGTTAAATGTAAAAATGACACATGACAAGGCATGAAAACTAGTTATATTTTATAATAATGAAGTGGACAATAGGGATTTGAAAGGTCCTCTTGGACAAATGTCCATCTGAAGAGTAAAAAATCTTGCAACTAACATAGGGTCCTCAAATGGCCTTCTTTCATGATGAGGCATCTCTTGAATATTAAAAAATAAAATAGGCATATTTGACACACTTACACTATCTTATTAGGGTTATATACATGACATAACAGTCATTAGATGTGTCCCTAAATTTTAGCCATCTTCTAGACACTTATACTCACCATTTGTAGTCACTTATTGGTATTTTAGGCCTCATTCTTCACATTTATCACCCAAGTAGACTTCAATTGCTCAAAAAAATTCATGAAAAAGGTGTTAGAACAAATATATATATTCTCTTTTCATTCTAATCCATCATGAATACCTTAAAAATATCTAAAATTGGACTTCTCATCTTCTCACTAGATAGTCACCTGTCATCTTCATTCTCTTTCCAAGACTGTCCATGATTAATGGTGTATAATACATGTTTATATGCCTATATATTGTAATAAATGATCATATTTAGTTATTAAATTTACAAATTGACCTCCCAAAATTATTCTCATTCTTCAAATCTCCTTTGTACCTATAAAATAATCAAAACTTGCCAAAAAACCTAGTTTTAGACTTGTCCATACAAGTAGGGTACATACCAATTATGTGGTAACGAGAATGGGAGAGTATTTAACAAGTAAAAAATAATTTTTAGGACATATTACCTCATTTGAGTGCATCTCCATTTTTATTTCATCCATTAGGACAAAACTAGGGTTTTATGAGGGTTTTAGAGGGTTTTACTTCTTAAATATGGTTCATAAAAACCAAATATTCAAATGCCAAATAAATTTCACTGAGACCAAGTGTAGGAACCTAAAAAATCACCTATATCTCCTTGGGTCACCATGAAATGTGTTCATATAGGTACGAGGGTTTAAATTTGGCCTATTGAGCCCTTCCTTTGCATTCTATGTACCCCTATCTTGGTTTTAGGCTAAAAGTGACATCTATGTGTGTATTATTGAAAAATTATGGTTTTTATCCATCCATAAATTCCTCATAAAGGTCATAAATGGGGTTGGAATTGTCTTTTGGTATTGTAAGTGAAGTTAGACCCTTGAAGGGCTTATGTTTAGTTTTAGGCCTATAGGCCTAACTGTGCTTGACCATCTAAAACCTCATCTAAGTGTTACTTCTAACTATAGAGTTTTCTACAATTTTTTCAGGCTCAAAAAAACATTCCACATCATTATATATTATCACAGTACTTCTCATGTTGTCCTTCTACCACCCACTCACTAAGTTTGTTGTCATGTCTTGATTGGGAGTGGCCTCTATCTGAGACAAAATATAGGGTATCTCCCCTATTTTATCAACCAAAATAAGTTTATGAGGTGTTATATTAGGTCATGAGGAAATTATTCAACAAATATTATATATATATATATATATATATATATATATATCACCTTTTTAAATCCCTTAAACTCCCAAATCCCTCAAGACTAGCTCATAATACTTGACTATGTAGGGACTTTGTACCTACTATAGGTTAAATGTTTGAAACTTGGTCTCTATCCCATTTCCTTGATATAAGCATCCCATGAGATCGATATCAACATTATTATAATATTAATCAACATTTTCAACCATTTATACTTATGTCAACCTTCTCAACATTTACTTTCCATTTGACTAGGTTTAGTCGAAGAACTGTAGTAGATTGTAGGTGTTTATCTCAGTTGAGATTGGGGTTTATTGTAGGTGAAGGTGTATTTTTTACCCTGTATTACATGACTTATGTCATAATTTAAGTCCTTGAGATCATTTCACAACTATTTGAACTCAAATATTATTTTAGGGCTATGCTTACACTCAATTTCCTACTCCCAATGTATTGTCAGTCTACAGTCAGATTGAAGGCAACATTTTGAGAGAAAAAGGGACCCCTATAGGTGTTAACTATGTCTAATCACTATTCTCCAATCCATTGGATTGCTATTGAGTTTATATATCATCTCTTACTCAAATAAAATCACTTGTATTTAAGGTATGCTTCCATTATGTCATATTGCATTGAAAGATCACTTAGGTTTCAATAGTACTATAGATTACACTAAAAGTCTACAATTAGGGTTTGCTTGAGATGGAAACCTATTGACACAATCCTTCTCATTACCAAAAAATCACTCTCTTAGGTCAATACATCACTCTAGTCTTGGACTACATGAGAGAAGATGTTTAGACTAGAACAAACCTCCACTTTCTCATCATAAGATGGCATTAAAAATGGACAAAACCCTGATTCAAAGAAATTAAGGTAATATGTCTCTCTTGCAACTTTTAAAACCTATGATCAATGACTTAGGATTTTTTGTTAACTTTTGACCTTATCACTATCACAATTAAAATTTCCATGCTCTTATCCCTTAATTAAGGTCTCAAATGAGTTCATCACCTTCCTTTCAACTCTGCTTAGACCATTGATGAAGCTGCCTATAGGTGTTACTATAATATATGACTATATACTAAGAATTGGTAACTTGTCACCAATATATAAATTTTTGAATATCTAAAACATGTTATTTACACATTAAAATCATTCCAACACTTTGAAATCTTATTGTCTTACCATCATGACTATAAAAGACTCAATTCTACCTAACTATAGATGACTATTTGTAAAGAAGTTTGACTATGTGTATAGTCTGATTGTTCACTCCATCAAGAGATGAATTTGAGACCAAAAATCCTTGGGAGAGAATGATAAATATGAAGTAGAGATAAAAATAACATGTTACCTTTGTTTTGAAACCACTACCAGAGAGAAACATCTACAACTAATGAAACTTATTTGTAGACTGTGATGTAGTTTCTGCTAGAGTAAAACATGTTCACATTATTAAAGTATAACGTAAAAATTGTTTGGTAAAACAATAATACATTAATATCTTATAGTTAGATTTATTAAGTGGTAAAATACATTTTTCATAACAATATTTTCATTTTTTATAATTTGTTAGTTAGAGTTTGTTTTGGAGATTTTGATGGAGATTTCATCTCCCCAAATATAGGAAAAAAATTTCCTATATATATGTAATTTTTCATATGATTTTATACATGAAAACAATAGCAGAGATGTATTATGGAGTGAATAATTATTAGTGTTTGGCTCCTTTTGTATATGCTAATCTAAACTAGATTCATTATCTAGTATCAAAGTGAGGAGAAGGATTTTTGTGAATAATGGTTTGTTAAATAGTGAAGGGGAAAATATGTAATTATATTGCCTACCTCGAGCCATGAGAGGTAATGATTGATTTATAGCCTATTGCCATTAAAAAAATTCAAATCTTGCATCAAGCGATTATGGATACATCTGGTCAGTTTTAGCATTATCTGGCAGACTGAGACTCCTCCAATTTACATTGAATTTAGTCACATTGACTCAGCTCGACCTTATGTGATATGAATCTCTATGAATCTATAATTTGACATTATTTTATAACTTAGCATCATCCTCCACCATCAATGCTACATACAAGTTTAATGATGGCACTATCTATCTTTGTGCTTAGCTCAAAACTTCACGTAATTTTCAAAGTGTGATACAGGTTACATTCATCAAGCCTTCTCTCTTGGTCAGATGAGTAAAAGTTGTGATTTAATTTGCATTAGTCATAGTGTTATACATTAATTCTTAAACTTTAGTTTCATTTTAGTATTTTGGTCAAAACCATATTTAAGAGTCTTTATTCATTAATTGATTCTAGTTTCATAAAGTTTGTTGAGTTTAGATTTGTCATTTAATAGATATGTCAAAGTATTTATTTAACTAACTATTCTTCAAGCTATGTGGTTTATTTATTATTGGGTCAAGAGTCATGTACTTATTTTAATATCGTTAAAAATTCCAAAAGTGTCAATGTAATCTTTGAGTCATTTTTATAATGTGTTAATGTTTCATTAAGTTGAATGTCAAAATTATTATAAAATAGTGTATCGTCATTAGTGTCAAAAGTTAAGGACAATTTTTTTTAATTATTTGTACAAACACATTTTTTTGGTAATTGATGTCCTAGTCATGGAGACCCCACCAGAGAAATTCAATGGTTTTAATTTTCACACTTGGAAGGTAAAAACTCAAATGTAGTTGATGAATAAATATTTGTGAGGAATAGTCAGTGGGAAAGAAACATAGCCCACATATGCAAACAATTTGTTAAAATGAAGTAGCAGAGATGATAAGGCTAAATCCATCATTGGCCTCACACTTTTTGATTCAGAACTACATTAAGTGGACTCAAAAAAATTATCTACTAAAATTTGGGAAAATTTGAATAAGTTGTTTTGTGCCAAAGCTATTAATGCTAAGTTTTTTTTAAAATTACACTTATTCAAATTGAAAATGAATGAATCAAGCACAATGTCAAGTCACATAAATGAACTTAGATCTCTCATGAGGTAGTTAGCAAAAATCAAGTCCCTAGTTGATGATGAAGTTGCTAAGGCAACTTTATTGAATAGTTTGTATACCAAATATAATAATGTTGTATTTAATCTTGGAAAAATGCCTTCATAGTCTCTAGAAGTTATGATTTCAACACTCTTAGTAAAAGATAAAATAATTACAGAAGATGTAGAAGAAGAGATTGCATTATACTTGAAAAAGAAGCCCAAAAGTTTCTCCAAAAATAAGGAGGAAATTGAAGGCTTTTACTGCAAGAAAAAGGGACATACGACTTCCTATTTTAGAATTCAAGCTAAAGACTTTCTCAATGGAAAACTAAAAACAAATGAAGCCAATATCATCACTGAAGAAGAATCAGATACTAAGAATGAACCAAATGAGAGAAATAGCTATGCTTCTGAAGATTTTATATTCTGGGTAAATAACAAAGACACTAGAAGATGGAGGCTACACAGAAGATGGAGGCTTTTTATGCCTCTCATTAGCCATTAGTGATGGGGCCACTTTTTGATAGAGTGGCATTTTTATTTCAATTATGTGTTCTGAATAAGAACAAATGTTGTATGCATGTTCACATTTTTCATAAGTGAACTATATATTCCTATGTAACTTTTCTAAAATGTGAGAATGATGAGAGCTAGAATCTATAACTACACATCATGACGTGGTTTATGGTAAACCACTTGTAAAACTGTTGCTTTGCGGTTTCTAGTTAGCCACTTGTAAAACTATTGTTTTGGTTGTTGGTTATCCATTTTTAAAACCATCATTTATGGTTTATGGTTAACCAGTTTTAAAACAACTATTTTGGTTGTCGGTCAACCATTTATAAAACCATCATGTGAGGTTTGTGATTATCCTCCGAAAATCACCAAGTCATGAGTATAGGTGCAGATATGGGAAGTTGCTTTCCCCATGTTCACATTAAGGGGGTGTAGATAGGATTAATAATGTTCACAAGGGGGTGAATGTTAGAGTAAAAAATGTTAACATAATTAATGTATAACATAATTATTTTTTGGTAAAACAATAATACGTTAATATCTTATAGCTATATTTATTAGTTGGTCGAATATATTGTTCATAACAATTTTTTTATTTTTAATGAGTTGTTAGTCAAAGTTTATTTTGGAGATTTTGATGGAGATTTCATCTCCCCAAATATGAGAAAAAACTTTCCTATATATATATGTAATTTTTCATATGGTTTTATTCATGAAAACAATAGTAGAGATATATTATTGAGTGAAGAATTATTAGTGTTCAGCTCCTTTTCTATATGTTAATCTAAACCAAATTCATTAGTTTCTATTTACAAAAATGAGAAAGTCTGGGACCATTTATTTGATGTTCACACATGCAACTATACTGATAAACATATGATAAGTATGATCATGTTATTTGGGATCATGTACACCACCTATTTTTCAAATATGAATCCAAATAGAGAAGAAACTTGAAGGCTATAGGGATATACATGCAAAAAAGAGGAGTAGACCTTCTTAACCATGGTTCATGAAGCGCAAGAAACCAAACATAAAAATATTTATATGAATTTTAAATACACAAATATTAATATAATCTGTCAAATCACTTGCTCCAACTCACCCCCTGTTGTCCATATCAAACTAAAATTAGTTGACCATTTTTGCTTGCCTAGGAGAGTGATGGAGAAGATAGGTTGGTTTTGATCAATTTCAGGTCTATAAAAGCTTAACAAGCATGGAAATGAGTTTTGGGAATCCCAAGAGACACCATTTAAGTTATCCAACTTTCTAAGTGTGTTATATAGGCATACAACTACTTGAAACCACATATAATTGCTTGCTCTTCTTGCTTTCAACATTGCACTTATAGTTGTTAGTTCAAAACTAAAATCTCTAACATGATCTTGTAATATATGATGTTAGATTATCTCTTGAACCATTTAGCCTCATGAAAAATATACAAGTCTATTTAATGACCCCAAAAGTGACCCCTAGATGACATAATACTAACAAAATATTAAAAATGAAAATGATCAAGGCTAAAGACACATCAAATTACCTCACTAGGATCATGGTACACATTTAACACCATAGTGGGCCCTTATATCAAGTTTGAATATATAGGATGTTGACCTAATTTGACTTGTGGTTCAAAAAGTCAATAATTCCCTCATTGACCCTCACCACCCTTATCATCCATAAACACCCCTTTATCATCCCTAATCACTCCCTCATTAACCCTCACCATTATTCATCATCCCTAATATTTCCCTCCTTATCCTTACTCATCCTTAATTTCTCCTTCCAATACCTTGATGGTGGGTACAGTATCTTCCCGCTTATGCTCAATCAGATTTTGTTCCAATTACAAATTTTACTCACTCAAATAAGTCCCAAATAAACTCTTATTTCAATCATACATTTTCACCAAATAAGAAACTCAAAGATATTATCTAATTATCTAGTGGGATTCAAATATATATATGGTGATCCATGCCTAAACTATGGAGAGAGTGTGTATCCAGAGCCTAAGGATAGAATAAATAGGCAGGAAAACAAGTAAAGGGTGGGATTAAATTATATAATTTACATATATAGATTGGGATTTGGGCATATAAGAATCCCAATCCTAGATTTGATAATCCAAATTTATATCTAAATAGATAGGGGTGACTAGAAACTAGTTGAGAATTCTAATCCCAACCCCATAGTTGAATTCTCATTTTCTCTATATGTCATTGAGAGTATGTCTATAGTAGACCATATTTAGAGATAGATACATAGGTGGTCACCAATATAATAGAGTGTGTTCCAATTTGGTAGTCAGTATACCCAACTTAATCTATACCCAACTTTATCGATGAAAGGAATGAAGGGCATATTCCTTATCTATTGTCTCAAAGAGGGGCTACTAATAGCTATCAAGGGAAGTTTTCCTTCTCTATATCTATCTTTGCTTTATTTATGGATTAAGGCATAGATTTCAAGAGAAACTTTCTTTTTGATAGATATCTTATTTTATACCCTATCTATTTAGTTATGCCCTACTCGATAAGGCAAGGGAAGCTTGTTTCCCAATATATAACTTCATTATTGTCCTACATACTTTCCCTATATATAAAATATTATTAGCTATCAAGGGAAGTTTGTTTCTTAATCTATAGCTTGTAAATATTTTTTCCCTACCTACTTAGTTATCCTTACCTACTTAACTTCTGCTATTGGAAAGGGAATCTTGTTTCCTAATAGATTCAATGATAAATGAAGTTTTGAATCATGTTTCATATGTAATAAATCTATACCATTTAGTATGACCTACCTAATTTACCTAATTGAGTATGCCCTATCTATTTTATGTTGAGTTGTGGAGCTAAAAGCTTCACCAGATGAGTAAATGCAGAGGTTGCTGGAGTTACATAGTCACTGACATCGGTCAGAATCAACCGACATCAGTCAGGTGTCGACCAAAGGCTGTCGACGTCGGTTATGGATTGGCTGACGTCGGTCATATGCAGATAGACAGGGACCGATGTCGGTCACCTATGCATTCCAGCAGTCTATTTTTGAGGAAGAATAGATTGTTTGCATGAAAAGAGTAACTGTTAGTATTGAGTTTGTGTTTCTATTTTTGCTAGGATAGATTTGAACCTTTGATTAAGAGGTGCATCTAATGGTGGAGAATGCATAGCTCATGAATCCTAGTATTATATAATAGGGTTAGATCTTCATATCTTCTATGAGAAAAAGTGTAGACAATTCAAGGATTGAATTGGTTGTCATTGAGAGAGAAAACTCTTGAGGGAAAGAGATCTGTACATCTGAGAGGTGTGAGAAGAAAGAGAAAGATTTCTTCATTGTATTTCCTTCTGAAAGAGTTTAATTCAAGTTTTTGTTGTTTCTTGTATCTCCTATTCTTTGTTGTTTTTGATTTCTAGTTACTTATTAATTATGGTTTAATTCTGTGTTTAGTTGCTTACACAAAATTAATCAATTGTGCTATAAGATCCTAACAAGTGGTATCAGAGCCAGGTTCACTAACAAGGTTCATCAGAATGGGTTAGTGTTTTTTAATTATAGGTTCACTCTCAAGGGTTTCTGATTGAGTGGGAGTAAAGCAATGGCAGAAGAAAGTAAACTAAGAATGGAGAAATTTAATGGCAAGAATTATCAATTATAGAGGATGCAGATAGAAGATTATCTGTATCAGAAAGATCTTTACTTACCATTGGGTGGGGTTTCATGCAAGCCCACAAATATGCAAGATGAAGAATGGAATGTTCTTGATAGAAAGGCTCTTGGATCTATAAGGTTGAGCCTGACATCTTCTGTGATTTCCAACTTATCACAGGCAAAGACAATAGTAGAGTTAATGGATACTTTGGCAAATTTATATGAAAAGCCCTCAGCTTTGAATAAGGTATATGTTATGAAACAATTATTTAATTTGCAAATGAAGGAAGGTGGATCGGTATCTAGTCATCTTAATGATTTCCACGCAATAGTAAATCAGTTAAATTCAGTTAAAATAGTTTTTGATGATGAAATTAAGGCTCTCTTAATCTTATGTTCTTTATCTAAAAGTTGGCATAGTTTGGTAATGGCAGTTAGTAATATTGCATCTGCTTCAAATATCTTGAAAGTTGATGATGTTGTTAGTGTAATATTGAATGAAAAAACTCATAGGAAAAGCACAGGGGAAACATCAGGGAATGCTTTCAGTATTGAAAGAAGGGGAAGGCAAAGAGAGAAGGGCAAGCAAGGGAGATCAAGGTCAAAGTCAAAGATGAGAAGGAGATCCAAATCCATAAATGGAAGTATAATCTACTGGAATTGTGGAAAGAAAGGGCATGTAAAGAAAGATTGTTGGTTGAAAGTTAAAGAAGAAAATCAGCATGAAGGTAAAGATGAAGCAAAAGTTGTAGGTATTGTTGCACAGGATGCTCTTATATTTTCTTTAGATAATAAAATAGAATCTTGGGTTTTAGATTATGGTGCCTCTTTCCATGCAACCCCAAATAGAGATTTTTTCAATGATTATGTCCATGGAGATTTTGGAATAGTCTATTTAGGGGATGATGAGCCTTGTAAAATTGTTGGCAAAGGAAAAGTGCAGCTAAAATTGTAGAATGGCAACACATGGGTGTTGAAGGATGTCATGCATGTACCCGTCCTGAAGCAGAATTTGATTTTTGTAGGAAAGTTGGGTGATGAGGGTTGCACAGTAACTCTCACAGTGGAATCTTGGAAAGTTTCCAAGGGTGCACTTGTATTAGCTAGACGTAAGAGAGTAGGTACACTTTACCTATCTACTTGTATTACTGATCATTCTCCTTTTGTTTTATCTACTTCAGATGTAGATGCAAAGTTGTGGCACTATAGGCTTGGCCACATGAGTGAGAAGGGAATGAATGTTCTTAAGTCAAAAGGTAAGCTTTCAAATTTGAAAAGCATAGATCTAGATTTCTGTGAGCATTATATTTTTAGAAAATAGAAGAAAGTGAGGTTTCTCAAAACTGGGTCAACAAAGAAGAAGCACAAGTTGGAGCTTGTTCACATAGACATGTGGGGACCAGCTCAGGTAGCTTCTATTGGAGGATCACAGTATTATGTTACTTTCATTGATGATGCTACAAGAAAGGTATGGGTTTATTACATAAAGAAGAAATCCAATGTTTTTGACACATTTAAGAAATGAAAAGCTTTGGTTGAGAATGAAACAAGTTTGAGATTGAAGTGCCTTAGATCTGACAATGGTGGTGAGTACTGCAGCAATAAATTCAATAGTTAATATTCTATGAATGGATTACGTAGGGAAAGGATAGTTCCAAGGACACCTTAGAAAAATGGAGTTACTGAAAGGATGAATAGAACAATAATGGAGTGTGCACAAAGTATAAGGTTGCATGTTGGTTTGCCCATATAGTTTTGAGCAGAGGCTGTAGATACTATGGTTTACCTGATTAACAGAGGACCCTCTACTACACTTGATGGTGGAATTCTAGAAGAAGTGTGGATAGGTAAAAAGGTAGATACTTCATTTCTCAGAGTTTTTAGTTTTAAAGCTTTTGTGCACATTGATAAAGAAAATAGAAAGAAGCTAGATGCTAAATCTATGCGGTGCACTTTCATTGGTTATGACTCTAGAGATTTTGGATTTCGATTGTGGAATTTAGAAACTAACAAAATTATTAGAAGCCATGATGTAGTTTTCAATGAGAAGGTGATGTACAGTGATCAACTCAAGATGCTAAATAATTCTAAGCAGGGCAATGTTGATTTGGACGAGGCAATGATCCAAAATGAGCTCGCAAGTCACACATAAGAAAACACAGACATCGATGTCAATTAGGTAAGAACTGATGTCGATTAGACAGTAACTAACATTAGTTAAGAAGCAATTGATATTGATCATGTGGAATCGATGTCGATCAGGTATAGACTGACATCGACTAGAGATGACCGAGATTGGTCACTGACAGAAAGAAATTTGGGCTGACAACAAGCTATGAATGAGTCTCAAATGCCCATAAAGAGGTCTAAAAGGGTAAGTAAACCTCCAATTTGTTATTCCCCTTCTTTATACTACTTCTTGCTCACTGATAGTGGAGAACCAAAAAGTTTTGATGAGGCAATGCAGGTAGAATCCAGAAAATAGTGAGAGCATGGCATGAATTAGGGAATTGATTCCTTGAAAGAGAACCAAATGTGGGATTTGGTTGAGTTGCCAGCTGGGAAGAAAGCACTAAAAAACAAATGGGTTTACAGATTAAAGAAGGGAGAGAATGGACAAATGAGACATAAGGCCAGGTTGGTAGTAAAGGGATTTACACAGAAACCAAGTATTGATTTTGGTGAAATTTTTTCTCTTATAGTAAAAATAACTTCTATTCAGACTATATTGTCTTTAGTTGCTATTGAGGATTTGCATCTTGAGCAGCTTGATGTTAAGACATCGTTTCTTCATGGAGATTTGGATGAAGAGATATATATGGATCAGCCAAAAGGTTTTGAGGTCAACGGTAAGGAGAAGCTTGTGTGTAGGTTGAAGAAAAGCTTATATGGTCTTAAGCAAGCTCCAAGACAATGGTATTTGAGGTTTGATAGGTTTATGACAGAGCATGGCTTTAGCAGATGTTAATCTGACCATTATGTTTATTTTAATAGATTGGATAATGGTATATATATTATCCTATTACTGTATGTAGATGATATGCTTGTTACAGGTTCACACATGCAGGATATTACTGAGCTTAAGGTAAAATTAGCTCACACATTTGCCATGAAGGATTTAGGAGTAGCAAAGAAAATCCTTGGCATGAGTATTAAGAGAGATAGGAAAAATCATAGTTTGATTTTGTCTCAAGAGGATTATGTGAACAAGGTGTTGGAGAGGTTCAATATGCAGCATGCAAAACTGGTAAGCACACCTATGGCTAGACACTTCAAGTTGAGCAAAGAACAGTGTCTTAAATCACATGATGAGGTTGAGTACATGAGTAGAGTTCTATATGCTTCAGCAATTGGGAGCTTGATGTATGCAATGGTATGTACTAGACCTGATATTGCCCAAGCAGTGTGAGTTGTCAGCAAGTTTATGGCCAATCCAAGAAAGGAACACTAGAAATTAGTTCAATGGATTCTCAGATATTTGAGAGGGACCAGTAGTAGGCATTTATGCTATGGAGGGTCAAACACTTCTCTACATGGGTATGTAGATTCAGATATGGCAGGTGACTTGGATGGTAGGAGAAGCACCACAAGATATGTGTTCACTATTGGTGGAATGGTGGTTAGCTGGATTTCAAAGTTGCAGAAGGTTGTTGCCTTGTCTACTATATAGGCTAGCAAGGAAATGATTTGGATGACTCAATTCATGGAAGAGTTGGGAAAGGAGAAAAAGAGTTATAGATTGTACAATGATAGTCAAAGTGCAATTCATTTGGCAAAGAATTCAGCCTTTCATTCAAGAACCAAACATATACAACTTAGGTACCACTTCATTAGACAGGTATTGAAGGATGGTGAGTTGAAGCTGGAAAAGATTCATACGGATAAGAACCCTGTTGATATGTTAACAAAGCTGGTAACAAAGGAGAAGTTGAATCTTCATTCAACTTTTGTTGGTCTTCAAGATTGAACTTGAATATGGAGAAACAAGCTAGAGGATGTTGTTGTACAGGTACAGGTGCAACTGTTTATCTCCAAGTGGGAGATTTTTGAGTTGTGGAGCTAAAATCTTCACCAGATGAGCAAATGTAGAGGCTGTTAGAGTTACACAGTCGTTGACATCGATCAAGATCGATCGACATTAGTTAGGTTTCGACTAGAGGCTATCGATGTCGGTTATGGATCAGTCAATGTTGGTCATATGCAGACAGATAGGGACCGACATCAGTCACGTGTGCATTCTAGAAGTCTATTTTTGAGGAAGAATAGATTGTTTGCATGAAAAGAGTAACTGTCAGTATTGAGTCCGCATTTCTATTTTTGGCAGGACAAATTTGAACCTTTGATTAATAGGTGCATCTAACGGTGGAGAATGCATAGCTCATGAATCCTAGTATTATATAGTAGGGTTAGATCTTCATAGCTTGTATGAGAAAAAGTGTAGACAATTCAAGGATTGAATTGGTTGTAATTGAGAGAGAAAACTCTTGAGGGAAAGAGATCTGTACATCTGAGAGATGTGAGAAGAAAGAGAGAGATTTCTTCATTGTATTTCCTTCTAGAAGAGTTTAATACAATTTTTTGTTGTTTCTTGTATCTCTTATTCTTTGCTGGTTCTGATTTCTAGTTGCTTATTAATTTTGGTTTAATCTCATGTTTAGTTGCTTACACAAAAGTAATCAATTATGCTGTAAGATCCTAACATTTTATCTAATTGAGTATGCCTTACCTAATTGAATATCTAATCCATATCTTGATCTTGAGTATATCCTACCTAAATACACGAGTCATACCTTAATATTAACTATACCCTACTTACCCTATTTTACTTAAGTATGCCCTACCTACTTATCCTTCCTTCCCTACCTACTTGAGTATGTCCCACCTACCTTATTGTACTTGAGTATGTCCTAATTAATTATCTTTATTACCCTACCTATGTAAGTATGCCCTACTTGATAAAATATAGAAGCCATATCTTGATATAGAATACCCATATATAATCTTGATAGTATATATCTTACCTGACTATATCCTTAATACTCAATACCTAATTGAATACCCAGCCATATCTTGAAAGGAGAGGGGCCATTTTAACCTATATAGGGAAAGGAGTGACTAGGTATGATTAGGAATAAGTAGAAAGCCAATGCACCCACCATAGTGGTATTGGAGGGAGTGATTAGAGATAAGGAGGGACAAGGAAAGAGTGATTAGGGATGATTAGGGATGATGCAGGTTAATGAATGAGTACTAGTGATGATAAGAGATGAGGAGGGAGTAATTAGGGATGATGAGGGATGATGAGGAAGTGACTAGAGATGATAAGGTTAGATGAGAGAGTGAATAGGGATAATGAAGATCGATAAGGGAGAGATTAAGGATGATGAGTGATGATGAAAAATTATTGCACTATATCAATATATAGAGGGTAATATATATTATCTAGGTGACCTTATTTACCCCATGTGTATAATACTTATTTATTCCATTCCTTCTTATTTAATGGGAACTAAAACACATGCTTCTTATAAGAGGGAAATAACCAAGCCATATCTTGAAAGGAGAGTTGACATTCTAACATATATAGAGAAAGGAGTGACTAGGGATAATCTGACACAAGCACAAATCCATTACACCCACCAAAAATGTATTAAAGGGAGTGATTAGAGTTTAGAAAAGAGTTATTATGGATGATGAAGGATAATGAGTGTCACTAAGTTAGTGATTAGGGATGATAAAGAATGATAAAGGATAATAAGGGTCACTAATGGATTGATTATGGATGATAAACAATGAGGAGGGAGTGATTAGGGATGTGAGGAATGATGAGGGAGTGATTAGGGATGATGAGGGTCAACTAGGGAGTGATTAAGGATAGTGAGGGCTGATGAGGGAGTGATTGAGGATGATGAGGGATGATGAAAACATTTTCAACCATATATATTATCTAAGTGACCTTCTCTACCCCATTTGTGTAAGACTAATTTTTTCCATCCCTTCTTACTGAATGGACATTGAAAGACATGTTCATGTTTAAGAAGGAATGAAACAAATATTAAACATGTGTTTTAGTGCCCATTCAATAGGAAGGAATGGAATGAATCAGTCTTACACACACGGGGAAGATAAGTTGATATTACCCCTATATATAAATATAATGCAAGAATTTTTAATCATCCTTCATTGTACCTAATAACTCCCTCATTAAATCTCATCTTCCCTAATCACTCCCTCATCATCCCTCATCATCTCTAGTCACTCCCTTCTCATTCATCCTCATCCCTAATCACTCCCTCAATGACACTCATCATCCTTCATTATCCTTAATCACTCCCTCCAATAACTTTATGGTGGGTGTAGTGGATTTATATTTTTCCCCAATCATCCCTAGTCACTCCTTTATTTATAAAGGTTAGAGTTCATCTTCTAATTTCAAGATATGGCTCAATCAATTCCCTATCATCTAAAGTATTTATTTCAATGCCAATTCAATAAGAAGGAATGAAACAAATCATTCTTGCACATATGGGGTATATAAGGTCACCTAGATAATAGATATTACCCCTTACATATAAATACAACACAAGATTTTTTAATCATAACTCATCATCCTTAATCACTCCCTCATTTAACCTCATTGTCCCTAATCACTCCCTCGTCGACCCTATTCATCCCTAGTCAATCCCTAATCCTCCATCATCATCCCTAGTCATACACTCCTTATCTATTATCATCCTTAATTACTCCCTCATTGACCTTCATCATCCATAATCATACCTAATCACTCTTTCCTCATCCATATTCATCCCTAATCATTTTGTCTAATACCTTTATATGGGTGCAATGACTTCTTACTTGTGTTGAATAATCCCTAGTCACTTATTTCTCTATATAGGTTATAATTCCCCATATCCTTTTAAGATATGGTTTAGGTATTCAATTAGGTATCAATTATTAAATATATTTTTAGGTAAGATATATATAGTTATGATTAGATATGGGTATTCAAGATCAAGTTATGGCTCAGGTATTTTATTGGTCAAAGAATACTCAAGTAGGTAGGGTTAAAAGGATATGTAGGTAGGGTATACTCAATTAAAATAAGGCAAGTAAGGCATGTTCAAGGAGGTATAGTAGGTAGGACATACTCAAGTATAATAAGGTAGGTAGTGCATAGTCAAGATCAAGATATGGCTTGAGTATTTAGGTAGGACATATTCAAGATCAAGATATGGATAAAATATTCAATCAGGTAAGGCATACTAAAGTAGGTAAAGTGGGTAGGGCATACTCAAGTAGGTAAATTATGAAAGACATACTTAATTGTATAGATATATTACATACTAACATGATTCAAAAGTTCATTTCTCATTCTATCTATTAGGAATCAAGCTTCCCTTGCCAAAAAAATAAGCTAAGTAAGTAGGGAAAGAATATATGCAAGCTATAGATAAGGAAACAAGCTTCCCTTGATAACTAAAAATATATTATACAAATGGAAATTAGGCATGACAATAATGAAGCTATATATATGGAATCAATATTCCCTTGATAGTTATACCTTGATCTAGAAGAAAATCAAAGCTAAATATTAGGAAGGCATTATTCCCTTGATAGTTATTCCTTACTCCCTTTCTATCTATTAAGAAGATAATATTCATTAAGATTCCTTTTATTTACTCTTTGAATAGATGAATTAGGTAGGGAAAAATTCCATTGCCTTATTAGTTAGGGCATGTTTGAGATCAAGGTAGGGGCTTTGGAATGCTGCCCCCCATATATCTATGGTGGATCCGCCATTCCTATGCTATCCTTTGATATATTACATTAGGGATTAGGGCATACTAGAGTACAACAGGTCACCCATTTAGAATTTATGGTCCACTATTCCATACCAGAGCTCTAAGTATCCCTTCCCTATTACACTAGATTAAGGTGTATGACCTTCATTCCATTCATTGATCAAGTTGGGTATAGATCAAGTTGGGTTGGGAAAAACACTCTTATGGATACCAAATTATAAGAAACTCTACCATATTGGTGATTACCTATTTATATATCTAGAAATATAGTCTACTATGGATATACTCTCAATGACATATATAGAAAATGAGAAGTGAGAAATGGGGTTGGGATTGTAATTCTCAACTAGTCTCCAGTTTCCCCTATCTATATGGATATAAATTTATATTATAAACCATGAGATTTGGATTAATAGATGCCTAAATCCCATATATATATTTAAGTAATAAAATTTTATCTTACCCTTACTCACTTTCTTGTTTATTTATTCTATCATGGGGCTCTTGATATACTCTCTCTCCATGGTCTAGGTATGGATCACCATATATATCTTCAAATCCCACTAGACAATCAAATGATATCTCTGAGTTCATTGTTTGAGTGAAATAGAATAAGTTAAATAAAAGTTTTTTTGGGCCTTATTTGAGTGAGTAAAATTTATAATTAGAATAGAAGTCAATCAGGCATAAGGAGAAGCCATTGTACACACCATCAAGGTATTGGAGGGATTGATTAAAGATGAGGAGTGAGTGAGTAGGGATGATGAGGTATGATGAGGGAATTTTTAGGGATGATAACGGTTAAAGAGGGAGTAAATAGGGATGATGAAGGATGGTGAGGGTAAATGAGGGAGTCATTAGGGATAATGAGGGATTTATTATGGATTATGAGGGATGAGGATGGAATGATTAGAGATTGGTAAGGGATGATGAAGGAGTGATTATAAATGATAATGGATAGTGAAGGTCAATTAGGGAGTGATTAAGGATGATGGAGTGATTAGATATGATTTGGGATGGTGAGGGTCAATAAGGGATTGATTAGGTATGATGACAGATGAAAAGGGACTAATTAGGGATTATGAGAGATGAAGAGGAAGTCATTAGGGATTAGGGAAGGATTATGAGTAAGTGAAATTAAAAAAGTGGTTGTTTGATGTGTGTAGGTTATAAATGTGACCTATGTTTCCCCAATCACACCACTTTGGCTTGAATTCAAAGTGAGTGGTTTGTAAACTTCAATTTTGACAAACCTAGGATTCTTAAAAATGCTAGCAAGCAATCTAAAAGGCAAAAAAACCTTAAAAATGACTATGTTTACTTGAAATAGAGCACATGTAAAACTTATGCCCTAAAATCCCTAGGTTAAATATTGAATCCCTAAAAAGCCTAAGTACTAACCATATTATATTTTTAAATAATATGTTCCACATCATAAGGCATGTAGCTACAAGACTAGCTCTATCAGATGTAAAGGAGCCCTAATTTCTTATATTTACTAAAATAAATTTAAATTATAAGGAAAATAAATGTAACTATTGGCTAATTTTGGCCCACATATAGAAATTTGCCTAGGCAAATCAATTTTTGGAATTTCCTAGATGGATTATCAAGTTGAATAAATTTCCTAAGTGGGTGACCAAATAATGAATAAAAAGATCAAATATCACTCACAAAGATTTTGAAGCACTTTAAGCAAGCTTAAATTGAAATTTATTGATCTTTGGGAAGTAGGCTTAGAAGAAAGTCTAAGATTGAAAAAAATGAAGGTCATTAGGTTATCATGATGATCATGACCTTTTTGGACATAAATTAGGTTTCTTAGATCTTAGTTACTCTTTTTGAGCCTTGAAAGTTCAAGCAAAATCTTTGAAGAGCCAAATCCTCTCTAGGACATCATGTATAAATAGATGGGTCAACTTACTTGTGCATTTTATAAGTATGCTCAAAAAGCCTCATAGGCCTAAAATGTCACATGGGATCAATTTTCTCAATGCCAAGATCATCCTCTGCAATTTTCATGTCTTGATGAGTTCTCTATCTCTATATATAATCCTTTAAAGTAGAACAAGCAGATGAAGATGGTCACACGAGCATCAAAATTAAGACTCAATAATTAACCATTAGGGTTTAAATTGTGATAAGTACATGGATGTCAATAATGATCATGTGAACAACATAAATAATAGGTTCACGGGCATCAAATTTAAGCCATGGAAAATAACTGTTGGCATTAAAAAATCTTAAGATGTATGCACAGATGTTAAAGATGTTTACATGATCATCAAATATGGGCATGTAGATGTCAATTTTGGACCTCATGAATTATCCATTTGAGTTTAAATGGTGGGTCCCAATAAGATCAAGGGCTCGCATTCAATCATAAATTTAATATCTATGACATGCGAGTAGGTCAAATAGTCGGAGGATCTAGATCAAAGGCTCATGTTCATTCATACATCTAGATCTAATGGTGTGGGTTAAAAGTGAAGGAGTCAGTATATCCTGGGGACTAATAAGGATAAGATAGTTTGTCATAAATTGATAGGTTTAATTTGGTAATTGGTAACCAAAGAACTAAGTTGATCTAAAGATATTTTTGATGAATGTTGATGAAATAGTTTTTGACACAAGTAAAGTAAATATGAAGGAGCTTAGTCTAAGCATGACCTAATTTGAACAAAAACAAGATATTTCAAGATTGAAGTTCACCGTTAGATCTTTGTGGAGATAAAATAGGCCTTTAGACCTAATATAGATCAAAGGTTGACAACTTATTATCAAAATGAGACCAGATCACTTATAGGTTTGTATTGATATAATAGCTATAGGAAAACCAATAAAGTAGATTGGTTTTAAAACTATAGAAAAGGACCTATGTTTAGATATTGAAATAGGGAAGATAGGTGAATATGAAGGATTGTCTCATCTTTCAATATGGACATAGCTTTGACAAATAGATGTAAAAAGTAGACTTAGGTATGGCTCAGTTAGGTACATGGATAGGACCTTGCCCTCATAATGAAGTAAGTGGAGTGTGTGGAAGATCATAAAGAAGAGATTTAGGGATTAGAATATCACAACAAAGCATTTAATACTATTTAAAATCTTTGAGGATCTTCCCTCCTAGTAAGAATCATGACCCATCATCTACATAATAAACCCTTATCTTCTAGTACAGATTTCTCAACCAATGAAAAGAACTTAAAGACTATTGGAGAAAATGAAGGCTATCTAGTCTATGATGTATTAGTCTTTATTGGATCAAATGTGATGGATCATCCATTGAAAGGTGGCATCTCATTAATTATTCTTAGATGGTGTGTTCCCTCTTCTCTCTTCTCCCTCTTTCTATATTATCCCATTCTCTTCTCCATTGTAAGGGTTCTAAAATTTTAGAATTTTGATCTTTTAGAGAGAAAAGGATACTAATTGAGACTCTTTCAAAAATGTGCTTATTTTATAAGGATAAATCCTATCAAAATATTGTAATAACTACCTTGTGAAGTAAAAATATTAGTTATTTCCCTTTCTCTTGCCTTTGATTAGTGTTTACTATGCTTGTACATGATGAATTATTTAAGGAGAATATTCCTTGTTCATTTTCCTTCTTGCCTATTTTAAGGTGTTTTCAAGCTATTTCAGGTCTATATTAGTGTTATGTCTAAACTTATTCTATGAAATACTTATGCAATCAACAAGATTATGAGGTTGTGTGAGTTATAGTTATATTATGCTGATCTAGTGTAGGTTCAAGCTCATGTGAGTGTCAATTTTTATTTGGTACATCACCTTTTATCCTTCTTAGGAGACCTTTCCCCATTTATAACCCTTTTTCCTAGGCAATCATTAGTTTAGGTGATCTCAAGAGGAATTTAGCCCTCTCTAGAGGTTCAACCCCACCATAGGTTACCCATAGCCTAGGGTTGTCTGAATATTATAGATCAATTGGAAAGGGCTTAAAGAACCCTCTCCAAAGGTTCAAGTTGATGATATGATATTTTTTGGCATGCCCAATGGAACCCAAATAAATTTCAAATAAGGTTAGTCAAAATTGATGCTATAATAGTTTATGGCATGCTCGATGGGACCCACATAGAGTTCAAATAAGGTTGGTCAAATTTTATGTTGGTTTGATCAATTTTTAGTAGTTATATCTTCCAAAAAAGAACATCTAATGACTCCAAGAGAATATTCAACATTCTGGTAGTAGAGCAGTGACTACACCTCATGCCAAAGGTGATAACAAGGTCAGCTTCTAGAGGTATTCCCTTTAAATTTGTTGAATTTCCTTTAAATTCAGTTAAAAGGTTAAGGTTTGCTAATACACACCCATATAAAGGAAACTTTCTTCCTAAATCATTTTTAAGGCCTACCTCTACAAGAAGACCTTCGTTAAACCCCTTCATAGCCATGGCAGTCCCTAGAGCTTTTGTCACTTTTAATGGACAAAGTCCTCTATCCCTCCCTCAATATGATCTTATTCTAGTAGTATCTCTCAAATGTGTTCCTTATTTTATTGGAGACCAAGCTAAAATCCCTTATAAACACCTCATATATATAGCTAACCTCTATAATATTCATGATATCAATGAGGAAAATGTGGTAATTGGGTTATTATCTATTTCTTTCAAAGGTAAAGCCTTAGACTAGTATATAATCCTTACTGATAATTTTATTATCACATGGGACCAATTAGGAGAGGATTTATGTAAAATATTTGAAAATAAAAGTGACCATTTGTCACTTATAAATTAATTAACTGCAATAAAAAGAGCACCTCATGAGGTCATGCAAAACTTCACTACAAGGTTACAAAAAACTCGGGATAGAATCCCAATCTCTATTAGGCCTACCCATAACTTTGCCTTCCTATACTATTTAATATCTCTTAATAGTGACATTGTATTAATGATCTAGTCTATGGGAAGAAACACATTGCCAAATGGATATGAGGAGGCAATTAAGGAAGAAAATTGTTTGATGTAGGCTGGCAAAGTTACACCTAGATCACTAATGCCTTTGTTACTTGAGATTATACCATATCCTATTTATATTCTTCCCCTAGATGTCATTCCTCTTATGCCTAAAATTGATGATATACCCTCACCTAATTAAGAAAAGGTTTTCACTAGTGGATCTAGTGATTCCTAAGAACAAAAGAACTTTCAAGATCTTAAGAGCATGTTCCAATCTTTGGGAAATGAACCAGTAAATGTTAAGAGGTTTAAAGCTTTCAAAAATACTCACCAAGCCTCATATCAACCTCAATATCAAGATTATCAATAAAATAGGCCACCCTATAAATGAAACTTCCAAGGCTAGGGTCAAGGTCAAAGGATAGGGATAAGGACAACCTAGCTATAATAGACAAATTCATTACAACCCTAATACAATAAGCACTTCTAACACATTGGTCCCTATCTAAAATAATGTTTCTCAAGAAGTTGAGGGGACCATGCCTTGGAATCATTCTTTTTGGAAATACATTGTCCCAAACATTGACTTCAACTAATCTTCAATGATCAATGGTAGCAAGCTACAAATTATGGCTTATGGCTCAGAACACAAAGGTGCCCATGATGACAATACTAGAAGATCCTTAACAAGGTCAAAACCTTGATAAAGGACCAATTTAATTGGGTACTACAATGGTAAATTAAGACCAAAAGGAGTGTTATGCACTCAACTAGTAGGCTAGTTCTAGCTAGGCATACATCCCAGTGGTAGCTAATACAAGATTCAAAAGAAGGAGCATGGATGGTAACTAGGAAGTAGTCAAAGATCCTCCTACCATTAATCCTTCAATATAAAATCCAATTAGATATACTATTATTCTAAAGTTTTTAATAGCTCCAATGAATCAAGATCTAGGGAATGTCTTTAATCCCCAAAACTCACAAATTTAAATTACAATTGTGGTTCCCAAAGCACAACCAAAGGTTGGTGGTTCACCCATCAACATTGTGGAATAAATGAAGAAGTCAAATGTGAGTGTGTCAATGTTGGATATGCTTTCCATGCCTAGCCAAGTGGATATTATTCAAGAGAGTCTATCCAAGATTAATATTTCACTAGTTGTAGATAATCCATCAAATAAGGTGAATGAGGTTCTCACCAATGTAACCGAAGGAAAAAGTGAAGGGCAATCAGGTAAGGTGGTCAAACCTCCTCCCTTCTAAATTTTAGTAATTATTGGTGACTCTTTGATACATAATTGCTTGGTAAATAGTGGGGATGACACCTTAATAATGAAAAGTCTATAACATACCAGCTTTGTCTAAAGTATGAAACCTAATCTAAGGGAGTTTTGTACCTTGATGGTTCTTCCACCAAGCCATCTAGTATCATCAAGGACCTCAACTTGACCATGCATGCTTTTCCTAGTGTCATAGTGTTCTAAGATGTGTTGATCCTTGATGTGCCTCCTCATTTTTTCCTATGTATATTTAGAGAATTCACTAAAAATATTGGAGGTTATCTTGTAGTAGATTGGTCATAGGTGGCATTCATAATAAGATATGGAACCAAGGTATCCATTGAGGTTGATCCCATTTCACAATTCCACATAGAACATTATAGGCCAAATAACATAAACCTCAATCGTACCATCCTTGATGAGGATGAACATATGGTGGGTCAATAATTAAAAACTCACACTGAGGAGATATCAGGCATGTTCTTGAATGAGCTATGGAATGAACATTATTCAATTGATCCCTTAGAAGGAGTTGAAGAGAAGGACATGGGTGTCTATTTATTTCATGAAGAGTATTAGTCCATGTCATCCCTCATTGAACCTAAACAAGATCCTAGTGGCTTAAGTAAATTGTTCTTTGATGGTTCAAGGATAAAACATGGAGTGGGTGTAGGTGAAATGCTATTATCCCCCTCAAGTGACAAATATTTCTCTTCTTATAGGTTCTAATTTAGTTGATCTTATAATGTAGTAAAATATGAAGGTCTAACCCATGGCCTTCAATGGGCTAATAAGAGAGGGATCAAGTAACTACAAGTTTATGGGGACAATGAATTTATAATGCACCAAGTTAGAGGTTATAATGTCACCAATAATCTCTTGATGAAGTCCTACAAACATAGTGTGTGAGACCTAATTAAGGATTTTGAGGTTTTTAACATCCAAGCCATACCAAGAAACCATAATCAACATGATGATAGGTTGGTAGATATGGGATCCCAATTTGATATCCCTAATGATTTAAAAAGACCAAGGTGTAGCCACATGTCAAAGTGGTTGTAAGACCATTAGTGCCAAATAATGAAGCTCATTGGTAGGTCTTTGAAAATGATAAGCAGATTGCATGTTTCTTGTAGCAATAAGCCAAATTCTCTTCAATGAACTAAGAAACATTTGAACACCAATGTGAAGAGAAAATAATTCAATTGAGATCCAATAAGCTTCCTAAAGGGCTTGTCACCCTTGAGGGCCTTTTCCATAACGGAGATCATATGAGAAAATACAAGGCAGTGATGTCAACCAATGAAGAGAACTATGAAAGAGTCTTTATCTTCAAAGACAAGCTCCTCAAGCTTGGAAAGGTAAGCACTAAAGCTGAGAGGCATAATTTCATATAATTTTGTAAAGAATATGAAGACATATTTGTTTAATAATATAGTTACCAAAGAGGCATTGATCCCAAGCTGGCCCAACACACTATAGAACTAGAGGCTAATGCCAAGCCTGTTTGGTAGAAGCAGAGGCCTATAAACCCCAAAATAGAAGAGCTTATGAGGAAAGAATTGACCAAGTTGATTGAATCCAAGATAATCTTTCTCATTAATCACTCCTCATGGGTAACCAATTTGGTACCTATGAGGAAGAAGAGTGGGGAGGTAAGATTGTGTGTTGACTTCAAGGATCTAAATAGGATCTCTTTGAAGGATCACTATACTTTTCCATCCATGGAATAACTCCTTTAGATAGTTTTTGGTTTAGAATGATTCTACCTCTTGTATGGATAGCCAAGTTACAATCAAGAACTGGTAAGAGAATAAGATCAGTATAAGACTGCCTTCACCATAAAGTTGAGCACATATGCTTACCAAAACATTCCTTTTGGATTATCAAATGCTAGGGAAACTTTATAAAGAGCCATGGACATGTTTTTCCAAGGGTTTCTAAATCAAATGGTGCTAGTCTACTTGGATGATATCATAGTTTTCTCCAAGAACATGAACCATCTAAGGATGATTTTTGAAAGATGCAAAGAGTATGGGATCTCTTTAAATCCTAATAAATATGTGATTTCTATGCATGAAGGCAAAATTTTGTGTCACATTTTCTCAAAATAAGGATTATCCATTGATCATAATAGAATAAGGCCTATCTTATCACTATCACTACCCAAGCACAAGAAATGAATCTAGAGATTCCTTGGGAAAATAAAGTTTGTGAAAAGGTTTATACCTAGTTTTGAAAACTTAGTCAAACCCATCACCACCATGTTGAAGAAAATCTAAATTTTTACTTGGTCAAATGAAGATAAAGAAGCATTTGCAAGCACCCTTGCTCATGAATCTTGATATCTCAAAGTATTTCATATTGTACACCTTTGCCAATATTGGAAACATATCATTTATGCTGATGTAGAAGAATGGTGAAGGACTTAAAAAGCCAATTGCCTTTTTTAGTCAAGGGCTAGAAGGATATGAGGTGAACTATACCTTCATTGAAAAATAAGTGTTTGTATCTTTAAGAAGCCTTAAAAAGTTTAAGCCAATGCTTTCCAATATCAAGGTTCATCTTATGGTGTCTCATCCTAGAGTTAGGGACTTCCTCCTTAACAAAGACTTGAATGAAAAGAGAGTTGGTTGAATTACCAAGGTCATGGAGTATGATGTAGATATCAAAGTCACCAAGATAGTAAGAGGAAAAGGTCTGTGTGAACACATGGTGGATGATATTCAAGAGGACAAATAAGTTATTTTGGTAACACAAGACAACTCACAAGTAGATGCACCCCTTTCCTAATAAAAAGAGGATGCCCTCAAGGTTTGGATAGAGCAAAAAGAAGGTATTTTAGGCTTCAGTTCATACCTTATGCATTAGTTGATGGTGTTATTTATAAAAGGGACATTAATGGAGTATTCTTTAGGTACATAGATGATGACCTAATGGAAAAGCTTTTAGATCAGTTTCATGATGGACCTACAGGAGGCCACTTTGCTCCAAGAACAACAACAACAAAGGTAATGGGATCTGGTTATTACTAGCCCAACTTATTCAAAGATTCTTATGCATGGGTCAAAAAATGTTAGAAGTGTGCTCTCTTTGTAGGAAAACAAAGACTAGCTGCCCTTCCACTCAACCTAATCTAGGTAGAGAAACCCTTCATGCAATGGGGTTTAGACTTCATAACAATGATCAATCCACCTTCTAGTGGAGGACATAAGTGGGTGTTCACTACAAATGACTACTTCACCAAGTGGGTGAAGGTAATTTCCTTGAAAGAAGCCAATGAGACAATAGTGTTGGCCTTATATGATAGCATAATAACTAGGTTTGGGGTCCCAACTACTATAATCTCAGACAATGGCTTAGCATTTATTGGCATGAAGATAAGTGAATGGGAACTTAAGCTAGGCATCTACCTCATCACATCCTCCAACTACTACCCCCAAGACAATAAACTGGTAGAGTCCACCAACAAGAACTTGATAAGGATTATCAAGAGGACCATGGAAGAGAATAAAAGAGTGTGGCATATAAAGCTAAGGACAACCTTATTAGATGATAGAGTGACTCCCAAAATTTCCATTGGTAATTCTCCATATGCCCTTATATATGGAAGGGAAGACAAATTACCCATTACTCTTGAATTACCTATATTAGAGTTATCCCATCAGCTTGAGTTGATGGAGAGTGAGCCTATGAGTGTAAGGATGGTAGAGCTCATGGATCTTGAAGAAACCAAGGAGCTTACAATGAAGACATTCGAGTCACACCAAGCTCAGGTCAAGAAATCTTTTGACAAGAGAGCCATAACAAGGGACTTCAAGAAAGGGGACTTAGTCCTCATGTGGGACTCAAATAAGGCCAATTCATGTAACCACACCAAGTTTGATAGTTTGTGGAGTGGTCCTTATTTGATCCATGGATGCAAAAAACATAATGCTTTTCAGCTTGCCCAACTAGATGGAAAGGTATTACCCATCCCAATCAATGGTATTCATTTAAAAGTTTATTATTAGAAAAGTCACATTTCTTATACAATATTGTAACATATTAGAATAGATTTCATTCTTTTCTCTAAAGTGTTTTTAGCACATATCTTTCAGTTGTGTGTTTCACTTTCAATAAGTGCCTTAGGCACATTTGTTATTATTTTATTTCTTTTTTATCCTTGTTAGTTCAACAAGAGGTTTTCCAAAAAGGGCTCAACCTTGAGTCAATTTTATGAAAACTAAGGAAAATACTATGACTCTACATGCCCAATGGATCAGTTTAAGGCTACTAGTCTTTTACATAGTAGGCATGTAACCCTAGGATGCCACTAGAAATGTTGGCCAATTTAGCCCACATATAAAAATTTACCTAGGCAGATCAATTTTTGGAAGTTCTTGGATGGATTATTAATCTAAACAGAGTTCCTGACTGAGTGGGTGACCAAATAATAAAGAAAAAGATCAAATATCACTTACAAATCTTTTGAATCACTTTAAACTAGCTTAAAGTGCAATTTATTGATCTTTAGAAACTAGGCTTGGAAGGATGTCTAAGATTTCAAAGTATGAAGGTCAGTAGGTTCTCATGATGATCAAGTCCTTCATGGACATAAATCAGGTTTCACAGGTCTTAGGGACTCTTTTTGAGCCTTGAAAGTTCAAGCACAAGCTTTAAAGAGCCAGGCTATCACCATGATGTCATGCATAAATAGATGGGTTAGCTTACTTGTGCATTTTATAAGTATGCTCAAAAATCCTCATACAACCAAAAGATTTCATGAAATAAATTTTATCAATGTCAAGATAATCCTCTATAAATTTCATGTCTTGATGAGTTCTCTATCTCAAGATATAATCCTTTAAAGTAGAACAAGTAGATGAAGATGGTCGCACAAGCATCAAAATTAAGCCTTGGAAATTAGCCATTAGGGTTTAAATTATGATGGGCATGTAAATGTCAATGATGATCACATGGATGTCAAATAATGAGCATGAAAATGTCAAATTTAAGCCACAAAAAATAAACATTGGGGTTCAAACATCCTAAGATGTTTGCATAGATGTCAAAGACATTCGTACAAATGTCAAATATGAGTACATAGACATTAATTTTGGGCCTCATGAGTTAGCCAGTTGAGTTAAAATTGTGGGTCCTAGTAAGATCAAGGGCTCGTGTTCAATTTTACATTGAAGATCTATGGCACGCGAGTAGGTCAAAGAGTCAAAAGATCTAGATCAAAGGCTCACGTTCATTCATACATATATATCTAATGGTGTGAGTTAAATTCAAGGAGTCAACGTTTCTTAGGGATAAATAAGGAGAATATAGTTTGGAAAAAATTGATAGGTCCAAGTTGGTAATTGATAACCAATGAGAAAAGGCAAGATTAGGAGCTTTTTTATTAAGGTTGTTGAAGCAATTTTTAACCCAAATAAAGTAAATACGAAGGTGCTGAGTCTAAACACGACCTAGTTTGAACTAAAATAGGATATTTTAGGATTAAGGGTCATCATTAGAGATTTTTAGAGATAAAATAGGCCTTTATACCTAATACAAATAAAATTTTGACAACTTATTGTCGAAATGAGACCAGATCACTATAGGTCTACATTGATATAATAACTATAAGAAAACCAATAAAAGAGTTTGGTTTTCAAACTATAGAAAAGGACCTATGTTAAAATATTGAAATAGAGAAGTAAGTTACTATGAAGGAGTGTCTCATCTTTCAATATGGCCCTAGATATGGCAAATAGCCACAAAAAATAGACTCAGGTATGGCTCAATCAAGTACATGGATATAAGGACCTTTCCCTCATAATGAAGTAAGTGGAGATGGCATAGAAGATTATAACAAAGAGATATAGGGATTGGAGTACCACAATGAAGCATTTAATGATGTTTATAAGATTTGAGGATCTTACCTCCTAGTAAGGATCATGACCCATCATCTACATAACAACCTTGTGTCTTCTAGTGCAGATTTCTCAACCAATGAAAAGAGCTTAAAGACTATTAGAGTAAATGAAGGCTATCTAATCTATGATTTATTATTCATAATTATATCAAAGGTGGTGGATCATCCCTTTAACTATGTCAGATCATTAATTTTTCTTGGATGATGTGCTCCCTCTTCTCTCTTCTCCCTCTTTCTATATTATCCCCTTCTCTTCTCCATTGTAAGGGTTCTTAGATTTTTAAATTTTGATCTTTATAGGAGACAAGGATACTCATTGAGAGTCTTCAAAAAGGGTTCTCATTTTATAAGGCTAAACCCTATAAAAATATTGTAAGAACTACCTATTAAAGTAATAAGATTAGCACTTTGCCTCTTGCCTTTGATTAGTGTTTAGTATGCTTATGCATGATGAATTCATGAAGGAGAATCTTCCTAGTTCATTGTCCTTCTACTTGCCTCTTTTAAGGTGTTTTCAAGCTATTATAGGTCTGTATTAGTGTTCTATCTGAACCTCTAATATGAAATACTTATGCAATTAGCAATATTGTGAGGTTGTGTGAGCTATAATTGTCTTATGCTAATCTAGTGTGGGTTTAAGCTCATGTGAGTGTCAATTTTTATTTGGTGCATCACCTTTTAGCCTTTTTACGATCCATTTCCCCCTTTCTAACCCTTTTACCTATTCAATCATTAGTTTATGTGATCATCAAGAGGAAGCCATCCTTCTCCAAAGGTTCAAGCCCACCATAGGTTACCCACATCCTAGGGTTATCCCAATATTATAGCTCAATTGGAAAGGAGTTGAAGAACCCTCTCCAAGGGTGAAAATTTATGCTATAATAGTAAACACTTATACTTAACATTTATTTTTTTAAACCTTCCCCCCCAACTTATAATTCATCCCCATTTTGCATTATACCCCCTTCAATGCTTTCATTGGGCCATAACGTGTACATATTATAGCACATACACACTTTAATTATTTAATATTTCAAACTCCCATGCCTTTGCCTTCTACCCCTTATAATAGATATTTTTATATTTTTTGTGAATTTTGAAATAAATGCATTTGCACTATAGATTTTACATGTGGTTTTTTTGAATTCAAAAATTAAGCCTTTCCGATTGGAAATGGCTTAGATTTTTGAACCAAAGGCTTGGACCTATCAACACTAGACAAATTCAAGATCTTTGATATAAATTAAGAAAATTCAACTTCTATCATGAAGTACACTATGAATTTCAATGAGACAATTCATAAAATTATTACCATGATGACAATAATGCTCTCCTCTTTCCAAATAATTGATTTTTTCTAATTTTTAGACTATTTTAAGGTTTCTATCTATGTTTATTTCTAACTATGGATTTTTTAAGCTATTACATGCCATAAATATACATGCTTATATATATTTAAGTAAATTTTTCATTGGTCCAAATGTTAATAAAACATATATGGCCGTAAACTATGCCTAATTATATACACATTAAAAAAAACTAATTTTTCATTTCTTGAGGTAGTTATGGAGGTCATACAACCATTTATCCATTTTTTGTCAGTTTTGAAGATTTATTTACTTTTAAAATTAATAAAAAAAAATATATTCATTATTTTTTAATAAAATATAGGTCACAAACTAGATATTCTTATCTAAGTTTCCACAAAAGGGTTTTAAAATATACTAAACTTTTCTATAAAAAGGTTGCACTCTACAAATAATTATTTGCTCCATTTTCCTTAAAAATAGGAGTTCCTATTTAAATTGTAGATGTTTGACCTACTTATACTTATCCAATTTTTTTTTAAAATAACATTCTGGAAACTAGACTCAAAATTCTACAATTCATGTTCTTACACTATCCTCAAATTTTGAGTGTAGCCATCTCAAATTATCTACAAAAGTTCAAATTTCTCAATTTTGAGGAAAAATATGTCCATGGGTAGGGCCCTTTTGTCCCCCAACTTTATGCACTTAGCCCAACATAAAGATATAAATAAGGCATTCAATAATCTAAGGAAATATGAATAATATCTATGATTTACTATAACATTATACAACAAATCAAGAGTTTATTGAAGCACCAAAGGCCATATAGATATACATTACATTGCACTAAATTGTCTAGATGGTTAATTTTTACCTTGCATGATGTCTTTTACTTTATATAACATTGAGGGCCCTGATAAATAGTCAATGCTTAAAACCCCAGTTGACCATGAGCATATGTCTTAAAATAAATCCTTTTCTTTATGATTTGTAAGTTAAACTTCCCTATTATGTTTTGAAGAAGAAGATCAATTGCGTAGCAATTGATATGAAAATTCACAATGAAGAGCAAGGCTTTTGAAGCCCTAAACATGACAAATCCATTCATAAAATAAAATTCATCCTATCTATTGTCTACTATAAATGTCAAGTTCATGATTCTAATTACCAAAAATATGGAGTGCAAGGTTATAGGGAGGTGCTTTGATCAATGCGATGTTTTTGGGTTCTCATTATCTTTCACTAAAACCCTTGATTTTGTTGTCATACCATTATGATTATTTATAAATTTCACAAAAATTAATATAATTATCTAAATATTATTTTTCAATTATTATAGAGAGAATTAAATTAGTAATTAAGTATGATTTTATCATTTTATATCTGATTAAGTTGAATTACATGTTATATGAGTAGATTATATTGTAATTTTATGTAAACATTATTTTTCTTAATATACTATGTATAAGTTGTTTAGAGGTAAAATCACTGAGAGTGGGGTGTGGGGGGGGGGAGGGGAGAATTAGTGATGCAATATAATATAATTCAATTCCCAACTCTTAAACATTCATCATACATCAACTTGATTAAGCAACTAATTTAACTTTTTTGGGGAATAATGGAGTTTTATTCCTATTTTATTTATGGGTCTAGATTAATAAATAAGTATATAATATTTCAATAATTATAGTCCTGATTTGTATAATTTATTTATCTTTTTACCTTCATAAAAATAGTAATAAATAAGGAGAAAAAATAACTTATCTTGAAACAGGTTGACATAGGATCTGAAACTGGTTGTACGGGACTGGGACAGTGTCGCAAATCAGGATCTATATTTCATTCAATAAAACAATAAGAGCACCAAAAATAGGACACTGTGGAGTCTAACACAACTATCTACTCCAACCACTATTGTCCAAATTGTTCATAGAGACTTGAACTTTCTATGTTCTTTGTGATGTCCCTATGTGAGCCTGCCTATGAAATCTTGAGTGTTGATTGTCGATGAAACTTGTTGTAGAGTTTTTTAATCTTTAAACCCTAACCCTCCATCATGCTTGATAAAATGGGATTTGAATCACTTATAAAAATGAGGGGTTAGTGTATAAGATGCACTGAACGTGTAATCTACACCCCTTGTGTGGTCACACTACCTACATACTAATACTTCGAAGAGGGATCAATCCATATGTAATTCTCCCATTTAATGTGCTTTGTGCAATAGTGTGATGTGGTTGCAAAAATTCAAAACTGAGAGTGATTGAGGTGGCTAGGGACTAGTGGGAGGATTTGATTAATGTTTGCAGCTGTGTTGGGTGACTATATGTAGATAATAGGGAAGTTTGCCTTAGTGCTTTTTTTATATTCTTGCTTGCTTTATAAGATTTTTCACCTCCTTTATAAATTAACTTTGAATAGACTTTTATAGGGAACTATTGGTCATGGGTTAGATGTGTTCTCACTAGGCTGACATAATCAAGGATAAGAATAGGATGAAAATAATTGTTTGGGCTCAAAATGCAAAGGGACAAGAGCACCAAAAATAGGACACCGTAGGGTCTGACACTATAGTCCAATTATGGTGCTCCTATCCTATAAGCTTGAGACCTAGGGGAATAAGATTGGCCTAGGAAATAGAGTATAGTTGAGCTAGAATTAGGTTTTAGAAGGTTTTGGATGATTGGAAATTACCAAAAAGTGTCTAAAAGGGTCATAAGAACATGCAAAAAGGACCTAAGGATAGGGTGTTACAAGCCACACTCAAACTATGAATTTAGACATTTTGTATGACTACATTCCCCTGCCCCCCCCCCCCCCCCCCCCGCATTTTATTATAGTGATGCAATAAAGTGAAATACTAGGATAAAGGGAAATTACCTGCAAGGGTAAAGCCCATGAAGATGTGTGATGTTGAGTGTGCATAAGGAAAACACATCATAAAGTGTAAATATACAAGAGAAAACAAAGAGTAGATTAGTTCTTATCAAACATGCTATATCTAAAATAAGAATATACAAAAGTTGGTTAAGAGATAGAGGAGGAGAAAGGAATAAATATACCTCATCGGGTATGTGAACCAATACAAAACTTACTATGATGTTGAGTGATGTTGGGTATGTGTTGTACCAAGAATAATATCATGAATGGAGCTAAGTGCTTAATTCCATGAGGGTGGCTTGAGAATACAAACATTGGCCCTTTGGCTCCATCATCACCCACTAAAGGAAGTTATGTGATCATGCGTGTGTTAATTCGATGTTTAGACTATGTGTCCAATTCCTCTGAGTAGGTGGCTCATGAATATAAAGGATAGCTAGTCCTTTGGCTCCATCATTGCCCACTAAGTAAAGATATGAAATCATACTGGTATGAATGTGTGTCTTTGAGATGGCTCTTGAAGCCCATGAATGATTTGTAATCTAACAATGTGGCATGGATTGTAGACACTTAAAAACTACACATGATAGTTTTTAGTGTCTCCCTACCCTTAAAACAATAATTGGACCCATTTAGGCCCTAACGTTCCCAAACCCTTTTTTTTCTTATTATTTAAACCACCTCTTTTTCACCCTTTTTTACCAAATTTTCCCCTGGCCCATAAACCATCGATGGTTATGGTAACAACTGATGGAAAGCCTAACCATCGACGGTTAGGTCCCCTCTTCAGCTTTAACCAACTTTAAATCATGCTAGCTCTTTGTGCGAGATTGACAACTTCCCAAATGGCAACATGTTTTTGAAACAATGCTTTTAAAGCTATGAAAATAGGTAACTTTACCCTTGATTAAATTAGCAACTTCCTTCATCCCATTTAGTTACTTCTACATATAAAAGAAGTAGAGGAGTAAGAGAAACAGAACATTAGTTATCAGTTATTAGGTATTCAAGCTTTCTTACAAGTATTCAGCATCCATATCATCAAGTGAGCATCATCACTCGAGATCTAAAACTCTATCAAAATCACTCCAAAAGGCCCAAAGCACTGTCACTTTGGCTACATCACTCCATGCTTCTTCCACTTGGTTATAGGTATTTTGTGCTTGTGTTAGTTGATTTATCTATTTTTAACACCATTATCTTATTTGGTCCACCTATACCCCATTTTCCACTTTCCAAGCTCATATCCACCTTTGTCTTCCCAAAACCCCAATTTATACTTTCTAATTTATTCATCCTCAGAATTTCACAAGTAACCACCGATAGTTATCTTAACCACCATCGATTCACATTAACCATCAATGATTCACCCTAATTATTGATGGTTCCCTGTGGCAGTATTTTCTATCAAGCAATTTCCACCCTTCTGCCTCTAATCAAACCCCACTTTCTATGTTTATTTCTGATCATAGGACTTTTTCTAATTTTTTGAATCAGACCCCAACTATTTTAGCTTCTAAATTTGATCATTTTCTTTAATATGCAAGTTATCATTTATTTTTAGTATGCATTTAATTTCTTATCATTTAATGCAAACATCTTATTTTATCATTTAGACTTATTTGTTATAAAAAGTGGATTGACAACCTCCTAGCAAGCCTTGTGCTTCTTAGATCTAGCGCATGCTAGGCAGTCCACTCAACTAACCATCTAATAACCCCTTTCAAGTGTGTATGCTACTTGCAAGTTATTCCTTCATAACCAAAGAGGAGTTATCACTTTCATCTAGATTCACATGTACATTCTACAAGGTATTCTTCTACACACCTATGCACTGGATTTATATTATTAACTTTCAAAATTAAAAAACTAAGAAAATAAACTGAAACATTTTGGCATGCTTGATGGGACCCTTGAGTTTTCTTGGGTTCTTAGATGTTCTAGGAGATTAATATTTTCATTAGTGAATTTCATTTAGTTGTCTTTAATTTTTGGCATGCTTGATGGGACCCCTGAGTTTTCTTGGGTTCTTAGATGTTCTAGGAGATTAATATTTTCATTAGTGAAATTCATTTAGTTGTCTTTCATTCTTTCTATATATAAAATTAAAAATTAAAAAAATGAAAAAATATATAAGTTTTAGTTGCATCCATCCTAGGATTAAGATTGCATTTAGTTACATCTTAGTTGTTATATTTTCATTTAAAAGAGATCAATTTTTTTTCCTTTTGGTTAAAATTGACTTCACACATTGTTGGCTTACTTGTCTTAGTTCATCTAGACTAATTAAGTAAAGCAAATTAATCACAAAACCATAAATGTTACACAAACAAAACCACTTGCACAATCAACACATTAAACATACCTAAGACAAGGACTAACTAGGATTTCATCACCTAGTGGTAACCTTACCCCTTCCTGGATATACTACTTGGTTTTCACCACCAAGGGGAGAACCAACTCAGCTCTATGGTTGAGTATAAATTCTAAACTTAGTATATTTTGGCTAAGCACTAGACACTCTTATTGTTGTGAGACCGTGAAGTGAGGGGGTAAGCCCTAATACCAAGCTATGTACTAAATTTCAATATAGATTTTCTCTTTTGAGCATCTGAGTAACCTAAAACTAGCCTTAGATTTCCTCTTTAGTACCTGATTTAGAAGCCAAATCCTTCTTCACACTTTAAGGCATAAGCCAAAAGCAATTTAAAAGTAATCCTAGTATAAACACACTTGTAGTGGATGCATTTATTGCTTTGAATTCTTTTGGGTTTCTATTTTTTTGAGGTGCGAGTTTCATCATAATATCTTTCAATTTATCATATGATCTTTACTAGACAACAACTGAGAAATCAAACCAACCAACAACCACCATCTTCTTCTTCCTCCATGGAATACACTTCTGATGTTGAAGGTTCTCCTTATGTTTCTCCCCCTCCTTCTAAAATCCATGTAATGTCTGAAGGGGATGTATATTTCATTACCTTCCTTGACAATAATAATGTATCTCTTTAACACTAACTTAATACCATGCCCCACCATACCTCCTTTACTTCAGTTCCTCCTATGGATCCTTTTTATGGAATGCCATACCATCCTATGGTGGGTACTACCTCAACCCAACCTTCCAATATCCCATTCACCAACACTACCCAAGCCCAATCCAATGTTCCAACCTCTAGCCAAACACCTCCTACTACACCCCATATAAGTTATACTTTACCTTTGATCACCTATACTCTACCAACCTTGGGATTATCCTCTACCCCTACTTCCACCCTTCCTTCGATGGCAACTAATCCCTTAATCACTACCCCATTTCAGAACCTAGTGCTTTCTATACCTTATACACTTCCACCCATCATCACTAGAGTCACCACACAACCTCAACCTACCCAACCTCCACCTTCCACCTCAACCCTACCTTTTAGCCAACCTACATCCATTCCCCAATAAGTACCTATGATAACCTACCAATATGGGTACATACCACTATCCACCCAGCCATTTGTGTTAATCAATTCATATGTGGCACCATCTCAACCACTTGTTACCACTTACCAATATGTGGTCTCTTCCATGCCTTTTACCACTTATCCTTATATAGCTACCACTCAACCCCAACATAAGGCACCCCTCAATTATACACCTTCCCAACCTCAACTAGATTTGATTAAGATGCTAATTGATAAAATGACTAACTTGGAGTCATTAATTTTTGGGTCTCATAAGCTCTTATCCTATGACCAAATTTTCAATGAACCTATCCACCCATCTGTTCCCATCCACTCTTATCCACCTAAATGGGAATTGCCAAAATTTTCCAAATTTCAAGGCAAGGAGGACCCACAAAAACATTTAAGAGAATTTCATCATTCATGTTATTTGATCAAATATGATGATGTTATCCTTCTTCAAACCTTTCTAATGTCTTTATCAGGACCTACCTTGGATTGGTATACCAGTCTCCCTACTGACTCCATCTTCTCCTTTTCCCAACTAGCCCAAGTCTTTTTGGAACACTTATTGGTCAATATAACTAAAAAGGTTTCCATAACTGATCTCTATTCCATCAAAAAAATTAACTATGAATCCATTATTGATTTTGTGGCTAGATGGAGAGGTCTCATCAACCAAATTTCCTTTACCTTACCCCAACCCGAATTAATTGAACTATTCTCTAGGGGTTTTGCTAAGCATATCACACCCACTCTCCAAGTCAATTTTTTTGAACATTTGATGAAGCATTCACCATGGCGTGAAAACTTGAAAACCATGCCATTGATGAGGGAAAACTAAAATTGTGGAATAAGAATTCCACTTTTAAACCTAATGATTGTCCCTCAACAAAAACCACCAATTAACCTAATACCAAGGCAAATGCTTCTATAAATTCAATGGTTTTGAAAACTTCTCCACCACCAACTATCACCCAATCAAATCAAAACAACTCTCCTAAACCTCCTTATCAACAAAATCGAACCAAAAAAAATTAACTCCAAAACAATATACTCCCATTGGAGAATCATATGCATCTATTTTGGATAAACTACTCAAGGAAAATCTTATCCAACTTCCACCAATCAAACCACCTCAACAATTTGATTCTTCTCACCCTCTATCTAGGTGGTATAATGAAAATTACCATTATGATTTTCATGGAACTATTGGACATGAAATTAATAGATCCTTTAAAAGTCTTCTCCAAAATCTCCTTGATAGTGGAGAGTTGGTATTTGAAAACCCCAATGCTACCCCTAACCAATCTCTCAACATTTTTCGAAAGCCTTTTCCAAACCATGCTCCTTCAACACAACATCATGATAGTAAGCGTAAATCATCTAACTCTTAGGGAGAACATACAATCAATGTTATCAATAATGTGCCCATTATTGAGGAAACTACTACCTCTACTACCCAAATAAAGGAAATCAATTTACCATCTATTCCTTTTGAGACCCAAACGAAAGAACCCATCACCCCTCTTTCTCCAAAAATTGAAACCACAGCCTCATCTGATCCTTCTTCAATATAAATACCCAAAGAGACCACTATTAATTCAACCACTTCCTCTAGTCTCCCAATCCAAATAGAAGAATCACCTACTTATTTGAACATGCATGCAAAAATTGAAACCTTATCCCGTCCCTCCTTTGAAAGCAACACACCTACCTCTTCTATGCCCTCTTTGGAAACCATCCCATAAGAAGTTGTTACCTTGTCCACCCAATCATCACTTTTGGAACCACTTACCAATATCAAAGCCAAAATCATACCTTCCAACATAACCATTCCTTCTTCTCCACCTAAGGGCTTATGCTTTGAGACTAATGATCAAGGAATTGTACCCATTTATAAGCTCTTCTCAAGGTTGGTTTAAAGTTTAGAGTTCACATCCCAGCCTAAATTTGATCGAGCCACCTTTTGGTATTGACTAGGCCTTCTTTATCCAAGAAAATATGAGTCATCAACTCTGCCTGAGTCTGCCCTTGAACCCATTGTCACCCCTTCACTAGTTACCTCTTCTAAAGTCATAAATAAACCATCTCAAACACCTCCACTTAAAATTGCCAATTCACCTCATGTTTCTTCCACCAAACCAATCAAGAACTTGGAGATTCTTCCCAAACCTAGTCACCCTCACTCTCCTTTAATATTGGACTTAACTCTCTCAATCTTACCAAGGTCAAATCCAATTAAGTCCATTAAGAAGGAAGGCTTACCCAAAACATCACCTAGAACTAAGCCCATACCACTTCCTTCACATCTACCTTTTATATTAGGACCACATACTTCCACTATCAAACCATCTTCCTCTTCTCCATATTTAATCACCAAACCTTATAGCCCTTCATCTTTCTTAACCAACTTATCCCTATCTACTCTCCCACCAGTAACCAAAACTTCATCATCAAAAAAAATTTCATCCAAATATTCAACCCACAAGTCAATCATATCTAAGCAAACCCAACCACACCCATAAACCAAAATCACTCCTCCAAGCACTACTTCCATGAAGAGACCGATCCTAAAACCTACCTCACCTTTTCCAGAATCTTATACAACTATTTTTTAGAGGTTGTTGCAAACCTCCTCTATCAGTTCACCCCAAATCAAACCATTTGACCCATCTCATTCTAAGCCAACTTGGTTCAATGATAACCTAATTTGTCTTTACCATAGGACTCCTAGGCATGATACAGAGAACTGTAAGGCTCTCAAATGACTTATCCATAATCTTTTAGATGAAGATGATTTATTATAAGAACCTCTAATGCCTACTCCATTATCTAACTCACCTACCCAACAAACTCCTTTCCCCTCACCTAAGACTAAATAAGAAGAACCAAAGCAAATGTCAGAACCCCTCATCCATACCATTCATATGGTGACCCATTCCTAGGCCCAACAAAAGGATAAAGAGAAAGCCAAAGTATCCATCCCTTAGACTTATCCTTCAACTTCTCAACCCACTAATCAAACCCAAGTATCTTCACCTTCACCTTCACCTTCACAACTATCTAAGTCTAAAGTCTCCATTTTGAGAGCTCCACCATCCAACCCCACTCCATTCATCCAATGGCTCATGTTAAAATAACTCCACCAAACATTGACAAAAATGAGTCTCTATGATCTAATCAGCACCTCACCCCAACATCATCAGGCATTACTAGAAGCTTTACATTCCATAAAGGTCCAACTAGATGATCTGCAACCTCTTGCCTATTTTTTTTGGAGTGCTCTACCATTCTACCTTTGTCACCTTTCAATATTTTGAGATCCCACCTTTTCAAGAAAAATATCCAAACCCTCCTCTATTCATCATAGCATACATTAATCAAACTCACATCAAATGGGTAATGACTAATGAGGGAGAGAGCATTAACATCATCTCTTCTCATGCATATGATCAATTACAACTACCTAAAAACATTGTTTCTAAGAGTTCAATGATTCTTCACTCTTTTAATGATACCATGGCCACCACCTTGGGGACTGTTAGTCTTCATATCTATTTGGGACCTCACACCATTCTTTAGTTATTCTATGTCATCGAAGGTGAGTTCTGATACAATATGTTACTTGGACACCCTTGGATTTGGGATATGTGTTATGTCCCTTCTACCCTACATTGATGTGTTAAGTTTGAGCATGAGGACCAAATTATTACAATCAAAGCTAATCCAAGTCCGTTTGCCTCTTGTAATATGAAATATTGGCCCAAAGATGTTCTCATTCATTCTTCATCTTCCATGCCATCCACTTCTAATCAAACATCCACACCAAACTAGAACCTTCATACCTATACCTTCAATAATGGTGAAGCATCAACAAGCTCAACCATTCCCTCTTCTCAAATTTTGGTTGAAGATCCATTGCAATAAAAATTTTAAAGTCTCTCACTTGGGGAATATCGAATTTTGGCTTTAGATGCTCTTCCCACTCTGAATGAATATGGGAATCTTTGAAACGACCCTTATTATGATCCCAACATCAGAATAATCATCCCCTTTGAGCTCCCCAAAAATAAAAAAAATTGTCTATGGAGGACTTGATCGACCACTCCTCGCTCCTACCACCACTCCATATATTCAACCTTTCACCTCTAATTTCTCCTAATAAATCCAACCTTTGCCAAAACCTATCTTCATCACTGTGATTGGAAAGATTTTGGTATGGGCCTTTACGAACAAGGACCTCATGAATTGATCATCATCAAAACTCAAAACCCTCATGAGTTCTTTGGGCTTGGGTTCAAACCACTAGAAGAACCCACATCACCAAAACCCATTGCTACCCTCACAAAAGAGACTCCATCATCACCCAACTCATCTTCCCAATTCGAGAACTCCAACATCATTTGATCTATTTTTTTATCAATAACATTAGTTTAGGTCCATTGACCTATCAAAAAGGTGGCCAAACTAAAACCCTTCCTCTCATCCACCCTAAGATGATCGATCATGACTCATCCACCATTCACATAATCCAATGCCAAGATGATTATTCCATCCTCACCTACCTCGATCCAGGGGATTCTTCTATCCATAAATATCTCCCTCCTAAAAACCAAACCATGCTTGATGAATCACCCATCGATGTTAATTTCGGTACCCAAGAGGATCCTCATATCATCAAAATAGGCCAGTCTTTGACTCTTAAAGAGAAACAAGACTATCACTTCTTTCCTATATGGCCATAGCATAGTGTTTACTTGGTCTTACCAAGATATGCCTATAATCAACCCTTCCATCACTCTCCATAACATCATCAGCCAAGGTTAAGTTGATTTAGCAAAAACTTCATTGTATACATCCCCACATAGCTCTTCTTGTTAAAGAATAACTTCAATGCATCTTATCTATTAATTTCATCCAACCCAATGACTATCCACGATGAGTTTCTAACATAGTTCCTATCACCAAACCTATAGGGGGCCTTTGCCTCTACATTAAATTTTGGGACTTTAACCTTGCTTGCCCTAAAGATGACTTTTCCCTTCCCAACATCAACCAACTTATTGATCTCATGGCTAGCCATGAAATCTTATCTCTCATGGATGGTTTCTCAAGATACAATCAAATCCTAATCACTCCTACATATCAGCATAAAACTTCTTTCATCACTTTATGGAGAACTTGTTATTCCCTTTGGATTAAAGAATGTTGGAACCACTTATTAATGGGCCATGACCTATATCTTTCATGATCTCATTCATAATATTATTGAGGATTATGTTAATGATCTTCTCATGAAATATAAGTATCACAAAGATTAGCCTATTGTTCTTGCAATCATTTTTGAATGAATAATCTGCTATCATGTCATGCTCAATCCCAAGAAGTGCATATTTGGGGTATTATTAGGAAAACTATTGGGATTTATCATTTTCCTTCATGGAATAGAAGTCAACCCTGCCAAAGTTAGAGCCATTTTGGAGATGCCTCCTCCCACTAACTTGAAACAACTTCATATCCTGCAAGGTAAACTTCAATCCACAAGACATTTTATTTCTCAACTATCTGATCGATGTCAACTTTCCACCTTCTCTTAAAGAAATATGTCTCTTTTAATTAGACCAATGAATGTCAACAATCATTTGATGAAATTAAGGAGTATCTTCTTTCTCTACCTATCCTCATTCCCCATAAAGAAGATCAGCCCTTTTACTTAAACAAATCTATCACTGATCATTCCTTCAGAGCCATGTTCACTCATCATGATGAATAGAATAAGGAGTAGGTCATTTACTACATTAGTCATGCCCTAATCGAATATGAGACCTTGTATACCCATCTTGAAAAACTTTGCCTTGCCTTAGTCTTTGTAGCCTCCAAGCTCTTCCATTATCTTCTTAGTCACAAAACCTATGTCATCACTAACACTAACCCTCTCAAGTATATGCACTCTAAGCCATATCAAAACTAACGTATGGAAAAGTGGCTCATGCTTCTTGTTGAGTTTGATCTTGAGTTTATCCCATAGAATTCCATCAAAGGGTAGGTTATCATTGACCAATTATTTGAAGCCCCTATGCCTGATAAGCAACCCTTTTCACTTACCTTCCCAAATGAATCTATAACAACTCTTTCATTAGAGGAGCCCACCTACCAAATGACCATATTTTTTGATAGCTATAAATGCCAAAATGGTGGGGGGGGGTAGTGATTCTCATCCCATCTAATGGAAAAACTCTTCCCCTTTCTTTTAAGCTTGACTTTGACTACACCAATAACATGGTTGAATATGAAGCCTTAGTCATAGGTCTTCAAACCACCATGGCTTTAGGAATAAAAATAATTAGCATCTTTGGGGATTCTCAACTTTTCATTAACCAAGTCATATGAGCTTATCAATGTAAAAATGATGTTCTCCTAAAATACAAACAACTTGTGGACATACTCTTGGCCTTGTTTAATTGATATGCCATGCAATCCATAATGAGATCAACTAATAAATTTGAAAATACCATGGCCTCTCTTGCTTCCCAAATACTATCTCAACCTATAGAGTCCAAACTCTTTGTTACCATCCACCACTTCATCATCCCATCTTATATTAGTTCTGATCTTCTTACCATTTTCAGAAGTAAAACATCCCCTTTTGACACTTGGTATAACTAAATTTTTTATTATCTTAACCTTGACATTCTCCCTCTCGATCTCTCAAAGAATGCCCAGAGAGCTTATCTCGAAGGCACTTCTCATTATATCATACTACGGGACATATTTTACAAGTGAGGCTTTGACAACTTTCTTTTTCATTGCCTTTGAATTCAGGAGGCTTTTCATGTCATCAATGAAGCTTGTGATGGCATATGTGGGGGACATTTTAGTGGTATGACCATTGCCAAGCATATTCTTTGCCTTGGCTATTATTGGCCCACAATTAACTAGGACTATTATGATTATGTTAAGAAATACATCAAATGTTAATAGCATGCCAACCTTCATCATGCATCTTCTCATAGTCTTCAAGTATCTCGAGATTTTTGGCCCTTTTCACAATGGGGTGTAAACCTTATTAAGGAAATTAACCCCCATTCTTCACAATGACATCAATATATCATCACCGCTATGAAATAATTCACCAAGTGGGTGGAAGCCATCCCACTCATATTAATAAAATCTGAAAAAATCATTGATTTCATCAATCATCACATCATTTGCTGCTTTGGTGTCCCTCAAAAAATCATCATGGACAATAGAAAGTATTTAAAAAAACATTCCAAGCACTTTGTGACACTTTTAGCATCGATTTAAGCTTCTTCTCACCTTATCATCCACAAGCCAATAGATAGGTAGAAGCTTCCAACAAAACCCTTATCAAAATACTCACAAAGGTGGTTAGTACCTCTGGTCAGGATTGGCATCTTCATATCTTTTTGCTTTAAGGGCCTATCACACTAGCATCCAAACCACCATGGGAGCTACACCTTTCTCCCTTGTTTATGGGGTTGAGGTAGCTCTGCCTCTCAAAGTTAAACTTCATTCACTTCATGTATCCTTGCATGAAATCCTTTTTGAGAGTGACTATCACCAAAAACACCTTGCATGACTAGAGACTCTTAATGAACATCGCTTGGCTGCCCTCAATCATCTACATGTTTATCAAGAGTGAATCAAATCCGCCTACAAGAAGCATTTGAAAAAATGAGATTTCAACATTGGAGACCTTGACCTTAAGGAAAACCAACATGTCACCAACATGGAAAAGACCAAGAAGGGAAAGTTTTCTTTTAATTGGTTAGGACCCTATATTATAACCCATAAGTATGGATCTGGTGCTTACTGTATATCTAATCTAATACATAAATTGGCACTTTTTTCATGCCAAAATATTTACCTTGGATACCTTGTAGGCAATTATTAAATATACCGATATTAATTCCATAAAATAATCAACTTAAGAAAGCAATACAAGAATATACCAACCACACTGCAAAAGAGTTGAGTACAGAGTTTGGTAATGCCTATGTCTCTGGGTTTGCTTATAGTATGAACCAATCTATTTTCATAAAAAGTGAGTACATGGAAAATTCTCACAATTGTCAAATAGACACTTTAATATTTCTCACAAATCAAACATCAAAGCTTCAAAAAGTCCTAGTAAACCCACGAATAGACCTTCCACCTTACTATTGCGCAAATTCAATCTCAAAATTGGTTAAACTTTCAAAAAATCTTGATAAACCCATGAACATATTCTCCACCTTATCAAACACATCTAGATGTATATATTCAGCCCTTTAAAGAATTTCGATAAACCCATAAATAGATTCTTCACCTTATCAAAAACACCTCTAGATATCTTCTACTTAAAAATCTCACTTAAAAGCATCAAAATTGGCAATAAATAGAATCGAATCTAGACATTTAGCATATGGTTAGAACTGAATCAGAAACTAAAACAAATCTCTAGTTTACACCCAGAGCTAAAAATGCCTCTAGATGCCTCGAATCAGAGGAAGAGTAGAAGTGGGTCCTTATGCCTTATCAATATTCACTTAGGACTCCATTCATTATTGTTTAAATATAATTTTTTGGTTTTATATAGCCACTCAAGCCCATGGGTATAACAGTTGGGTCTTATCCTTTTACTGGATAGGTCACTAGTTCTATTCCCCTTGGCATAGACTTTGTTTGTTATCCACATCCCAAGTCCCACATTTATGGGATGGTAGGATATAAAAGGATTTAATAAACCTTATCCTCCATGATGTATTCATGGCTTTGGCCATGTATCACTTCCATTGCTTGCATTTTAATATAAAACCTTTGGCATTTACATGGTATTACAAGGTATGTGATGGCATGTCGATAGTATGTGGTGACTTCGTGGTAGACTTGATAAGGAACATGGATGTCAATTTCCAATCTTGACCCCTTTGTGGAGATTCATGAGCATAACTTGGCATTAGTTGTCATGGAACATTCTTGAGCATGGTAAATAATTACATGTAAATAAAAATTAACTATGGAGGAATAAATGTGGTGGCAAGCCATGTGGTGGCTTGAGGACTCACCACGTGGACAATTCTCCATTCAACACTTGTTGATGTCCAACTGGATGCACCAATGCTCTATCGATGGTAGGGTCCCCCTAAGAGATAAAAGTGAACTATACAGATAAGTCTAGTGATCTTTTAGCATGTCCATGAATGTCTTCTTCTATTGCATGGCTTTTACAAGAAGTACGTGTGGACCAAGTGCTTCTCAGGTTTTCTTAAACTATTCTCTACAGAATAACACTTATAGAAATAGGCATACCCTAATCTACATATACTATTGTTAATGGAAAATGTCAACCAAAATGTGAGAAGATAAATTGAGGATGATAAACATGTCACTCAAATATTTCTCTATAGGTGATTTCCATAACATAACAAACTATAAACTATATAATGCATACACACACACACACACACACAAATAGTGCCATGTGGTTCTTTTTACAATTGTGCATGATGTATGTCACAATATTGCCCATATGGGTCTTATTCATACATCTAACTTAGCACATTATTTATGTTGGTTTTATAACTATATAGAAATAGATAACCCAAAATACACCTAGGATTTCTTACCATCTATAAAATCCTGGTGTGGGTCTAACTCCTTCAATAGTTGCTCTATGGATCATCATACAACTTGCCTTCAAGTTCTTGATGGTCACCTGGTACATACAAGTCCGATGTCTAACTAGAATCATCATGATTGGGTCTAGAGACCTGTCCTATCTCAAACTGCATGATCTAATTGTGATCCAAGAGAATCTTTATGTCATCATCTATGATAGATGCTTATCGAGTGAATAGATATAAATTTCCTAGAACCATCTCATCCATCTCCAATGGGATGATATTGAGATTCACCAGTTAATATTATTATCTCCCAAATACAAATTACAAGGTGCAACAACTTATTACCATACCTCAAATAATACCATTTAACATGCTAACTATTTTAGCATGTGGTAGTGGTAATGTTGGTAAGTCCAATCGATATACTACGTCAACGGTCACATAACCTATTATGATGTCCCCATCGAAAACAAGTCTAATGACATATCCCTCTGAAATAATTGGAATACTATGTGTAGAGGCTCTCCCAGATCATAAGATAGTATCCATAGGTCTAGATGGTGTCCTCTATCAAACTAGGGATTTTGAATGATGACTGGTACTTGGAATAGATGGAGTCTTCACTCTTCCTGTATTCCTCTGTTGGAACCATTATGGTGCATGATCCAGATGTCGTAACCAGTAATGTTTTGCCACATGTCCATGTCTCAAGCAATGACTACATATTGGACTGGCTAAAGTAATGGGATCATCTTGATGGTGTTTCTTCCATTCAGACTCTTCTTTTAATTGATCAGAAAGAGAATCAACTTTTTGTTGAAGTTTGATGATTTTTTGATCCTATGTGTGTTGATGTGCATTCACATTCACCACCATCATATTTATTTCCACTATCTATTTTGCCTTCTCCCATTAGCATAACTTAATAATTTGTATCATTGAGCCTAATATCAATTGTATCATGGGTAACTGCATCCACAGATGCAAATCTATGGCTTTAAGCTGGTCCCAATAGCCACAAAAGGCAAGAACTGCTCTGATATCAAATCTGATCCATAATCTGGCCCTTATTTCTATGATAGAATATTTACCTTGGATAATTTGTAGGTAATTATTAAATATACCAATATTAATTCCATAAAATAATCAACTTAAGAAAGTAATGCGAGAATATACCAACCACAATGTAAAAGAGTTGAGTACGGAGTTCAACAATGCTTATGTCTTTGAATTCGCTTATAATATGAACCGATCTATTTTTGTGAAAAGCGAGTACATGGAAAATTCTCACAATTTTCAAATGGAAACTTTAATATTTATCACAAATCAAACAACAGCATTAGAAAGTCTTGGTAAACCCACGAATAGACCTTCCACCTTATTGTTGTGAAAATGCAATCTCACAATTGTTCAAACTTTCAAAGAATCCTAATAAACCCATGAATAAATTCTCCACCTTATATAAAATGTCCAATTATGTATATTCATCCCTTCAAAGAATCCTGGCAAACCCACAAACAAGTTCTCCACCTTATTGAAAACACCTTTGGATATATTCTACTCAAAAATCTCACTTCTAGGTATCAAAATCAATAACAAATAGAATTAAATACATATATTCAACATATGGTTATAACTGGCTCAAAAACTAAAATAAATCTTTAGTTTACACTGAGAGCTTAAAATGCCTCTAGATGCCTCAAATTGGAGGAAGAGCAGAAGTAGGTCCTTATGCCTTAGTAATATTCACTGAAGACTCCATTTGTTGTTGTTTAAATATAATTTTGTCACTTTATATGGCCACTTAAGCCCATGGGTGTAACGGTTGGGCCTTATCCTTTTATTAGATAGGTCACTGGTTCCATTCCCCTTGGCATAGCATTTTCTTGTTATCCACATCCCAAGTCCCACATTCATGGGATGATAGGATATAAAAGGCTTTAATAAACCTTATCCTCAATGATGCATTTCATGCCTTTGGCCATGTATCACCTCCATCGCTTGCCTTTTAATAGAAAACCATTGGCATTTATATGGGATTGTAAGTTATGTGGTGGCATGTTGATAGTACATGGTAGACTTGGTAAGGAACATGGATGTCATGTTTCGATCTCGACCCCTTCGTGGAGATTCACAAGCATAACATGGAATTAGTTGGCATGGAACATTCTTGAGCATGGTAAATAATTACATGTAAATAAAAATTTATTATGGAGGAATAAATGTGGTGGTAAGCCACATGATGGCTTGAGGACCCACCACGTGGATAATTCTCCATTCAACACTTGTCAACATCCAATTCGATGCACCAATGCTCTATCAACAGTAGGGTCCCCCTCTAAGACAAAAGTGGACTCCACTAGCTACGGTCCCCATAGCCAACCTTTTGTTAAATACACCTATCAAAGATGAAGACAAGAAACCAAAACCAATATTTTTGCATGAATTGACTACTATATGTCACGTTCTCGTTGGTCCACATTTATACCATGTCATCACGTTGACCTAGTTTGACTAGTCATATCTTCTGCATACGAACTCCATTTTGTGACCCGTGAAATGCACTAGAAAGATATTGATGATCTCTTCACCATGGAACTAATTTGGAAATGTTCCATAATGGTCAATTTATATATTTTGACCAACTTTAACCAATTTTGACTAGCTTTGATTGGAACTCTGATTGACTGTATAAATAATATACGAGCTCCATTTCCAAAGTTCTAAATATCATCAAAATGATCTCGATGGGACCGTCACAATGGTAAAGATTTTGGCCTACTTTAGGACCTTTTATGAATTGTCCTCTAAATCATCTCTTAAGGGCAAACCAGAGCTTGAGCCTATCAATGCTTCACATCTACGTCCTTTCTATTGATAAATAGGATCACACTCTCTTTTGTGTCTAACTTAACCTCGTCCCTTGGTTGATGAGATTCTACCCTCCCTTTAATTTACACTTACTGAGAACACTTGATTTCAAAAAAGAACCATGTGATTTGTCTATCATAAACATATAATTCCATTCCTATGTATGGATACCATGACTCTACCTATAACATGGTTCTCATGGATAATTTTCATCTTTAAGTAGATGGAAACCCATGGTCAATTATTTCTCAACCCCTTCCTTTACTTTGTCATTTATGTCTTGTGCAAAGTCTTGCCTCCATAATGGTGAATCCTTTGGCCTAATATACTTGTCCATGTCAAAACAAATTGCATTCCAAATCACTAATCCTCTAAATAATGCAAACTACTCCCTCGAAGGATAGCTTCCCTTAAAATTTAAAATTGCTCAAAAATAGACTTCTCCCTTGAAGTACAGCTATAAAAGTCAAAATTTTAGACCACTCCCTTGAAGGATGGCTAAGCAAAAACAACATTTGAAGCTTCCTACATCGATCAACTTCAACCACCTACTCAAATAACAAAAGTAATGAGTCAAATTCTATCAAGAATCTGAATAAGTATGCCACAATCGGCTCCTATAAATGGCATTGGTAGACTTCTCACATTGATTAATCTACACATTATTATAAGGCATGGACTTATCTATTATAGCCCTCTTGTCACTTATAAAAGAGGTAAGCTAACCCACATCAGGTTAACCCTTAAACCATTCACCTTTCACCCCTATTGCCTTCACTCCTCTCTAAACTTAAGGAACTATGAGCTTAATTGATACAAAGTGATCAAGACAACCTTGTTATCAATTCAAATATGCTCTTGTGACGTGTTCAATCAGCTTATGTTCACTAAGCCAATCCAGCTATGGATTCTTCTTATTTGGTCCTTGCTAGTCAAAACAATGTACCTACTTCTTAACCATTTCTTGGGACATATAGACCCATTAGAGTGTTTCTATTGACATGGTCATTTTCTTACACTTTCACCTGTCATCACATCCTAATCAAACATCATGCATTAAACATCCAACATTCATTTTCCATATCATTATAATCATCCTAATAATATTAACATCAATATAATCACCATTTGAATAATCATTAATAGCATAACATCATAATCATCATAGAAACATTCCATGTAACCATAATTATCATCCATATAACATATAATGACATCATCATACCATCAACACCAAAATCATATCTCATAATCAATATCATAGGCATCATAATACATTACGCTCATACATAACATAACACAACAACACCCAAATAATAACCACTATCATAAACATCATATCATCATAACCACAATTACATGACAATCAACATAACATCTCATAATCAACCTCATGACTCACATAAGCATAATAATCATAGTCAACAACATGCTCCACAACATAATTGTACCCATCATAAATATCACAAACATAATACTCGTAATCAAATCCAACCATAACATCATAACAACATCATCATGCCTAAGGTAACATCTCATCAAAAAAATAGTTGAACATGCCATAATCATAAAACAATCCATGTATACGATCATAAAGTTCTAATACCATAAAACAACATGATACAAATTTTGTCTCTCTCACTCTCATCAGTACATCTCACATCTTCAGCATGTATACCAGTATCAAAATACATATATACATATCAAAAAATAATGTACATCATATAAAGTGTCATCATGGGCTTACGACACTAGAACTAGAACCACATGCACCTACTCCACCATCTGGTGGTGGACCCCCTGATATACCTCCTTATGCTGCAGTCACTACCCACTGACTCATTGTAGCCAATGATGGTCCCCCTGCCAGACTAGTCTTGTACTCACCATACCTCATAGTATCATGTAACTAGGTGAATACAATCACTTCATAGTATTTCATATCCTTAATGGTATTTATATACTACATCCTTATAACTATGTCAATATCTCCTCCTCCTCCTATTGCCATCACCCCTGCCCTCTAACATAAAGCATCCCTCTCCTACATGACTATCTTGAGGGTGGCCCTCACTTGTCAAGGTGGTAACTTTTCCTTGTAATGTGGCTACCTATACCTATAAGTTAGTCACCTGGGATTGTGTCGTTATAAGGGTTGCCTCCATCTAATCACCTATACCCTATGCCTATACAGGATCCACATCCATAGGTCCTTACCCATCATCTCCCCAACCAAAATCTATAGCCATGTATCTATTATGATACCACCCTGTATATCTCTTTATGGCCTTGACATCATCAATAAGAGATTTAACAAGGAGCTTCTCAAAATCAAGCAAACCCTCTTACGATTGTGGCTTGGGAAAATCCTTCTCTTCATCCTCCCTCTTATAGTGCAAAAAATCTAGAGCTATATCTTGTAGCAACTTGAACTATCTTTGAACTCAATCTAAGGGGATTTGCTCTATCTCCCCATCTCACCTACCATACACCCATCACCATCTCTATAATGATCACATATGGTACTTGTACCCTATCCATATAGGTCAATCCAATTATGGCCTCCATATGATATCTATAGCAATCAAACCCTCCAACCAATCTTAGACTCTACATCCCTAACTCCACCATTAGCGCTTGATAATGTTATATTTATGTGCCATTGTATAAAACCAACTCTATAATTAGTAGGTGTAAATCCATCCCATGGGAGCCCAACTGATCTCAGAACTTGTATGTGCTCATACACCCAGTAATGGAGCTTGAACCCAACACTAATTATATATCATCTCCTCACTCCAAAAGCCCAGATCTCCCTATAAATTTGTACTATTAGTACTAGGGCCCATCCAAATATTATGCCCCCTAGCAACATCTTTATCAAAACTCCCAACAACAAACTTGGGAATCGACCATTGTTATAATCTAGAATAACAAAATAGGAGATACCCATCATCATCATGGTAATCAAACATCTATAATCTAGGGCCTGCTAATATAATGGACCATAGCATAGACCTCCCATATAGAATCTAGCCTCCTACTGATCATCACCATATATCCACTCAATAAAATCATCACTCTCTATGTGATATATCAGTTCCCCCCAAATTGGTAGCCATGTAATCCTCTAGATATCCTCTAATAGAATAGACATCTCACTAGTCAGGAATAAAAATGTGTTTATGGTTAGGTCCCATCTCTTGATGAGGTCCGTAATCATCATGACATCTTATGGTAAGTACTGGTAGTGTCACATGGCCCCTAGGCTAATAGTGTCCATCTACCTCCACTTAGCATCTGTCATCATATATCGATAAGCAAATATCTTAGGGAATCGATCCCTCATCTAGATCTACTTGTATATTTACACATCAATCCAACCCTATTAGTCTTTCTACATTTCTTAACCCTTACCCATCACTTCTCTTCATTCATATCCCTCTTAAACTTATAATCCCTCTATGACATATTCTTCTCTTTTTCAACCTGTTTAAACCATAAACCTAAATTCTCTCTCAGACCTCTTACCTATTCCCCCCCACTTTTACTCTTATTGGCCTAGGGGTTAGCTCTCTGTTGGCTAACCGTTGATGTTTCCAAGAACCATCGATGGTCTCAGGGCCTCATTTGACCCACCATGTCGACCGTCAATGGTTAGGGTCTAACCACCGATGGTTACTATGTGTAACCACCAACAACAAAACCCTACCACCTTCTCTACCTATCACCCTCAATATCCTACCAAAACATCTAATTTACCACTTTACCTACCTAATTCCTCATTATTTACCTACCGTACCTATTCCACCTTATTTTTTTACCTCATTTTACCAATTTTCCCTCTACCTAAAACCCTAGGGCATTACAGCTCGCTTATCTTATTTCCCCTAATTTTCTCAATTTTATCATATTTATAACTTTTCCTATCCCTATTTATCACTATTATAGATAATTAAAAATAGAACCTACCTCATTCCATGTGTGGTAGCATGGTTAGATCCTTCTCACCACTCCTTAGTTGCATCTTAATCATTCGTTCATTGCTTGCACATGCCCTCACCAACTCAACAATCTCCACCTCAGTAAACTCTTGGCCTAATGACCGGCCACAATCACCCAAGCTCAAGCTCACAAATCACCAAAATTCAAATGAGTAAAGTAACTCTTTACTTTTCCTTTTTACCTCATGGGATTTTAGGGTTTTACCCTAACCATTGATGGTTATGCCTAACTATCCATGGTTAGGGTTTTTTTCTCCCTTTTTATTTCTTTTCCTCTTACTTTCCTCACCAACCTTATAACCCCTTCAAATTACCTTTTACTTATAAATATATTTGGTCTAATGTTCCTTTGGATTTGGGTGTTTAGGGAACTATGTAGGTAGCATCCACTCACCATGTGCAGTCAGAGTTAGTTTGGCCACCTCTCCAACCCAACCCTATCCCGCTTACCTCTCCCCATCCTCTTTGATGATTAGATGTTTTGACTAGATATTTCACATATTTTGTGCTACTATTGCATTATCATTTGAATCTTTTAATTGATTTTGCCAAGTTGACCATTCAAACTTTGCACCAACTCATGCATGACCCAACCACTTGGGTTCTTTTGAGGAAACACTTCCTAACTTGGATACCTGAAACCTATTGAACTTTGTATATATCACTTGAAAGGCCTAACCTAATTATCTATGACCACCATTATGAATTTGTTACCCTCTCTTGGCTTTCTATACCCCAACTTTATTTTTCAACTTTGGTAAATTTAGTTTTTATGTGATATTGATATCATTCTTCATCACTTTTTGTGCATGATTTCACATCTCTACAACCAACTCAACCACATTATTTCACCTATCAAAACATGACTCAATTTCCCTAAACCTCAATCATTTATTGATTTGAGGGGGGGATACCTCCTCTCATGACTCAGGGCAACCAAACCCAGACCTTGACCAACCTCCTATTTTTGTTTTGTAGCTTGCCCAAAGCTACATAATAACAAAGGGAAAAATATAAACACTTAAAAACTACACATGACAAATTTTTAGTGTCACCCTACCCTCAGAATGATAATTGGACCCATTTAGGCCCTAATGTTCCCAAACCCTTTTTTTTCTTATCATTTAAATCACCTCTTTTTCACCCTTTTTTACCAATTTTTACCCAAGCCCACGAACCACTAACGGTTAGGGTAACCATCGATGGCTAGCCTAACCATTGATGGTTAGGTCCCCTCTTCATATTTAACCAAATTTAAAGCATGCCAACTCTTTGTGTGAGATTGGAAACTTCCCAAATGGCAACTTGTTTTTAAAACAAAGCTTTTAAAGCTAGAAAAATAGGCAAATTTACCCTTGATAAAATTAACAACTTCCTTCATTCCATTTAGTAACTTGTACCTATGAAAGAAGTAGAGTAGCAAGAGAAAGGGATCATTAGTTATCAGGTATCAGGTATTCAAGCTTTCTTATAGGTATTCAACATCCATATCAATAAGCAAACATCATCACTCAAGATTTGAAACTCTGTCAAAATCACCCCAGAAGGCCAAAAACACTGTCACTCTAGTTACATGTATTTTATGCTTGTGTTATTTGATTTATATATTTTTAGTACCATTATCTTATCTGGTCCACCTACACCCCATTTTCCAATTTCTATCCTTGTATCCACCTTTATTTTCCCAAAACCCCAATTTATACTTTATAATTTATTTATCCCCAAAATTACACAAGAAACAACGGTTATCCTAATTATCGATGGTTCACTTCAACCATTGATGGTTCACCCTAACCACCGATGGTTTCCCTAATTATCGATGGTTCCCTATGAAACTTCCTTCATTCCATTTAGTAACTTGTAACTATGAAAGAAGCAAAGTAGAAAGAGAAAAGGGATCATTAGTTATCAGGTATCAGGTATTCAAGCTTTCTTATAGGTATTCAACATCCATATCAATAAGCAAACATCATCACTCAAGATTTGAAACTCTATCAAAATCACTCTAGAAGGCCAAACACACTGTCACTCTGGTTACATGTATTTTATGCTTGTGTTATTTGATTTATATATTTTTAGTACCATTATCTTATCTGGTCCACCTGCACCCCATTTTCCAATTTCTAGCCTTGTATCCACCTTTATTTTCCCAAAACCCCAATTTATACTTTCTAATTTATTTATCCCCAAAATTACACAGGAAACCACCAACAGTTATCCTAATTATCGATGGTTCACTTCAACCATTGACGGTTCACCCTAACCACCGATGGTTTCCCTAATTGTCGATGGTTCCCTGTGGTAGTATTTTCCAACAAGCAATTTCCACCCTTCTACCTCTAATCAAACCCCATTTTTTGTGTTTCTTTCTGATCATAGGACCTTTTATGATTTTTTAAATTAGGCCCCAACCATTTTAGCATCTAAATTTGATCATTTTATTTAATATTGAAGTTATCATTTATTTTTAGTGCACATTTACTTTATTATCATTGAATTCAAACATCTTATCTTATCATTTCAGATTTAATTATTATAAAAAGTGGATTGACAGCCTCCTAATAAGCCTTGTGCTTCTTGGATCTAGCACACACTAGGTAATCCAATCAATCAACCATCTAACAACCCCATTTCAAGTGTTTATGTTACTTGTAGGTTATTCCTTCATAGTCAGAGAGGAGTTCTCATTTTCATCTGGATTCTCGTGTGCATTCTACCAAGTATTCTTCTACACACCCTAATCACTAGATTTCTATTCTTTTCTTTTAAAATAAAAAATTAATAAAATAAACTAAAACATGGATGGTTGAATGTGTGTTAAGAACTAGGCCAATCTTTTCCACTCTAAAAGGTTACGACTAGGCTTGTATAAAAGCCACTCTAAAATGATGCCAACCACCTGTAGATGGAATAAGGCATGCAACTACTGAGAATACCTAAGTAGTAAAATGAATTGGAAAGAAAAGAAGTCAAATGTGCTATGCACATTACCCCTAATCACTGATGTCTATAACATGGATTTTGATCTAGAAGTTGTACCAATTACCCAATCTAAAACTAGAAGTGAGAACCACCATGCGACACATGATGCCCCTATATCTAGAAACTCTGAGTAAAATTGTATTGAAACTCCCAATCTAAACTAAACTATCATTGACAAGACTATAATTGACCTTACCTTTATATCTGTTTCTAAAAATTCTATATTTTTGGTTATTTGGATAGGAGCGTAAAAAATAAGACACTTTAGTATCTAACATTGTTGTCCACTTCTAACGCTCTTGTCCTTTACTATTTTTGATGATTGTTCTATATTCATCACTATTTTTTTGGTATGTTCTACATGTTTTCAGCTTTGATTACTATTTTGAGTGTTTTGAAAACTAATTTTTGACCCATAGAAGGCTCTGATCTTTATGATAAAACCCTTATTTATTGCCTCCTCTTTGGAGGGTAGGAATGAAGATCCTGCAATGACTACCCTTAAAAGAAAGAGCCCTGCAAGTGTGTTATGCTATGAAATACATGATATATCAATGATAATCAAAAATATGTCTCAAGATAAAGCATATTTTATATTAGAGAGTATTAGATCAGTAAGAGTATGCCTAGATAGATGTAACAATGTAATAGCATGTGCAGTATACCAAACTAAAAGTGTATATTTGGTTAGTTGTTAGTTATTAGTTGTCAAGGAGGGATGGAGCATGATGTCCATCATGGCATCCAATAAGTCAAGATAATTCATGATGTGTATCATGGCATTATAAATAATTGAGAAGTAAACAAGCAAAAAAGCATGCAAGGCAAGAAGCAGAAGCATACAACAGAGGCCAAGGGGCTAAGAAAACAAGGGACATGGGCACATGCCACTCAAACTAGGAAAATAAACATATAATGCATGTTCAAATTCCACATACACATATAATTGAAAATAAGGTTGGTATGAATTCCATACGCACATACAAGAGACAAAATAGGAACTGAGAAATAAAATCACATATAACTACTCAAAGAAAGAAAAGAAGTCATGCAAATGATGGAAATACTATCACATTAATCAAAGAAATAATTGAAAGTATGCAAATCATGGAGTACAAGACTAGGTAGATGTAAGAAATACACGAGTTCTATATAATAGTGATTGTCAATAGAATAATCTATGTAAGCTAGTAAGTAATGTACATCAACATAATAACTAGAGTGTGTGGTGTAGAAATGACATAACCTAGATGGTTTAGTTATGTAGAAGATGCCCTTGGTGGGTAGAATTGTTGATGTATGTATCAAATGTAGACATAGGATGCCCCTTCAATGGGTAGAGTGAAGCAATCAAGGATCTGGGTATCACTGCACACACTCAAAGAAGATCAAATGAAGCATGGTAATGTAGATAAATCAATAAACAATAGCATAGAATAGCAAAATGTAAGTCTAGCATGGTAGTAGAAATGTAAAGCATGGATAATGCAAACAATTGAAATTTTTTTAGTGTTTTTGAGTTATTTGTATGTTTTTGTATTTTGACATGTTATATTTTTTTTTGGTATTTTTGAAAAAAACTATGTACGATAAATCATAAGGAAACTATGTACAATAAATTGAAAAAAAATAATGTATGAGAAAGACTAAGAATAAATGATATTAATCAATGATTCTCATGAGATACTCCCTATCATGGTGTCTTGTATCAAGGAGAGGGATCATGCCTAATTGTGAAACATGATGGAAGGGTTGAGACTATGAATCTGAAAGCTATGTATGCTATAAGTGCTCTAAAATGTTTGTAGTGGAAGCTGATTATGGGGTCCCCTTCTAACTCTAAGAAGTGGATGTAACTCTGGGACTCTTAGGGACCCATTTGGTAGTAGAAAAATCTCTTTGAAAGTGTGTTCATGTGTAGAGGCATGAGATCTCAATGATACTACCTTAGGTGTGAATACCTTGGATGAAAACTATCTAGATTCCTAAAACTATCGTTGATGTAGTGGTTTCTCTAAAAGAGGCCTTTGTGGAAGTGTATGAACTTATGTGTTGATGAGGGAGGCCTTGACTATGTCTAAATCTTAACTAGAGGAAGAACTATAATAGGTAGAGGAGCTGAAACTAGTAAGATATCACTCTACATATATTAGCTTCATGACTGTTGACTTGTTATCTAAACCCTGATGGCAAATTGAACAAGTGGCCATATTGTTCATGTTATGTAGGAAAATTCCCTACATTTGATGTTGTTTGTGGTACACTAACTATAGTTGTACATGGAGACTCTGTAAGATGTAACATCAATGGATGCATAATTGAAAATATGTGTTAAGAAGGAGGCTCATCTACCCATAATTATAGTAGATTGATACATTAAATAACACCTTTTGGCCTCTATTGTGATGCGTATGACTGAGCAATAAATTGAGATTGAACTATAACCTATGATGGGGGCTCGTCTAATCTCAATCATAATGGGTTGCTACATGAAATAGGTCCCTAAAAATTTGACTATAGTGAATATCTATCTAGCGTAGTACTCCATGATGAAGGTTCATCTAATCTTAATCATATCAGGTTGTTATGTGAAATAGGTCCCTAAAAACTTGGTTATAGTGAATATCTATTTGGAGCAGTACTATGTGATGTGGGTTCATATAATCTTAACTGTAGTGAGTTGTTACATGAAATAAGACCCTAAAAACTCTATTTTAGTGCCTATGACTATGTTGGATATGTATATGGAAATGCATTATGTACTCCACAAACTACACTGCTATATGTAGGCTACTCTCATTGTACTGGTCTCCAAACCCTCTGATTAGGTGGGATAAAATATCTCCTATGAGGTTTTGTCCTAGAAATCACATTACTCTCACGGTGAGTAACTGATGATTCCTATGAAGGAATGTCCTGGGATGACTCAGTCATGGAGGAATGAGGTCTATAGATCCATGATGAAGGAGATCTTGGTACCCCTAGTGTAAATTTTATAATGCCATTATCAACACATCTATTGATATAGTCCATAACAATCATTGTCTCGATGTCCATGAATATGATGATAGTTACAAAAGGCCGATGTGGCTACCTATATAGGATATGTTGATCTTGATGATGAGTAGAAGGTAATGTGATTAACCTCATATCTATTAGTGTTGATAATATGACATATGGGCTATCCTACTCTGAATCAACTGTAGTGGTACCCCATTACTATTCTCTATAGTACATAATATAGTTGGTGCTCTATTCTCTCTATTCTTAATTGGTTGCCTTTCTAGTTGTGGTCTCTTATCTTGCTTGGGACATGGTGGATGTTGATTTCTAGGAGCTATAGATGGAGGTAATGTTGTGAAATCTAGAGTAAGCCAATCAATTGAATCTGACTCAATCAATCCTAATTTCTTCTCCAAGGCTAAAACTATATAACATAAGTGCCTAAAATAGGACTCTGTCTGATATAATATATGTCCTAGGAAGGGTTGGTGAAGCCCCTTAATAAAGATATGTTGAATCTCTAAATTTTTTGGTTTATATATCAATCACAACATGTGAGTCTTTAATTTTAAGATATAATCACTAAATGGCTTTGAAGAATTCTGATGCAATACGACAAGTTTCTCATATGTAACTTGAGGGTCCATTTTTGCTATGTAATATTTGAAAAATGCCTCCTCTAAGTCATCATATGTATGCAAGGAACCAATGAGGAGTAGATGAAAGAGCCAATTATATGCATTACCCACTAATGTTTGTTGGAACAACTTAAGTAGAATCAAAGGACTTGCATGAGATGGAAAAGCCTTCTGAAAGGCTTTAAGGTGTATGAATAGATTTCTAGTTCCATCAAATTGAGGTAATGATGGTATCTAAAAATACTTAGGTAATGAAGCTTTGATAAATGTCTTCAGAAGAGAGTTACCATACAAGTCATTGGCATCCATCCAAGACTTAAAAGCCTTGTTTTCGAAAGTAAGGAGATGTACTTAGTGTTATAATTCACCAACTGCATGCATCAAAGAAATAATCTCTTGGGCTGGTATATTAGTATCTTGAAGTGGTTCATTTAAACATTGCATTTGATCATTTGAATTATGCATTGGAATTTTTATTCTATTTCATTTATATTATTGTAATTTGAACATAAAAGTAGCAAAAGAGAGGGAGAAACTAGGTTCAAAAGCAAGCAAATTATCACCAATGAGAGGTTTACTTGGAATTTCATGACTAATTTATACATTTGATGTAGTGTGCATAGGAGAATGAGGTGAAAATTAACTTTCCCATTTATCAAAATTATTTTCTTTGGAAGAGGGAAGAAAATAGATAGGTTTGAGAGAAGAAGATGCATCTAATTTTTCTTCACTATCACTTTCATATGCATCATCATATTCCTCATTACAACAATAGTAATTGTCTTCATTGTAAATGAAATCATTTTCCTCATTTTTGTCTAATGTGCAATTTTGCAAATTTGTCCTTTCATTGTCATAATTATGAGAAAAAATTAGAAATTTATCTATAGGATGAGAGGGAAGAATTGCCTTAGTGGCCATTTTATTTCTTTCACCAAAGAGAGTATGTAAAATTACTATTAAGTAAATAAATTGAAGAATGAATACTAACATAGGGATTTTGAAAATTATTTTGACGCTCCAAACAATTTGCAAAATTTTTATCTAAATAATTGTAAGGGAGGAAGGCTTGGGGTTTGAGGACCTAGTTTAGAAATTTAGGGTTTTGGGTTGGAGTTTTCAAAATTTTAAATTATTACAATAATTTGAATCCTAAAATAAATTTGAATAAAACATATGTATAAAAATTTATACAAAAATCAGAATTTTGAAATTGAATTTTTGCACAAAAATGTGAAGGAAAACCCTAGGGGTACCTAGGGTTTGAAATTTGTTTGAAGTCAGGTTAACCAAATGACTTAAATTTTTTTGGGAATAATGGATTTTTATTCCTATTTTAGTTAAGGTTCTATATTAATAAATTAATAACTAATATTTTAATAATTATAATCCTAATTTGTATAATTTATTTGTCTTTTTTATCTTTTTAAAAATAACAATAAATAAGGAGAAAATATAACTTATCTTGAAACAGGTTGAGATGGTTGATACAGGGTCTAAAACTGGCTATGCAAGATTGGGACAATGTCTTAAATCAAGAACTGAATTTCATTCAGTGAAAGGATAGGAGTACCAAAGATAGGACACCTTGGACTCTAGTGTTGTTGTCCACACCTGTCATTGTTGTCCAAATTGGTCATAAAGACCTAAAATTTTTGGGTTCTTTGCATTGTTCTTGGGTGAGCCTACCTATGAAATCTTGAGTGTTGATTGTTTACATAACTTACTATAGAGCTATGTTAATTTTCAAACCCTAACCCTCCATCATGCTTAATACAATGATATTTGAATCACTTGGAGAAATGAGGGGTTAGTGTGTAAGATGCACTAAACGTGTAATCTACACCCCTTGTGTGGTCACACTACCTACATACCAATACTCTGAAGAGGGGTCAAGCCATATGTATTTCTCCCATTTAATGTTCTTTATGTAATAGTGTGATGTAGATGCAAAAATGCCAAATTGAAAGTGCTTGAGGTGGCTAGGGATTGGTATGAGGGTTTGAGTGTGTTTGAAGTTATGTTGGGTGACTGTATGCAGAGAATAAGGAAGTTTGCCTTAGTGTTTTATTTGTATTCTTGCTTGCTTTGTAAGATTTGTCACCTCCTTTGTAAATGAACTTTGGATAGGCTTTTATAGGTAACTATTGGTGATTATTTAGATGTATTCACACTAGGTCGACATAATGAAGGATAAAAATTAGATGAAAATAACCGTTTAGGCTCAAAATGCAAAGGGACAAGAGCACTAAAAATGGGATACCCTAAGATCTGATGCTATAGTCCAAGTATGGAAATTTTTCTTATAGGATCGGGACCTAAGGGAATAGGATTGGCTTGGGAAATACAATCTGACTGCACTAGAATCAGGGTTCAAAAGGTTCTAGATGATTGGTAATGAGCTAAAAGGTATTTATAAGGGTCACAAGAGCATGCAAAAAGGACCTAGGGATAGGGTGTCACAAGCCACACTCAAAATACTAATTTGGGAATTTTATATGACTTCAACAACATAAACATGAAAACACATACATCCAAAGCATATATCAAGGCATACATCAAATGAACACGTCATATATGTGGGAAACCCTCTTGGGGAATAAAACCCACTAAACCCTTCAAGATAGAATATAGTCCTATAAAACAAGATCCAACATTTATACCAACACCAACTAATCAAGTAACACCCATACCTTAGTTTAGTGAGACACCAATCCTACAAGGAGATATTGCCCCTGTCTAGCTGAGCACCCACAATAACTAGACCTTTAACAAACTTTACCTTGTAAGGATGAACCAACCCCCTAGGTAATCAAATGCCCACTCAAATACCTTAAATAGATCATCTGAAATACCTATTATTTTTCTTCAATTAATTATGACCACTTTTTTTTTTCACTCTTCACCTTCACTCTTTCACCCAAACAATCTCAAGGGTTCACTCGCTCAATCTGCCTCTTCTAGGTTCATTAGGTCTAATGACCTATGTATCCAACTACATCAACTTAATTAGATAAACATGACTAATCTTATTTTATCTCTTATGTTACTCATTGACCTATACCTTCTCTTTCAAAGTTTATCTCCTTTGCTTGAATCCACATATCCACACCTAGCACAATTAGTCCAATTAGACCTTGTACTTATACCACTCTCTTACTTTAACCCATCTTGTTTGGTCAAGATGTTTTAAATATTTGAATAACCTTTTAAATAGGTCATCATACACATTACATGTAAGAAACACACAATCCTTAGGTTGGCCAACATATCATTATCCCCAAACCACCATTAGGTCTTGGTGAGACCTAAAACAATTAGGCCTTCACACTCACACATTACATGTGAGACTGCTTGGACCACCTCCATCATTTAACAATGATTAAAACACATAAAAACTATCTTCAATATACCCTTTATTACTCCCTCATGTGCCTATGCCACTAGGAACATCAACTCAACACTCAAAACTACCAATTAGGTCTCCTTGCTCTTCAAGTCTTCATATACAAAAAACACGGTCTCAAACTTTTGAAGTAAACACTCAAGTATTTCACATAGCCATATCATTATATCATATTTTTTAACCCTTCAAGACCTCTACTACACCTCCATGTTCTTTATATACTTTAAAACATGTTCTAAGCACTCAAATCAACTCTCTTAGAATGACCATTCAGACTGATCACATATAGTCAAAATATATTTATACTATTTTGACTCTCCATATTTGATCAGAGGTAAACTATGATATTAAATGCATTATAATAATCCTTAGAGACTTATATAATATCTCCATTCTCATTTTATTCTTTGAATCTGCTTAGAACACCTTTAACTTACCTCTAAAAGATGGCCACTCAATTTGCCAGTGCATTTAACAAACATTATCAACTTCTAAGTAATTTTTCACACTAAATATGGATTGTTTAAACCTAAAAAATACATAAAAATAGTATTCATGGAGTCTAAAACATTGTGTAATAGTTTTTTCATCTTGAAACATCAAGACACTATCAAGAACAACTCAATTATCCTTCTTGGGTCACTTGTAGAACATGGTCAAACACATAGTCAACCTTGAAGCTCAATATATTTGAATATACAAATATTTAGATCTTATAATAAAATTATTTGCTTGCACCTTGAAGTCCTCTTCAAATTTTCTTTTTACTCCATCAATAAATTCATCCTGGATCAAAAGATATTAGCAAAATACTCAGCACTGGTTTTTCTTTTGTTAATTCAAATGCCAATGGTCACTATGTAATGCAAATATTATAGACATATGTCATCATATCATGCTCTCACATATCTTGATCAAATTCTCTCCATTTATATCCTCTCAATCTTCCTAGCTTTAACTCTCATCGCTCACCATTGATATTTGATTTGTGCTTTCATGATCAAGCCACTTAGCAGCCCCACATGCTTTATGAGCATCCTTTAACATTTTGACTTAATACACACCATTGGATCATTACTAACAATATCACACACTCCATTGGAATTTGTCTTCTAGGTTTCATGCTCACCATTTGATCTATTTCTCAAACTCTATGATTATTACAAATGTCACTAATGTGTGCCTTATAAGCATCCTTTAACATATTGACTTAATACGTATCATTGATCACTATCTGACAAGATCATGTGATCCATTGGATCCTTATTAAATCAGATTAATTTATCATTTTTATATCTATGATCTTATTAAATTCTCACCATAGACATTCACTATCATAAAATTGGCTAAGTACGAGAACTTATTGAACTCTATTGAACTCTGTCTAAGAAGCCAATTTTGTACCTTAATAACTTTTATTACTCTCCATATCTAGACCTAAAACCTGAACCATATGATATCCTCTCATATGGGAATCTCTCCATGTATTAAACTACTCATAAAATATTCACATGTGTGAAATATGACATCATCAATCTGCTCACTTAGCTTTATCTATCAAGATGATTACTTGAGCTTAGACCTATATATGACTATTATGATGAATTTTATTCACTTCTATAAGCACTCTAAATACTCATAACATCCCATAGGGTCTCCACAACATGACAATACCATCAATATCAATCATTCATTTCCTTACTAAGTTAAACATTGAAGAACCATGCAGAAACACTGAAGCTCATTGAAATACACTTTGTCATTGTCATCCTAACACACATGACACCTCATCAACATCCTTGGTCACCTTGGAGACATCATTGAAAAAACTCCAAGATTCTCTACTTTTATTATTTATGTCAAACACTAATACAAAGCTTATGCTCAGACTCTGTATTTCTCTTCAAGTACTTTCTCCCCCTTTGACATAATGACAAAGTGGGCTCAACTCCTAATCCTACAAACCTAAAAAGACTTGAAGGAAAAATAATAGGAAAGGACCACCTCTAAGAGATGATATAGACTCCCCCTAACATTGTGCATACCTCTTCTTACCTTGAGCTTCCCAAACATGGTCCATGACTACACTCATCTTTAATCATACATAGCTTCTATGAAGGAAAAACATACATGAACATCAAAAACTGTATGAAATTACCTTGAAAAAATTAAGAGGGACTCCCCCTAAGTCACTTGAGCTTAGGCACCATTTTAAGCATCTTCAAACCATTTCCAACAATGATGAATCAACATAATTGCCTTCATACCTTCTCTCTCAAATTCTACTACATAGTCCTCTGATCCTAGGACCTGACCATTTACAAAGCTCCCCCTTTTTTTATATATGAGGATTTAATAAATTATCAAAGCACCTAAATTTATTTGATCAAGTTATCATATCAACATGCTTGAGTTCACATCTGTAGCAGACTTATTCGTATCTTCACCATGACTAGAACATCACACATATGTTCCCCCTTACATCATGCATAGCTCTTCAAGCCTTTAAAACTATTTGAGTTAGCTCCACTTAACTCCATGCTTCACCACCCTTGATTAGACACTTGGATATATTCATTTCTTACTTGTAAATCTTGCACACATAGCTACATTCTTTATCATTTGACCAACTAGACCATCCTTCAGATTTGATCAAAACTTTAACTTTAGGATCATAGTTTATAAAAATATATTATCATGGCCTTCCTTAGTAATACAAAACATCTTCTTATGACCTTTCTTGTCTTGTAACATCAACCAAAGCTCAATTGGCATCCATTATGATTCCTCTTGCTGATAAGTGTCTCCTTGAAGCCTAGAGAGAGACACCCCTTTGACATAGTGAGACTAAAAGTCCCAAAACTTAGGAGACTCCCATATCTCTATACTCTCATTTGAATTGCAGACCTACCTCATCACCAAATTGACTTTGAATATATCCTTGACTTCATTCTTTGCTTCAGACTTGTCAACAAATGCAAAAAATAAAAACTCTTGAATTTATTTTATGTCTATCATGGCAAACAAACCATCTTTGGTCTTAGTTTGATCTTTCCAAACAGGATTAGGTTTCCAAAACCATTTTTGACCTCTTCCTTGCACACTAGGAGCTCCATACACCTTATTTTGCTTTGAGAACTCATTCAACTTGTTCTTGCAATACCTAGAAATGTGGCCAACTTTATGACATCTGAAACAAACAAGATCATTCATACCTTTTGACTGATGATGATTTTGATTTTTCTTTGACTAATTTCTTCTCCTCTTGCATTCTCTAAAAATGTGTCCAAATTGATTGCATGCATAAAAATGACTCTGGGATGAATATCTCATTACATTGATCTATCTATCTTGTCTTCTTTCTTGCATTCTAGAATCTTGACTGAATTTATCTTGACTTGATGGTCTTTGCTTGCAAAACCTAGCAATGTGACCAACTCTTTGACAATTGTAGCAAATAATATCTTCTATACCTTTTGTTTGAATATGGCAGTGATCTCCCTTTGATTGATTGCTTCTTATTGCATAGTCCTTTGGCCTATGACCAATAATATGACAAACAAAACAATGGCCCATAAAATATTTTGCATACCTTGAAGCATTTGGTTGTCTGATTAGTTTCTTCAATTTGCCTTTGACCTGGTCTGAATTTTTTATATTTCATGCTACCAACCTTTTTATCTTGTTCTGATCTCTTTTTTTCTTCTTCAATCTTACCTATCTTTATTATGACCTTTTCATGCTCATCCTTTAGGCAAACAAGATTAGCCTTTAATTGAACTTTCAACCTCTAATTGAATTCTAAGATCTTCAATGGTTTCCTTATCCTCCTTATCCCTTTTGGCCATGTCATGTTTCAATCTACATGCTTGTTCTTCTATATACTTGATCAATTCTTGATTTTCCTTTTCCTCTTTCATGGATTTCCCTGATAAAATCCCCTCAAGATATCTAACTTGTGCTTCAAGACCTTTGATCGTATTAGTCATTTTAAGATTCCTCTTCTTTTGCTCCTTCAGTTCACCAAGTGCACTCATGAGCTCAGATTCTATATCAAATTCTTATTCTCTATCATAGCAAACTTCATCATCAAACAAGATGATCTTTCACCCATATTGTACCTTGGATCAACTTCAAGTGGTTAAACTTGCACAAAAGGCCCTGCTCTGATACCAATTATAATAGGTATAATCACTAGGGGTTAGATCAGTGATGCAAGATAATCTAATTCAATTCTCAACTCTTAAACAATTAGCATACATCAACTTGATTAATCAACATAAACATGAAATCACATACATCCAAAGCATACATCATATGAACACATAATATATGTGGGAAACCCTCTTGGGGGATTAAACACACTAAACCCTACAAGATGGACTACAATCCTATAAAACAAGATCTAACATTTAGACCAGTACCAACTAATCAAGGAACACCCATACCTTATTTTACTAAGACACCAATCCCATAATGAGATACTGTCCCTGTCTAGCTGAGCACCCATAACAAGTAGACCTTTAGCAAGATTTACCTTGCAAGGAGGAACCAACCCCCTAGGTAACCAAGCACCCACTCAACTACCTTGAAAATAACATCTTAAACACTTGTTATTCCTCTTCAACTGATGATGACCGATTTTGTTTGCACTCTTCACCTTCACTCTTTCACCCAAATAGTCTTAAGGGCTCACTCACTCAATATGCCTCTTCTAGGCTCATTAGGTCTAATAATATATGTATCCACCCACATCAACTTGATAAGATAAACATGACTAATCTTATTTTCTCTTTGATGGTCCTCACTAACCTATACCTTATCTTTCAAAAGTTCTCTCCTTTGCTTGAATCCACACATACACACCTAGCATAATTAATTCAATTAGACCTTTTACTTATACCACTCTCTTCCCTTAATCCATCTTGGTTGGCCAAGATGATTTACATATTTTAACCACCTTTGAAATAGGTCCTCATACATGTTACATTGAATAAAAACACACTTCTTAGGTCAGACAATATCTCCTTAGCCCCAAGCCACCATTAGGTCTTGGTGAGACCTAAAACAATTAGGCCTTCATAGTCACACATTACATGTGAGACTACTTGGACCACCTTCATCCTTTAACAATTATTCAAACACATCAAAATTTTCTTTAATACACCCTTTATTACTCCCTCATGGGTCCATGCCACCTAGAACATCAACTCAACACTCAAACCCACCAATTAGGTCTCTTTTCTCTTCGGGTCATCATATATAGAAAACACAGTCTCAAACTTCTGAAGCAAACACTCAAGTATTTCACATAGACATATGACTATATCACATGATCAAACCCATCAGGACCTCTAATACACCTCCATGTAATTTAGACACTTAAACATAGGCTCTAATCACTCAATTCGACTCTCTCAGAATGACCACTTAGACTAGTCACATATAGTCAAATACATTTATACTATTTTGACTCTACATATCTAATCAAGGGTAAAATATGACAACCAATGCCTTCTCATAATCCTTAGAGATGTATAGAACATATTCATACTCATTTTATTCCTTAACTTTACTCAAAACACCTTCAACTTACCTTTGCAAGATGGTCACTCAATTTACTAGTGCATTCAACAAACACAATCAACTTTTAAGAAAATTTTCACACTAAATATGGATTGGTCAAACCTCTAAAATACATAAATATAGTATTCATATAGTCTACAATACTCTCTAATATTTTTTTCATCTTGAAACACCAAGGCACTATCAAAAACAACTCAATTATCCTTCTCGGGTCACCTGCAAAACATGGTCAAAGACATAATCAACTTTGAGGCTCAATATATTTGAATGTACAAGCATTCAGATATTATAATCAACTTCTCTATATGTACCTTGAATTTTTCTTCAAATTTGATTTTTACTCCATCAAGAAATTTGTCCTGGATCAAAAGATATTAGAAAAATACTCAGCCTTGATTTTTCCTTTGTTAATTCAAATGCCAATGGTCACTATGTAATACAAATATTACAAACATTTGTCATCATCTCATGATCTCAAATAGTTTGATCAAACATGCCCCCTCAATCTCCTCATAAAATTTGTACCTTTAACTCTCATCGTTCACCATTGATCTTTGATTCGTGCTTCCACGATCAATCCACTTGGCAGCCCCGCATGCCTTATGAGCATCCTTTGACATTTTGACTTAATAATAGGATCATTAATGATAAGATCACACATTTTATTGGACATTTTTTTGATAGGTTTCACATTATTCATTTGATCTGGTTCTTAAACTCCATGATTATGACACATGTCACTAGTGCATGCCTTTTGAGCATCCTTTGAAATATTGACTTAAAATGCACCGTTGATCACTATTTGACAAGATCACATGCTCCATTGGATCCTTATTTGATCAAATTAATTGATTGTCATTAGATCTATGATATTATTAAATTCGCACCATAGATCTTTGATATCACAAAATTGGCTAAGTATGAGAACTTATTGAACTATGTTGAACTTTTTCTAAGAAGCCAACTTTACACCTTAATAACTTTTGTTACGCTCCATGTCTAGACCTAAAACTTGAACCATATTATATCCTATAATTCAGGAATCCTTCCATGTATAAAAATGCTCTTGAATCCTTCACACATTTGAAATATGATGTCATCAATCTGCTCACTCAACTTTATCTATCAAGATGACTACTTGAGCTTAGACCTTCATATGACTGTTCTAATAAATTTCACTCACTTCCATAAGTAATCTAAGCACTCATAACATCCCATAGGGCCTTTAAAACATGAACATACCATGAATATCAACCAATAATTACCTTACTAAGTCAAACATTGAATAACCATGTAGGAACACTAAAGCTCATTGAATCACACTTTGTCATTGTCATCCTAGCACATATGACATCTCATCAACATCCTTGGTCACCTTGGAGACATCATTGACAAACCTCTAACATAAGTAGTGAAATATAATATTGAAGTGTATATATTTGTGTAGACACTTAAAATGGATCTTTAGTATTTATTTCACATTGTCTTTTATGTTTTGTGCATTTTTTTATAATATATGGATGATTGGTCTACATTAAGTGCTTTAAACTATTATGGTGACTTCCAATAGTAAGTGTAAACCCTCACACCTCCCCAAAAATTCTCCTTATTCTAATTTATGGTTTCCATGTTCCATGTTGAGGCCATCTATACAGTATTGGCCCCATTACTTATTCTTTCTCCTAAGTCAAATGGGCACATCTATCCCATTTCCCTTTTCTTGTTTTTAAGCATTAGAAGATGAGATGAATGACAATATCACCTAAGTTTAAATTCAATCATATATATATATATATATATATATATATATATATATATATATATATATATATAAGTGAGGTTTCTCACTTTAGTGAATTAAGCACATACATATCATAATGACCACATATTGGTTACACATGCCATATTCTATTTTTGCTCTGCATTTTCTATTTTTGACATCTTTGTTTCAAATTGAGGGGTTTGATAAATTAGTGTATTTATATACCAAAAACCCCTAAGTAAATCCTTAACATTTTATATCGATAGAACTCAACTCAATGTAGGAGGGCAAGAGTTGAAGTGTACATCAAGGGGAAAAGGTGACATCAAATGGATAAAGGAAAATTAACTTGCCACAATTTTAGATAGTTTATTAGTATCATCCATAGGGTCCTGGAAAAGTGAGAGTGATGGGTGCATATTTAGATGTAATAATTATGACAAGGGGTATGTGTGCATCCACAAGTTATATTTTTTTATGATGGTTTTATAAATGATTACAAATCTCTTGGAAAACTTTCCAAAAATTTAAGAGCCTAACTCCCCCATTTATATCTATTTAATTGAACATTTTTTTATGATTTTGGTAAACATAATTATTTTACACATCCTAAAGTTTCATCTATATATATATATATATATATATATATATATATATATATATATATATATAGAGTAATTTTTTTTGTATTTGATAAATACCTAAAGTGTTACTACAAGATTTTAGATTTATTATTGTAAAACCTAGGCCTTGGTCATTGGAATTTATTTTGTTTGTTTATATTGCATATGAACTTGAATTTTTTTTTAAAAAAAATTAATAAAATAGACAAGAAAAACCCTTTGGTGAATAGAATTTTGGTTTCTACATGTAATTCCAATTTTTCATTCTCTCAAATCCATAATTACATAGTGTAAACCCTAACATTTTATTCAAAATTATTACCAATTATTCAAACAATGTAGAGGCTATTTGGAAAAAAATCCAATGCATTGTGTCTCAAATAATAAATCTAAAAACAATTGAACCCCATTCTAAAATTATAGAGGTTCCTTATATATATTATCAAAATGCTTCAAGTGAATTCAATTTAAATAGTACATTTATGATTGTGCATGATTAAATAGTTATCTTATTAAGGCCTCAAAGTATTGAAATATAAATACTAATGTATGTTCTCATATTGAGAAGTTAATTTACAACATAGGGTATTAAAAATGTGTGATAACATATTATGAATCATAAATTGTGAAGGAAAGATAGGGCTCAAAAGTTGTAATGCAAGGAATTTAGTTTAATTTAAATTTATATATTAATGTCCAACAAAGACTAATATTGGTCCATGGGTTTGTGCAAGGTATAATGTAAATAAGATAAGGGGATTGCAATAACACAAAGGAATACAAAGGATAAAACTAAATCTAAAGAGAGTATATAGAGAGCACGAGTTCAATAAGATAAAGTATCATGAAGAAGATAAAGAAATGGATGGTCCCACCTAATAAGATGTAACATGCTATTTTGGAGACAAAGTTATAATACATAAATTAGTAAAGATGTGTGTGAAGCCATTTGAATCACTAGGTCTATGAAGTCTTATCAGTGTACCATATAATTTGAACTTGATTTGTGCATTTTCATATATATGTTTGTGTTTTTTATATTTGATAAATACCTAAAGTTTTGTTACATATTATTAGATTTATTATTGTAAAACCTAGGCCTTGGTCATTGGAATTCAATTTGTTTATTTATCTTACATATGCACTTGAATTATTATTATTTTTTTTTGAAACAGATAAATAAAACTCTTTGACCAATAAAATTTTAGTATCTACATGTAATTCCAATTTTTCATTCTCTCAAATCCATAATTACATAATGTAAACACGAACATTTTATTCAAAATTATTACCAATTATACAAACACATTAAATGCCATTTGAAAATATATTCAATGCATTATGTCTCAAATACTAAATTAAAAAGGATTGATTCCCATTCTAAAATTATAGAGGTTCCTTGTATATATTGTCTAAGTGCTTCAAGTGATTTCAATTCAAATAGTACATTTATGATTATGCATAATTAAAACTCTAGTTCTCTTACCAAGGCTTCAAATTATTGAGATATAAATATAAATATAAATATAAATATATGTTATTATATTGAGAAGTTTATTTCTAACATAGGGTATTAAAAATGTATGACAACACATCTTGAGGTGAATCATAAATTACAAAGGAAAGATAGGGCTTAAAAGTTGTAGTGCAAGGAATTTAACTTAAATTTAAATATTAATGTCCAACAAAAATTAAGATTGGCCCATGGGTTTGTGAAAGGCATAATATAAATAAGATAAGGAGATCGAAATAATACAATGGAATGTAAAGAAGAAAACTAAATCTAAAGAGAGTATCAAGAGAGCACAAGTTCAAGTATCATGAAGAAGATAAAGAAATGGGCGGTCCCATGTAATGAGATGAAACATGTTATTCTGGAGAAAACGTTATAATACATAAATTAGTAACTATGTGTGTGAAGCCATGTGAATCATTGGGTCTATGACATCTTGTCAATCTACCATATAATTTTAGAAGTTATCCACGAGACCTATTCCTAATGATGGTGTGATATCACTGGACGTAGGATGCAATTAACCTAGTGCAGGACCCTTGGGGGAATTGTGTATGAAAAAAAGATGAGAAGGGTCAAACATATCTTAAAGGAAGAATTATAAGCATCTATGATCTTGATAATCCATTAGTGTTTGGAGAGAACCAAGTGAATGTACGAAAGGAAAAAGATCCATCCACTTACCTTGTAATAAGGAGAGCATTTGAAAAATTAAATGATATTCTATCTTAGACTCCAAAAAAAAAATATAATGAATATGGTGCTCTTGAGAGATATAGTGCTTTATCTCAATTTGAACATAATGGGAGAAAGATTTTGAGAATAATTGGTAATACTCAAATATATTTATTTAGTTGTATGAGAGACATATACATTTTCTTGCACCTATTTTTTAGGAATAATTTTAATCCTTGTCTTCACATCTTTCAACCTCCCACTCATTTACGTTAGTGTTATAACAAACCCACTACAATAAGATTAACCAATAAACCATTTAAACTGTGGTGTGATAACCTATAATTTTTCCTAACAATCACCTCTTATTAAAGATATAGTTTAAACAATAAGAAGAGGATACATAATACATGAGAACTAGGACATACCCGCATTCCAAGGTGATCACAAATTATTTATGGATGAGGACATACTCACCAATCTATTAATAAAAAATAAGTATGAAGTAGTACATATACATAAGCTCATACATACACATTTGTGAACACTCACACAATAATTCAAAAAAAACAAACCAACTATACATGAATATGATTACACCCAACTATTTGTCATACATTTTCTTTTACAATGAGAATTGATATTCACTATCACATCTTGTGAATTCAATTCACAAGATCACATTTAGTGCTTAGATCAATAAACAAATTCCTTCTCAATGTTGTCATGGGGTTGATGTTCATCACTCACAACATAAATATAGTTTTCTCCACTACTATCAGTTGTGATCAATGCCTTGTACCAACTTTCCATCTATCAGGGCCTATGCTCTTTGTAAGTAGTTCACCAGGATTTGCCTTCATTGCTTGCAGTAGTAGGAGACAAAAATAAATAAGTTCATGTGATCTATCATTACCATCTTAATGATGGATCACATAAATTAATTTGTCATTTCTATTTTAATAATTGATCCACTCATGTAATCTATCATTATCATCTTAATGATGGATTATCTATTTTTATTTTTATTTTGTTGACCGAGGATATCGAAAAGTTTAATTGCAGACGGTCTAGGACTGACTCAATGATTCGACGAACCCCTTAGAGGCCCGAGCGACGGGATGAGTTCCCCTCCCACTAATCCCTCGAGAGATATGCTTGCCCCTTAACTTAAACGCACCTCGGATAATCGATAGAATTTGAACCGTGATGAGGTCAATGAAAACCATCTTGCCCACCCAACCAATCAAACCCTCAAGACTGATGAATTATCTAATTTAATTAAAAATATCAAATAATAAATATTTTAAAATAATAAAAACAATTCTCTCACACACACATATATATAAACAATCAATATAAATATACTATGTTGTTCCTCAACTTACCAAACTTTATATCTAATTTGCAAACTATTTTGGGAGCCGTTGCAAACACTAGGGATGATGACATTTATGTGTTTGAATTTCAGCCCCGTGAGGACGAGGGCAGAGGGTAAAAGCCGCTAGCTGTTTCGGGCCAGACCGCGGTTTGACTCGTTTGTCGGGGAACTTATTTTTTAAGGTTATGAATTACTGGACTGAATTGTATCCTTGTGAACATGATAATCTCAAGTAAGTATGAGATTTAATAAAGATGAATGATTCAAGTGCAAAAGTGAGATCAAATCTATGCCATATTGGAACCTTAAATAGGAACAATTACAGTAGCCCTCAAAATTAGGCGAAAAAATCCCATGATTTTTTTTTGTCAGTACAATTTTAGCCTGTAAAGTCGTAATTACAAGGTTCGGATAAAGTATATACATATTTTGACAGTTTAATCTGTCAAACAGTGTTAATCCTTTGAGAGATCAGAATCAGAATGAGAAGAGAGCACCACTCGATCAGAATATGAAACACCAAACTGAAGCAAATGCAACAATGCCACTGAGAATAATAAGAGTATCTACACAGCCTTCTCTCCTCATCTTTGCTTCCTTCAATTTGCTCTGTTCTGCCAAGTATTTCTTATGAAATTCCAAAATCTTAATATGGTTCTTACTCCTCCTGCAAGGGAGGGCTCTTTGTAGGATAATCAGACTGTTCCTCCCATTAACACGACCTCCCATAATATCTTCCAACTGCATGCCGAGTTCAGTGATCTTCAAGCTGGAAAGATCAGTGTGTGAAACTCTACACTTCATCACAAACTTACACTGTACAGTTTTGCAAGGCAATATGCTGTCAGCAGGTAATATGGAGCCAAAGCATATAACATAATCCTTGTCAGAAGGCCAACGCCTTTGTCCAACCAAGGGGCTCCAGCTTGAAAGATTAGCAGCTTGCCCTGTTCTCCTGTTTATCACAATCCAACTTAACTTAATATTCTCCATAAACTGCCCCCAATTAAATTTAGCTCCCTTACTTAGAACGTCAACAGCCACAATTGTTGGTAACTCATCTGTGATGGTGTGATCCTCGTCAAAGTTAATGAGGTCAATCCTGAAAGGACATTTACAGAACCACCCCTCAAAATCCTCTACATCAGGGATGCCCCAAACAACTTTAGAATAGATGACCTTATTCTTGTATGCCACATCCACAACTGACACAATATCAGAGGGAAAGACATCACACGCCCCTTTCAGCTCATTGCTGGTGGAATCCCTTTCGCAAGATTCATCATAAGCAATGAATGGAAAGCAGTTTGCATAGAAATTTCTGAATCCACCCACTGAAGAAGAGATCAATTCTTTAACATCTTTGTTTTCACTGGAAGGCCACAGAGAGCAGCACTTTTCTTCCCATAAGCTTTCCTGTGTTGCAATGGAGCAAAAGTGTGAAGACACACATCCTGCATTTGCAAGGGTTAAGCCATCCACACGCCCTAAGATGTCTGTTATAAGGTCACCGTTCAAAGACTTCATGTCCATCTCACAATTCTGGGGCTTGGGAAACTCCCTGTGCAGTACTGTAGACGCTTAGAATACGATTAATGTGGAAGACAGTGGATTCATTAAAATTGCGGAATCTCCCCAAGTAAACTTCAATGTTATCGATTTTGTAGACAGAAGAATTTGAAGGCAACAAGTGAGTCTGTATGGTCATCAAGATATCAGGGTGCACAGATAATGACAGCAGCACAATATGTGATCAATATGGGCAAGACTTTCCGTCTCGGAAGCAAATCCCACGTCAGTAATACAGGTCCGGGTCAAATGAACGCGTCTGCTCTTGATTTTAATAATTTGGAAGCCATTTGTCATCCTATTATGGAGACTTCCAAGCATGGCAATTTCTGTAACATGTTTGGAAGTTTCCTTGAGTACGTGTTTGGCTCCTGGACACTCTTTAACGTGTGTTTTGGGTTGAAAAAGGACATATCCTGTAATCATCTTCAATCGTTGGTATGGTGAAGAATTTTAACGGCGGGCCTTGCCTCTTTCCTTTTAGCATGTTATCGTCCCCTCCTTTTCTCTCTCCTACCTTGTACCCTCTCATTTTTGAGAGTATTATTTTAATTTAGATTAATGAGTGAAATTAACGTAATAATGATAGAACTTTGAAATGTAATTTAGATAAATAGATATGGTATTCAAACATATTTTTGAATGTAAAAGAATGAGGTTGATTCTTCTAAAATAAAGAAAGTGTTAAACAGATCATAATAGTTTTTTTGGGTTGATTGTTTGACTGTGATTGTATTTTAAAAGTGAATCGATATAAAGTAGGAATGTGGTTTATTTGGTTTTGGAAGTGATTTGATAATTGTGTTGGGTCAGTGTTGTAGGATTAGATCAATATTGTCAGTCAATATTGTTTTGCTAGTAGATATTGACACGCACGAAAGTAGGTCACGTTGATTGTATAGTCACCCACGACTGTGTTTGTTTGCTCTATGTTTGTGATCCCGAACCCTGATGATACATGCAAATCTAGAAAATCAGTCTCATTTGCCTTGAAACCCATGGAGTGTTTGTGAGCGTTAGAAATCTACAAAAATGAAGTGTAATGAGAAGAGTTCACCCCAATCAACCCCGTCTAATAATTGGTCGTTGCCTATGTATCCAATACTCCAAAGAGGAAAATCAAATCACACGTAGTTTTCCCACCTAGTGTGATTATGTAATTGTACTCCATTATATGTGTGTAGCCACTGATGTGCCTTTGGTACTTGACAATGTTTATTTTGACTTGAATTTTGAGTGTTTCAGACTTAGATTATGATAATTCCTAGTGATAAATTTACAAATAGGAAAGAATATGAAATATTTGCTTAGTGTGCAATATTGTATAGATGTATATCAGATAAGTGCCATGTCCCTTTTGAATGAGACTTTGATTTGTTTACATATAGATCTAATTGAATAATTCCTCACACCATCAACATGCTAGGCTAATGGGTCGATCCTAAGGATGGCTTTAATTTTTAAAAAATAGCCAATGTTGGAAGCATGTTAGTTCTGACCATATCAATCAATATTAATTGCTAATATTGACTAGGTCTAGCAAAACCAACCTTTGTACAGGTGGACTAAACTGAGAGTTTGGAGATGTTTGTGCAGGGTATTTAGCATGTTTGAAATAGACAATGAGATTCTTGTAGGTATATAACAACAAAATGAAATGGTTGATTCATAACATAGCATGCAAGTGTGAGAGGATAACAAATTAGGACCATATTTAAGTACTCAATTCGTGAATGATAAATGTGTGTCAAGTTTGTCATTTTCAAGTATTGAAGACTAGATTTTAGTATCTATAGAGCCCTGGAAATGTAAAGTGTATATTTTTGGGAGTGGACCCTTATCACCCATTTTGGGTCCCTGGGGGTTTTAGGCTCTATTTTGTTGATTTTTTTTATTATTGTGTGTCAAATTGCATGCCAATAGAGTCCTAATTTTAATTCAAGAGGTTTATAAATACACATGTACATTAGTGCATTTAGGACAATGAGACTCAATGAATAAGCACAAGTAGTCAATACAAGCATATAATGAATACATTAAAAAATTAAAGAAATATTAAGAGAAACTAGTGTTCACTACTACATTATAGAAGAAATTGACCATTCATTGTAGCATGCAAGTTTATAATAATATACTTTACATCATACTAGATTGCATGGTTGAATTGCTTTTTTACTTAGCAAGTTTTCTTTGATATAATATAACATTGAGGGATTTGATAAGTAACCAATGCTTAAAAACCCCTACTGACCTCGAGCATAAGCTCCAAAAAAAATCCTTTCCCTTATCTTTTGCAGGTTTGGTTGCTCATTTTTTTTTTAAAAATCTATAAAAGAGGGTTGTTAAGGTCCCTCATCCCTTTCATTTATATCATAAGAAATTTACATAAAAATTTCATAAGATGCAAAATGGCTTTGAGAAGTGGAACAACATACAAAACAAAATAAGAATGCAAGTATTCTAGAGAAAGCCAAAATTCCTTCTAAAATCACTTGTGCAGTTATGCATCAAAGATCTTCTATAGTAAAATTGTGCAAATGAACTGTACTATGAGATCTCCACAAAAGTAAACCATCCTTCCATTTTTAAAACCAAAAGAAACCACATGTTATCTTCCAAGCTAGAGTAGAAACATGAAGAAACAACCTGTAGCAAAGCACATATAATAGGGAAGTGGTAAATGATAGATTCTTTCCTTATTTTTACTTAGTGATATCTTCAGCAAACATATATTAGGAATATTCTTGAGTATTGAACCTAGAATCTTGAAATGAAACTAGAATCCATTAGTTAGATTACCCTCTGCCATCACAGGAAAATTGCTAGTAGCTTGTGGATAGATTTATCCATAAAGATAGTAGGAGAAAGGAATAATTTAGGGAAACACTTTCGTATCATTTTGATGTAGCACTAGAAAAGGAACTCAGTTAAACAAGTAACAATCCAAATTTGAAGTCTTCCACACACATTTAAAAAGAAAGGATTGATACATCTAAATGGATCACAACCCATGTGTGAAATCTTTTGTCAGTGGAAAAATACCTTGTGGTTAATCTTTGCCCTGACACCTTCCTTTAAGTGCAACTTAGGGAGTTCTATAGAAACAAACAAGAGTCTTAGAATCCTTAGAAAATACGTCCCAATAGTTAGGTTTATTGAGATACATATGTATAAATATTAAAAAAATATAATGTGATTTCGAGTGTCCATATGAATGCTAATCCATCTTATCATAATACATGGGTGTCAATCCACTATAATCACCAAGTCAAACTAGGAATTGGTGCTCAGTATGAAGCTCACTCAAAAGAAACAATAATCTCAAGAAATTGGGTAGTAAGAACCCAATGAAACATTACATACCCATCCCTCCAAAATGGTGAATATGTTGGAGAGTTTTCAGTGATGTCATGGTGATATCATGGAGGTGTTCTAGTGAGTGGATGAAGTTCTTTGATAGTCTAAGAAATAATGACAAAGTATGTAATGTGCTTGAAGTTGGCTTGGTTGATCTTCAGCTTTGGCATGGCTAGAGATGTTCAAGGATGAGTATGGAGTATTGAGCATGTGCAAGGGGTCCTATAAGAGGTTTTTTATACTTTGAGTTCTTGTATGCATAAGTGGATTTCATTTGGTTGATCATTGTTTTCATCTAGTGGTAAAAAATCTGAGTAGGTAGTTTGTTGATGTCACCATTACTACGTGTGGATGAGTCAGGGGGAGTTGATCATATGGTTGTGATCACATTAGTTCCTAGTTTCTATGTGCTAAATCTTTGGTCATGCAACTAATTTTAGTCAAAGATATATGGGTGAAAAGTGTAGATAGGATTACATAACATAGTTAGTCAAACATTAGTCCAATAAATCAAAGAAAAAATGCATAAGAGTAAATTGAATTAAGCCTATCTATTAAATCATATTACCTTCCCAAATGGATTCACCATACCAATGCAACTCAAAATCATGTTCTCCCTTGATCAAGAGATCTTGTCTTCAACAACAATCGTGGCCAACTCCTCTAATGTCTCAAGAACTCTTTGTAAAACCTAGGCTCATGATATGGAATCACTAAACTATCCTATCAATGAAGCTTGAAACTAAAATCAATGGTCAAATGCAAAGGATTGTGGAGATAATTAAACATAATAACATTTCACAAATTAAGCTTAAAAATGATATTCATGGCCTCTCTATTTATACATTTTTGAGATTGATTAGGTTCAATCATGATCGTCCATCTCAAGATTGAGATGTGTGGCCATGAATTAATCTAATTATATAATTAAATCCATAAATATTTAGGATAGAGGGGCATTTAAAAGGTATGGAGGGTCTTAATGAGGCATGGGAGACCCATAATCTTGATATTTTATGCATTTATGGCTTATGGATGCCACCCCATATGATGATGTCATTAGGTGATGCAGTTAATAGACATCAATTTATAAAATGAAATACTCAACAAATCTCATGGAAAATCCACTTAAGCTCTTGATTTGAATCAATTAACTTTAAACAAGGTTAATAAACATTTATGCAATTATTTGGAAATTGGCCCTCAATTAATCAAGATGGTCATAAAGTCATATTACTGGGTCGTCAATTGACTTGAGAAGAATTGGAAGGTGATGTTAGATGCATTAGAACCATATTCCCATTTAGGATGTTGCCAACATAAAATAACAAAGGTAAGTGATGTGTACCAATGAATTAGAAGAAAAGAGTGATCTAGAGCACAAAAAGATGAAATCGTCATTTTGACTCAAAATGAATTGATCAAAGTTAGGTATCACATAAAATGCATTGCCCTATTTAGGGATACTTTAAACTAAATCAACACTTTTAAATGACAAGTTCAAACCACTTAGGGTGTTTTAATAGTTTTGACCTAAAATGTCCATTTGAGTGCAATTCAAGTAAGATTGACAATTTCAACACAAATGGTGTTAAGAAATGGATGTCTACATTTTGCCCCTATTTGAGAAGGCATAGTTAGAAATTCAGATGAAGCAACATCTTTTCAAAGAAAAGAGTTATCAAGAAGAAATTGGAAATGACCTAGGATGCCCCCTCGAGAGAAAATACTAAGATGAAAGATAAGAATGGACTCTTGAAAAGAGAGGGACAATGAGAGATTAACCCATAGAGTATATCACATCCATATGAGCTAATGCTTGCACATGAGATTACCATCAATGATCAAAATATAATTAGAGGTATAATAGGCCCCAGTAGATGTGGGGAATGAGAAAGATACAATCCATAAATGTAAGGGACACATTTTAAACGTACCCAATTTGAGAGTACAAGCTATGTGTTTATGGCATTGATCAATCATGAGATAGCTTACACACTAAAATATTTCCATCATGGACATCAGTGTGGAGAGCCTAGAATTAGTGGAAAATAAAACATGGTATTCAAAGAGAAGATAATAAGTACTCCAGTAGAGTAAATATGATCATGATAAAATAGTTTTGCCTTAGTAGGGCTAATTTTGATCATTGATAAAGAATAAATAATGGTTTGCCCCTATAGGGCTGATTTGATTCGTACGTTGTTCAAATGTTTCACCCCAGTGTGGGTAATTGGCAAGCAAAAATAGCTCAAGGATATAATCCAACAAATAGGTTAAAGCGAGTGGGTGCAAACATACATGTGATGGTGTAATGGATTAGCAAGCCACATAAAATAAAGCATATGAGAATGCAAAAAGTGATGAAATAGAAGAAAATAAGAATGAAAGATAGACGAGCTGACTCCAAATGTGCTAGACAATTGAACACTGCCTACATAGTTCCATGGACTCGTGTTCCAACTTGAACTTCAGGCTAATGTAGTTCACGTAAGTTTGGGAGAGAATGGAATGAGGAATAATGAAAACTAACCAATAATTGATTAGACTCATAATGTATGCGAAGAGATGCATGTCTAAGCATAGTTTGAGTGATAAAATGCATGATACCTAGATACCTATTTTCATATCATAAGCCTAGATTATGCAAAATGTTCTTGAGAATCATTCATCGAAGCTATGTTGGTGTTAAGACTTTGAGACTTGAGCACAAAGTGCTTGATATAGCAAAAAAAATTAGGCATCATAAGTATGAATAACTTAGAATGACATATTATTCCAATTGCACTGAGCTGATTCAAATGTGAACACCTATAACTAAGGATAATGGTAAAACAATTACCAAAACTAGAGTTACAACTATTTATATTTAAATAAAAAATCAAAGACAAATAAAAAGATAAACATAAATGAACCTAACTTGAAATCAAGATATGATCAATCAAGACTTAAGTAGGAACAAAAATTCTTAAAAACCAAAAATCAAGAACATCTTAATGACATGAGACCAAGATATAACTAATCAAGATCCATGTGGACCATCAAGACATTCGTGAACACAAAAGAGAAAAGCAAAATCAAACAGAAAAACAAGACACTAGCAACAATCAAATAAACAAAATGGTCCAAGAACAACTTAATAACATAGGATCAAGATATAAATAATCAAGATCTATGTGAAGCATCGAGATGTTCTAAAACACAAAAGAGATGAGTAAAAACAAACAGAAAAACAAGACCAAGATGAGATAAGAAGTAATAAAAGGAGAAAAGGAGAAGAAATTAAAGGAAAGGTATAAAAGCATAACAAAACACCAAGAAAATGTAAATAAACACATACAAACAAAAAACCAAGTTAGTGTGGTTTAAATACAAATGTTCATGCACATGCGGTGGAGGCATTACTTTCCACCACAATATACAAAGAACAATGACACAATAATTGTTCCCTAATTAAAGAGGAACAATGACAAAAGAAATGGGGGAAGAGAAGAAAAGGAAGGGTTTGGCCGAGTTGACTCCAGATGTATAAGACAAGTAGATGATGCCTACATAGTTCCATGGATGCATGTTCCAACATGAACTTCAAGCCAAATGTAGTTCTCCTAGGAAATGGTGTAAAAGACAAATGATGATCAAACCAGTATGATTAATATTATGGAAGAAATGAAAGATATGACAAACAAATGAGAATGGTCTTTCAAAAAATAAGTTGATGGGATGAGAAAGAATGATCTTGTAACATGACAAGTGTGTGGGATAAGATGAACTAGTGTTTCTTTGCTTACAAATTGGCAAGAGCATAATATGGTGGGATGGGAATGCACAAAATGTACAGAAGTGTGATATAATGTTTTTGTTCTTTTTTGGATTGTGTTATGATGTTTTTAGTATTTTCAAATTATCTCTAATGTTTTTGGTATTTTTGGGATAAAATATGCACAAGGTGGGACCATCTAGTCAAGGAGATGCATGTTTGAGAGTAGAGGTTCAAATAAAATAGATAAGTCAACTGCATAGGCCCATGCTCAAAAATCAATGAGAGCAAGGGATAGAATAAGACAACAAATGCCTATAAAGAGCAGCAAATGTAATATAGAATAATGTGCAGCATGAAGTAACTTTGAAGAAGTATCTATGTTCACCTATCTGTAATAGTGTATGAAAGGTCCAAAATTGAAAAGATGCTCGTGCTCACTTATTTGTTGAAAAAATTGCAAAATACAATTCTAGATGAATTGCTTTATAGAATTGGTGTTAAGGATGTTCATAATGTTCTTGAGACATAATCAAGATCATAATTGGTCAAGGGATAAAAGTGTTTCAAGCTTACAACATGCCCAAGACATAACAAAGAATATTGTTCTCTTTCAAGAACGGTCCAAAGGATAGGGTCCAACATATGGGTGGTCCAGAGTGGGATGAAGAATAATGTTCTCTTCCAAGAATGGTCTAAGATAGGATAAAATGTGTTCAAAGTGCCAATGATTCAAATCCTTCACTGTGTAGAGTTGTGAAGAGTGGGCCAAGGTAGTATAAATTTTTTTCAAGGTAGGATAAAATGGTGGGATAAAATTACTTCAACACAAGTTGCCCCCAAGTCAGGGGTCTTCTAGACAATGGTTCAAAGCTATTCATGTATAGAACCTTTTAAGGTGTATGATGTTCATAGGCTCTAAAATTTCTTCACCATTAGGATTAGCCAGTCGATATGCCCTTGATCCATATTTCATCATGACATATAGGGTCCCAACCAATTAGGCATAAACTTACCTTTCTTTTTACATTCAATATTCATGTTCTTTTGGTTTTCTTTCAAAACCAAGTCACCAATCTCAACTTCTCAAGGGAGAATGCACTTGTTGTAGTTTCTCTACAATCTATTCTGATAAGTTTGCAAGTTTTCTAGGGTAGCCAAATGCTTACCATCAATAAATTCTAGTTATTTCAGCCATGAGGCTCTATAGTCTTCATCATCTTCAATGTGCTCTAGTGATATTTGTAATGATGGTATCTCGATCTTGATCAAGATAATAGCTTTAGTGGCAAAAATAAGGGAGTATGGAGTGGCTCCATTTACGGTTCAATGATTGGTTCTATAAGCCCAAAGGGTATGAAAGAGTTGAAAGTGCCAATTATAGCCAACGTCATTGAAAATCTTCTTTAAAATGGCTATAATGGTTTTGTTTGATGTCTCAGCTTGTCCATTGCCTTACGGGTTATATGGAGTTTATTTCTTGTGCTTGGTCTTGAATTTTGCACAAAGATATTTCACATCTTGATTCACAAAGGATCCACCATTATTAGATATAATATGAATTGGGATGCCATATCGACAAATGATATTATAATGAATGAATTTGGCTATCTATTTATCAGTAACATAAGTGGGAGAAATGGCCTCAATCCTCTTGGTAAAGTACTTGGTTGTGGTAAAATGTGTTTATGGCCATCTAAAGATGTTAGGTTAATTTTATTAATGAGATCGAGACCCCACATTGAGAATGGCCATGGTGTTGTGATTGGTTGTAGTGGTAAAAAGGTGCATGTATCAAGTTGCCATTTTACTGGCAAGAAACACACTTCTTCACATAGTTGCAATCATTAGTCTCTATTTTGGGCCAATAATACCCTATTTTAAGGATTTTCTTTGCTAGGACTACACCATTTGTGTGAGCCCCACACATTCCTTCATGAACCTCCTTTAGTGCCAGCTTGGATTCTCCCAAAGATAAATAATGAATAAGCATTCCATCATAGCCTTTACAATAAAGCATGTTTCCAAGGAGAGTATAACATGTTAAGTGATGAAGGAAAAGTTTATATTGGTTGTTGGAAAGATCGACAGGGAAGACATGACTATGGAAATAGTTATAAAAATTGTGGTACCATGGCAACTCGGGTGGGGGATTAGCACCAACAATGGTGCATACCCTCTCTGAATCTATTATAATATGCGTAGGTTAAATAAGATTTTCAATCAAGAACTAATACTCTTTAGCACTATCATCCATTTGAATCATGGAACTAATTATTTCCATTATGTCAATGGATCTATTGTTGACTCTCAAAACTTGTTCAAATTGTAGAGATTTAAAATGTGTTTTGAGGTTATCAACAATATGCTTGTAAGGACAAGCTTGTCATCTCTTGTTTGATACTGATCAGTAGTATGATTGATGATTAAATATGAATCTCCATAGACCTTTAAGATTTGAATATCCCACTATATAACAAGGTGAAGGCTTACAACCAAGGCCTCATACTCAGCCATATTGTTCGCACAATGAAATTGTATATGGAACACTTTGTAATTCAAGTACCCCTTTGGTGTGATCAATAAAATGCTAGATCCATATCTGTGAGATGTTAATGATCTATCAAAATAGAGCATCCAGTGTTTAGGTTCATATGGTGCTTATTCTATTGTCATGATAGAGTCATCTAGAAGGTCAAATTTGAGAGGTTGAGTATCTTTAATAGGAGCTTCTGCAAGTTGGTCAGTAATTACTTGCCCCTTGATTTCATTTTGACTCACATACTCAATATAAAACTCACTTAGAATCATAACCCACTTATCCATGCATCCTTGAAGAGATACTTTAGATAAGAGGAACTTGAGAGGGTCCACCTTAGTGATAACAATAGTTTTTTTATTTAGCATATAATATCACAATATTTGAGTGGTGAACACCATAGCTAAACATGCCTTCTTAATAGGTGTATAATTATTTTCATAAGCCACCAATGTGCAGCTTAAATAATAAACAATGTGTTCTTTACCATGATCATCTTGTTGGGCCAAAAGTGCCCCTAGTGCATGTTTTGTGGCTGATATATAAAGAAGCAGTGGCTTTCCCTATGTTGGCGGTCTTAAGATTGGTATATTGGCCAAGTATTTTTAAGATTTGAAAATGTTATCTAAAAATATTCATCCTATTTAAATGTTACCCCTTTCTTCAAAAGATGATTAAATGTGTGGCACTTATATGCTAATTGAGAAATGAACCTACGTATAGACTAGATCTTTCCTTGTAGGCTTCACAGTTGTTTAAGATTATTTAGTGGAGGCATTTCCACAATAGCGTTGAATTTTTTAGGGTCAACTTTGATCCCTCATTGTGATAAAATGAACCCTAGAAATTTCCTTGATGTGAATCTAAAGACACATTTCTTAGGATTCAAGCAGACTTTATATTCATGAAGCCTTTCAAAGATTCTTTGTAGAATGTCAGGATGTCTAGCTCTTGTTTGTGATTTTGCTAGTATATCATCAACATAGTCCTCTATAATTTCATACATCATATCATGGAAGATGAAAATCATTGCACGTTGATATGTTTTTCTAATGTTATTTAAGCCAAATGGCATTACTTAGTAACAGAATGTCCCCTATGGAGTGGTGAATGCAGTCTTGTGTTGGTCTTCAAAAGATATCTTGATCTGATAATAACCATAAAATCCATCCATTAAGGACAACATATCATACCCAATATTTGAGTCGATGATCATGTTGATGTTGGATAGAGGAAAATCATCTTTGGGACATGCTTTGTTGATATCTCAAAAATTAGTATAAATACATATACCCGAGGTCTTTTTACTTAATGAAACTATGTTGGAAACCCATTTATATTAATTTATGGGTCTAATAAAATTGGCCCCTAACAACTTTTCTAGTTTATCCTTAACGAATAGGATGATGCATGGATGCATCTTTCTCAATTTTTGCTTGACTAGTTTGGCATTGGGATGTACAATAAGGCAATGCACACCCAAATCAAGGTCCAAACCTGGCATGTCAGAGTATGCCCATGAAAATATGTCTATATAATTCTTAAGAATGGATATGATATGCTCACATTTTACTTCAATAAGGGAAGCTCCAAGATAAACAATTTTGGGATCCTCATAGGTCCCCAAGTTCACTTTTGTCATGTTTTCCATAAGAAGTGTGGATCCATCTTCTAGAATTGTAGGCAATGTATGGTCGTGATCATCTTCTTCTTCCATATCTTCTTGTTGTTCCTCCCAAAGATCTAGATAATATGAAGAATTAGAATCTGCCTTCTCAGGTAAAGGCCAATTAGAAAAAATCTTTGGAAACTCAAGAGCAAGCCAATAAAATATTTGTTGTTGTTATGAAGAGATGCTTGTACTGGCTATGGAACTTGGGGTAAATGTACCTTCTGTGTCCTAAGGGGATGGGCAAACTTTCCTGCTTAGGAGTTCCTAAAATAGGTTTTCACTCAAAGGCTTATCATTTTCTTTAATTTTTTCCTAATTGATGAGCGCCTCAAAGAGGTTTTCACCCAAAGATCTTGATGTTTATTCTTTATTATGACCAAAATTTTTTGCTTGCTCTCCAAAGTAAGTAGAAGGATCTAATGAAAAATCAAAGCCTTTTTTGTGATCACCAATCGAAAATCCATCTTGTAGACCCATGTATTCTACAATTGATACTTCATTTTGAAAATCATTGAGGAGTATGACTGAATTTTGCTGGTCCCAATCTATGAGTTTAAGATGGAAAAGGCATAGGGAATAGTGAGGGTTTACTTTAGGATGGGAAGTTCCAATGGTAAAGATATGATGTCCTACTTTAGGAAGGGAAGAAACACTAGGACGAGAAAATCCAATGGCTGTTATGGTTAATATGGATTTTGAATCAACTAAATATGAGTCAGTAAGCTCATACAAAAGGCTATAATAGGATGTTGTGTCATTGCTAAGAATCTCATCGATAGTCAATTTAGAAGAGTCACTGTCAAAAGTAATGAGGTCATCCTCTAGTGGTATAAATTTGAGATCATGATTCTAATTGATCACTCTAGCATATAAGGGCTCCAAGATTCCTTGTGCTTGTGGGCCAAGGCATTTCCCTATATAGTCAAGATGATCCATTATCCAGTTAGGGATAGGATACTTTGGATTCTAAAAGAAATCAACAAGGCCTTCAAAATATAACCAATCTCCTTCAGTAAAATCCTCTTGATATTTCTTTGGGGTGATTACAAGTACAAACGCTACATGTGGCTTTAGTTGTGTCTTCTTTGGTTTCCAAATCTGGTTGGGTGCAATAGGAGTCTTGAATGATTTAGGATTTCCAAATGATTTAGGTAATTTAGGTAATTTTTTAATATAGAGGATGTCCTTCAGATGGTACATGGAAATACCCACATATTTAATAACAACTTACTTTGCAAGAGTTGCAATAAATGGATCAATTGAAGTGGAAGCTAGATTAACAGGGTCAATATAATTAGACGAAGCTGGATGGGAAATGATGGCTTTATTCTTCTTCAAAATAAACTCAAAACCTAGGCAATAGTTATAAGTACAAAACTCAACTTCAAGATGTTTACAATATTGATATGGTTGTTGATCAATAAGAATAGTAACCTCGATCCCATCATGGGGAAACTCAAGGCACTGGTGAAAAGTAGATGGGACTACCTGTATTTCATGGATCTAGGGACGACCAAGAAGTATGTTATAAAGAAGTTCAATATCCACAATATGAAATAATATGTGATGAGAAATAGACCCAACCATGACTAAAAACCAAATTTTACCTAAAGATTCCCTCTCGATATTATCGTAAGCCTTGATTATAATAGTTTATAGCTGAATGTCCTTATCCATATAGCCCAATCATCGTACCAACTTGAGAGATATGATGTTCAGCCCTGAACCATTATATATAAGAAATTTCTTGATCTTATGATCGATAATGATTATCTCAATGTATAGTGGGTTATTTTGGTTTGGGCCAAGAGTGGACATGTCTTTTTGATCAAATGTGATTTGATGAAATGAAGACAAATGTCCAACTAGGTTCTAAAACTAATTAGGGTTAGTATTATTAGACATAATAGATTCTTTCAAAAGGTTGTTCATGATAGTTCTATGGACATCAAATATTTGTAAGAATTATAATATGGAAATATGTGTAGGGGTTTTGTTCAATTGGTCCACTAAACTATAAGGCTTCTCGAATGTGGATGGAGCTAGTTTAGTCTTTATTAGCACAATATTTAGTTTTGGAATCATCAGCACAATTTTATCATTAAGTTTCATGGAAAAAGTGGGTGAAGACCCTTAGATGGTATCTCACAGGCATCTAGTTATGACTGCATAACCTAGAGGTTGTAAGGAGTCATTATAATTAGAAGAGGATGGTGAAGGGCCTTGAATTATGACTCATGGGCATCTAGCTGTATTGTTGCATTTTTGAGTCAATGAGGAGAATTTATAATTAAAATAAGGGTGCTATTGTTTATAAATAGTAACCCATGCATACAAAATCACAACATGATTATGCAAACTCGACATAGAATTACTAGGGGGAGAGGGTGTTAATCCTATAATGATGGGTCCCATGCTGTGAGGAACACAAGATTTTCCACATGGTTTTACAATAAAAATGGCAATGTGGGCAGTGGAAATGTGCCCCACAATATTGTTATATTCATAAGGCATGTTGTTATCAACCACATTGTTAGTATGGGCATTATGATCCCAATTATGCTCATTATGATTGTGACCCTTATGTTATTCTAATTTTGCCTACGTCCTTGATTCTGACCTTGGTTTTGATTGTTTCTTGGTGGTAGTGGATTATGTTAAGGAAAGGGGTCTTTGTAGATTCCCATATCTTGATTTATGTCCTAATTAGGGGCTAACTTAATTTCTAGCTCACCACTTTCAATAAAGTCCTCAATAATGTGTCATAATTAGATGCAATGATATGCACCATGACCAACAACATGATGGAAGTTACACCATTCATTTTCTTTGTACCAATCCAGTTTTAGTTGATCTTGAGGAAATGGCCTTAATACTAGCCATACAATCAAATTATCCATGATGAGCTTTTGTAACACTGTTTCAATCGATTCTCCTAACTTGCTAAAGAATCTAAAATTATTATGATATGTCCTTCATGGAGGTTGTCTCTACAAAGTAGGTGGTGGATTTAGGGGAGTTAATTGTACATTTGGGGGGAGGCATAGATTACACCATTTATATGTTCCTTGTTTTAGTCACCTCATTTCTAACCATGTTCTTATTTTTTTTAAATCCCTTAGGCTTGTCCTATGCAACCATTTGAATCATGGATTGGGTCTGATTAGATGTCTGACCTTTTGAAAAAATATTGATAAGGCCTTTAGCAATAAGAGCCTTCTCAATCTGCACTCCTTTGTCAATAATTTCTTCAAATGAGTTTGCACCAGCTAATAATAGATTATGCATGACTTCAAGATGCAAGTTCTGTGCAAATATATCAACCAACTATTTTTTTGGCAAGTTATGTTGAAAGTGGCTTGCCAATGATCTCCACCTTTGTAGATATGCAACAAAACTTTCACCATCATGCTATTTGGCTTTGCAAAAGTCAATAATGGTCAATTCATGCTCTATGTTATATGAGAAATGGTGATTTTTTTTTTTTGATAAGTCATTCCAATATGCAATTGATCCCTTGGGTAGTTTAAGTAGCCAATATAAATCTTGTCTTGCTAAACTTCACAGAAACAATTGAAGTAAGTACTCACTACTATAAGTAACCTCTTGACATAAAACAAAGAATGCCTATATGTGCTCACGTATATTTCCTTTTACTTTGTATTTTTCAAATTTGGGTGCCTCAAAATGAGGTGGAAATGAGTTTTGGAGAATAAATAAATCAAATGGATATGGACATATCTCATTAAATTTGTACTTTTTAACTCTATTATTCGTCTCCAATCTCTGAACAATTTCCTTCATAGAATTCCACTCTTACATGTTTGGTGCATTTATGGATTGGATAAGATGTTGTTGAGGTGGTATGCACCCATGGTTTTATTATTGTTGGGGTGGAATGTGCCCCTAGTTTTGTTGTTGTTCAAGTGGAATGTACCCCTGGTTTTGTGTGGATCTATAAGGAATGTATACCTTTTGATCCATGCTTTGGTTCTGATTCAATCTTTGAGTTGAGAAAATAGGCCATTCATTCTTGGATCGTAAAACATTCCCTAAATTTGGTTGTTTAGTTTCTTGTTAATTTGGGATAGTTATGTGTTTGTTTACCAATCTCTGTGTTGGTTGGAAAGAACTAGCCAAATTGTCTGGAGGGATTTAATCAATTCGAATTGAATGTTTAGGTCTCTAATTTTGTAATATAAAAAGAGGTTCTTGATTATTAAAGAACATATGCTCCATGTCGAATGGAACATTTTTTAAGATCTCTTATGATTTTAACTATTCATTTTGGTTATCTTGATCCACTAAGGTTAAGTTTTCATCATAAGTGTGTTGCATACATTTGACCACATTTCCTTGTTCTTTCAAAGCATCATTGTGAATTGAAGTGGAAACTAATGAGTCAGTTAAGTATATAATAAGTTGATCCACATATCATTGACTTATTTTCTTGATCTTGGATAGAAGATCCAGATTTGTGGGTTTTAACTCTGTATTTCTTTTCCTTTGTTAGAAGAAGAAGGTATGTCTAGTTTTGAAAAAGCTTTCCCTTGTCATCATTGTTCTCCTTCTATTAAGAAGGTATGAAATTGTTCTATAAGAAAGTCTAAAGGTAGTCTAGCACCTAATTCTATCAACCTAAGAAGTGCTTTGTCTTGATCTCCTTGTGGTTGATATTCATTGTAATCATCTTCGGATCTTACTATTACAGGAATGCCATAAAAAATAATGGGGTTATCTTGACCATCATAAAATTGCTCATCCTCATAGCTAAGGTCATAAGAGGCCCCACTACGAGTGAACCTTTGAGTCATGTCTAAAAATAATTGTTCTCTACGCTTGACTAGATTTGGATCAATGTTTTGCAAATGTTCAAACAAAGTATGCCTTGGTTATTTTCAAATAGATCACTAAGGTACCAAAGAGACTATAAAAGAGGGTGGCTTGGGACCACACATAATTAGAATATTTGGTCATGAATTTACTCAACTTTTGGTAGAGCTAAAATCATATAGATTGGAAGAGGGTAAGGTAACTCAAAAATCCAAGGTGAAAACTAGTACACCAAAGCCTAGATCTTTATGATATGCCTATACCATAAAAGCTAGTTCCAACTTGATGAGTTGATCCTAGAAAATTAGAGGAAAGCTCTCTGGATTATGAAGAAGACAAAATTAACTAAGCAACTTAGGATGTAAAAACATGCATGAATCACTAAGTATAAATCTAAGGGAAAATAGGTGGCACAACGTCACCACATGGTTTTAGTAGGATAAAATATGCTCTAGGATTCAAAGCATGAGCGATACGTAATATGAATTGAGTCTACCAAGATGATAATGTGATTTTGAGTATAATAAATGGCCCTAAATCCAAATGGAAAATTGAACCCAAGTTAGAACAAATTTAGTGTGCAAATGGTGAACCCTGTTTAACACACCAACCCTTAAAACTTAGAAAGGTTCAATTTCAAATGTGAATTATAAATGAGGGACTTTAAATAAATTGGGTAAAAGGTTTAGACTCAATTGGGTAGTATGATTAAACCAAAGTGAATGACATGACACAAAATCTTTTGATAATAATTTGAAGAAGGAAAAGATAAAATATCTAATTGGACAGTGTAATGCCTCCCTTGCTCAAGAAAATTGAGGACAATGTGCTTTGGTTAAATTTGCTAAGTTAACAAGTAGTTTTAGACACAAATCAAGACCAAGTAAGCTAATGATAAAAAATAATCATCTTAAGTCTAACTGACAAGGTATGGCAAAGTGGGTTCAACTAAACTAGCAAGTTTTTGAACGTTTCTAGGGGAATCAATTACACAATGACTTTCACGTCATGATGCAAAAGAAAAAGCACATAATTGGGTGTCCATGGCACTTGGTTTATTACAAAAATGTCTTGCCCTTTTTTTAACCACTACATCTTGTTGTTCACTTAATGTAGTGCAAAGTCCAAAGTGCAGATACGTCCCATTTGCAACTCCATCACTAGAAGGTGGTTTAACCACTCAAACCTCTAATCCTAGTGAGAGTGGTTGAAGTCAGTGTTGGGAGGTGAAACCTTGGGTCAAAGCTTCCCTAAATAACTTGTGGGAGGTGATGAAGTCCCCCTCATAAGCCAAGATGCAATAAAATAAAAGACATAAGAGAAAGACTTTAGGGTCATTTTCAAGATCACCCAAACTATTGCGAGTTTTTGGGGAGTGCTTTAGATGACATTATTTATAAGCCTTAGACTAGGATTTTTGTAATAAGGATGGGCACTTTTGATTCCAAGGGTTACCTAAAGGGGACAAGTGGAAGAGCATGTGACATCCCTCTCTTTGCCAAACACAAACTAGCTCAAACAACTATTTAATGCAAAAACTTGGAAAGATGAGTTCAGTTTTAAGCACCAATTTAAAAGATTGAGTGGTGTTCTTTTGACCGCTTAGTCTAGAGTTGTAACTTTGAAAGTTTAACTATCAAATATTCATCTTAAGCACTTAAATGTTTCATTAAGTACTAAAACAAAGTTCCTAGTTCATTTTAAAAGCATGCAAATGCAAATGAAAGGAGCAACTTTGAAATTTGAGGTTTCTATTACAAAATCAAAATTACCTAGTCAATATCGCTATTTCCTATAAAATCATCACTATCAGATAAAAAACATAGAAAAATGCAATATCATTATTTCAAATGAAATCAGTAGACTAGATGATGATATCATTGTTTACAAAAATAAAACATAGAAAATACAAAATCATCATTCGGATGATGAACTTGTTGTTATGCAAAATCACTACCCAAAATGATGAAATCACTGTCCAAAAGAGTGATATCACTGCCCAAAAGAATGATATCATTTCCCTAAAGGATGATATCACTGCTTTAGATGACAATATCACTATTCAAGACCATGAAATCACTGGATTAGATGATGATATCATTGTTTGTAGAAAGAAAACATAAAAAATATAAAATCACCGTTTGGATGACAAAATTGTTATTATGCAAAATCGCTACCTAAAAGAGAGATATTGCTGCCCAAAAGAATGATATCACTATCCAAAAGGATGATATCACTGCTCTAGATGATAATATCATTGCTCAAGTCCACGAAATCATTGTTTAGTGAATAGTGATTTCATTTACACAAAATTGTAACTACGTAACAGTGATATCATTCCAGAAGCAAAACTAAGGTTTCCAAAAATAAAAACATGATTATAAAAAAAATAGAATTTTAAGCTAAATTTTCACTCTTTTGGGCCTCTAACTCCAAGATCCTGCATGAAAAATATTAGTGAGTTGCTGGTTGAGGTTTTTTGAGCAAATTTGTGGGTTGTGGTCCCATCAGGTGTGCCAAAATATAGAGAGGATTACATAACATGATTAGTCAAACATTAGTTCAATAAACCAAAGGAAAAATGCATAAGAGTAAATTGAATTAAGCCTATCTATTCATGTGGGATTTAAAAAATATAGCAAGAAATAAATGAAAAAAAACATCATATTACATTTCCAAATGGATTCACCATACCAATGTGGCTTAAAAGCATGTTCTCCCTTGATCAAGAGCTCTTGTCCTCAACAACAATGGTGGCCAGCTCCTCCAATGTCTCAAGAACTCTTTGTAAAACCTAGGCTCATGATTTGGAATCACTAAACTATCCTATCAATGAATCTTGAAACTAAAATCAATGGTCAAATGAAAAGGATTGTGGAGATAATTCAACATAATAACTTTGCACAAATCAAACTTAAAAATGATGTTCATAGCCTCTCTATTTATAGATTTTTAAGATTGATTAGGATCAATCATGACCATCCATCTCAAGATTGAGATGTGTGGCCATGAATTAATCTAATCATATAATTGAATCTATAAATATTCCTCATAAATATTTAGGATAGAGGGGCATTTAAGAGGCATGGAGGGTCTTAATGAGGCATGGGAGACCCATACTCTTGATAATTTATGCATTCATGGCTTATGGATGCCACTCCATATGATGATGTCATTAGGTGATGCAATTAATAGAAATCAATTTCTAAAAATAGATATTCAACAACTCTCATGAAAAATCCACTTAAGCTTTTGATTTGGATCAATTAGCCTTAAACAAGGTTAATCAACATTTGTGCAATTATTTAGAAATTGGTCCTCAATTAATCAAGATGGTCAGAAAGTCATATTACTGGGTTATCATTTAACTCGAGAAGAATTGGAAGGTGATGTTAGATGTATTGGAATCATAATCTCATTTAGGATGCTGCCAACACAAAATAACAAAGGTGCATGACGTGTACCAACGAATTAGAAGAAAAAAGTGATCTAAAGCACAAAAAGGTGAAATCATCATTTTGACTCAAAATGAATTGATCAAAGTTAGGTATCACATAAAATGTATTGCCCTATTTAGGGATACTTTGACCTAAATCGGCACTTTTGAATGACAAGTTTGAACCATTTAGGGTGTTCTAATGATTTTGACCTAAAATATGTATTTGAGTGCAATTTGAGTAAGATTGATAATTTCAACACAAATGGTGTTATGAAATGGATGTCTACACAAGGTTGGGCTCCCAAGCATTTTGATAGTGTTTTCCCATACTTAGCCAAATTTTCAATGTGGAAAGAAGAGCCGAGTAAGCATTTTGATGATGACATATCTCGCACCTGTGGAAGTTTCATAACAATATGATCATATGGGTTTATTTAGTTTTGAGCCTATTTCATTTTTGCTAAAATTTAGGTCATGTGCTAAAGTACAACAAAAGTTATGCAAGTGTAAATTTAGACTCCTAGACAGTTTTTGTGACATAGTTGGCTCTATGGTAGAAATTTTTGAGAAGGCATTTTAATGGCAATATATCTCACTTATGTGAAGGTGTCAAGAGTAGTTTTATATATGGTTGTATTCTCTTTTGAAAAGTGATCATATAGTCCAAATTTTAGATCATACATCTAAGCGTGGATGAAGTTATTGAGGTTCAAATTTGGCTACTTAAACATATTTCAATGGCCCCCATAGTCAATTTTGCACAAGGTAATGTTTAAGCAACTCTTAAAGAGATTGACGATGGATGTTTGCTCCAAGATGTTAGGAAGTTACGAGATGGTAGGAAGTGCTCAAGGTTTAATGCTTAACAAAGATAAAATATAAGATTTAATGGTGAATGGGTGTTCATATAGTTTTATTGAATGGTGAGCATTATAAGATAAATACCTAGTTGATCTGTAGAAATTGATGGTGCATATTTAGTCAATTTTACAAGGGTGCACGAGATGAGGTCAAAGTGACCGAGGTTTAACGTTTGAGAATTGGTGTCTGTGTGTTAAATTTTAAAGAAGATCAATGGTATGATATTTATCTAAAGTTGAGAGGACATGAGATGCGATTATAGTGTTCAAAGTTTAACTAGGACCGCTTACATTTGAATATTATAATTTAACAAAGGGAAAAACTAGTTTGTGGGTTTTGGACCATATCTTTTGATCAAGGATAAATTTTCACATGGTGTAAATATAAAAGTGGTAGAGGACTCCATGAAGAATTTATAAATATGGATTTGAATATATATAAGTGTGTGCAGATAAATATATTGAGCTCCAAAGTTGACTGTGTGTTCATGCATGTTTTGCAAGTAACTCAAGAAGGGTATTTGAGCTTGTTCTGATATTGTTTCAATAAATCTTGATGAATTAGATATATAGGAGTGTTTTAGACTCCATAAAAATGCTTTGTGTGAATTATGAAGGTTTGATCAATTGTATGTTGTATGAATAAATGTTTACAAGTTGATTGTGTATTCGATCATGGTGACTGTGTGCATAGAATATTGTTTAAGCAATTTATGCTTAACTAGAAGGTTACTGTGATGGATATGAAAACTTAAAGATGAATTATAAATCATGTGGAATGGGTTCATAATTTTTAAAAGTGTTCCTGTGTTCTTATTTTGCTTGAAAAAGTGTCAAAGAGTTGAATAAGTCTTCATAGGACCTAAAAGTGACTTAGGCCTATTTGAAAGTGGATTGTGCTTAAGTGTGACCTATGTATGATGACTTAAGAGTGAAGGCATGTATTATGGCCAACCAAGTTGTTGATAATTGATTATATCTCTATATATAGTGAAATTAAAAATGATGATTTCTAGACTCAAGTAGAAGACCTGTGAGAGCGACTTTTGCAAGGTGGATATGAGAGTTGTGGGTTAAGGAGAGGTAGAGTGCCTAATTGGATGAGTTGATAAGTAAATCAGATTTATGAATATGTGTATGACCTATAGGTCATAGTCATGATTTTATAAAAGTGATCTTACAGTATGAAGATATGTGAAGAGGTCTGAGTGTGCATATGAGGATAGTTTGATTGAAGAAGGAAAGAGTTTGTGGCATACCTATATGAGAGGCTTGTTTGAGATAGAGAGAAAATTTGTGCAAGGGTTAGAAAATATATATCCATCATTAGGTGTTGAATAAATCATTTCTAAGGTATAGGAGTTCAAATTAGGGTCTAAATGACTTGGTCTTCCTTAGGGCAGTTGTTCCTTGTGAAATAGATGTTTCACTAAATACCTTTGGTCAGGAGGATATGATCAAGGTTTAATAGTCTAAAAGAGTTTATCAGTCTCTTATTTATAATTTATTATAGGATAGTAGTCCCTATGTTTCAAGATTGAGAGTGGGTTTTATTCCCCATGAAGGTTTCCCACATGAACTATGTGTTATGTGTTTGATCTTATGTATGCATTGAATGAATGAGCTATGTTGTTAGTATTGCTTGATCAAGTTGATATATGTTGATTATTTAAAAGTTTGAAAGGGCTAAAATTTTAATTAAAAAATTTGGGCTCATTGATTCACCCCTATCTCAGTGATTGTACCTCTAATAATTGGTATCAGAGTGGGTCCTTTGGTAAAGGTTTGATAGATTGATGGTGATCCAAAGTACAATATGGGTAGTCATCAAGGAGGTTTCTCTACTAAGAAATCATCAATGTTCAATACATCTAATTATGATTTTTAAAGTGCAAGGATGAAGACATACATTATGTCCCTAGGGTTTGATGTTTGGAAATCTATTGTTGATGATTATGTTGCTCCTATTGTTCTTCCATTCAGTGTTGCAACAAGAAGTTGTTTGAGAACAATTCCAACGCAGTGAATTCTATTACTTGTGGTCTTTTAGAGACTGAATACACCAAGGTAATCTAGTGTAAATCTACTAAATAGATATGGCATAAAATGTAGATCATTTATGAAGGAGATTCAAAGGTCAATCTTTCTAAGTTGTAGACTCATAGAAGGTAAATTGAAAGTCTCAAGATGAATGAAGAAGATTATGTGGCATCCTTTTTGTAGAGAGTTGATGAGATTGTGAACATCATCAAAGGTCTTGGAGAGAACCTTGAAGAATCTAATGTAGCTCAAAAGGTACTAAAGTCTCTATCTCCCAAGTTTGATCTAAAAGTATTTTCTATAGAATAAAGTCATGATCTTACTCAGTTGAAGATGGATCAATTGCATGGCACCCTTACTACCTATGAGATGAGGAAGAATGATGATATACTACCAAAGAAGGAAGCAACATTCAAGATAGCGATGAAGCCAAAGAAGAATTTCCAAGGTAAAATACCCAAAGAGGATGACATTTCTGATATATATGAGGATGAACTAATTGATTTGATTTCAAGGAAATCGAGAATAGGTTCATGCAAGTATAAAGGTAAACTACCCCTCAAATGCTTCAATTGTGGTAAGATAAGACATTTTGATAACAAGTGCCCTCATAAGTATAAGAAGGATGATGATGAAGAGCAAGATTAAGGTCATGATGATGGCAAGAGATCATTTAGGTCTGATAAAAACAAAAATGGATTCAGAAGGTTTGACAACAAGAAGAAGTACTTCAAGGACAAGAAGAGTCTCTACACTAGAGAAGATTGCATCTCATCAGATGAGAGTGATGTCAGTGATTCAAAGTATGATCATGAATATGATGGTCCTATTGAAGATAAATATTTGTTCATGGCTAAGGAAGGTAATTGTTCATATCAAAAGGAGTCTACTTGTATTGATTTAGATGATGATGAAGATGAGGTTGACTATGAGATTGCATTGATAAATCCTCTCGAAGAACTAAAGGTTGAGAAGAATATGAAGTCTCAACTCAAAGACTATGAGGACCAATTTAGTGTATTTGAGGCAAGAATTAATGAAGACACCAAGCAATATGAAGATATGGTCAAGCATCTCAGTTGTCAATTATAAATCTTGTCTACAAGCTTGAAAGATAAAGAATATGAATGTTTAAGATATGCTTCTGAGATTATGTCTTTGAAAGATGAGTTAGAGAAGTTAGAAAGCAAGGTGAAATCATTTGTCAAGTTTGATAAAAGTTCTAATGATCTTGATGATCTACTAAAGATTCAAAAGTCAACTAGTGATAAATCTAGATTGGGTTTTAATGAAGATCCTAAAGTTGCTTCTCAAGTTGATGTGAATGTCAATAAGATAAAGGTTGATAAGCCTTTTAAGACAAATCAGATTAGAGAACCAAATGCCATGAGGTATTGCAAATTTTAATAGTTACTACTATAATTGTAATTAGTTTGGGCATAGAGCTAGAGAATGTAGAAGATCTGTTAAGAATGAGTTTGCTTGGGACTATGATGGGGGTCGTCAGTCAAAAGGTTAAGTGCTTCAATTGTCGTAATGAAGGACACTTCGCTAAGCATTATCCAAATAAGGAAAGATAAGGTAAGTCTTCTTCAAAAAAAGTAGTTTGTTTCAGTTGTCATCATATTGGACACATTGATAGTTTTTTTCTAATTAAGGTAAGACAAGATGAGTTTCCATCAAGGAGTATGGTTTGCTACAATCGTGAACAAAGAGGTCACATTGCTAGATTTTGAAAGCAAAGGCCATTAAGTCAGAATAGATTTCATTAGGCTCCTAGAGTGCAAGGAAGAAGGCAAGTCAACTCATGGAAGCCAAATGTGGTAAGTATGAGTTATGATGAGACTGCAGGTCCACGTAATCTATTTGTTATGGTGGAAAATGTTTTAGAAGGTGAAGATTGGCAAGAGCTCTCATTGAATGCTCATGTTGTGAGTGAAGAGACCAAACTCAAGGAGAAGACCACGAAATTGGTTGAGGATAGTTCTGAGGTAAGTATGGATCCAAGTGAACATCTTGTTATTGCTGAGAAAATATCATATAGAGACTATCAATTGTCAGTACTTAGTGATGAGGTTCCAAGCTGCAAGGTTGAATTTTCAGATGAAAACGTATGTCAAGATTCTATAGTTGCTCCATATGTTATCAATTCTATCTTATAAAAGGAGAGTGATGTAGAAAAGGAACCAATTTTCATAGTTCAAACTAAATAGAAGAAGAACAAAATCAAGAAATCTTATAGATATGAGAGGATTTTAGTGGTTATTGAGGAGATGTGGGCCACTCCTGGATTCACTTTGTTTTAGAGCATTGTGGTGCAAAGGATGTCTCTGTCTATGCTTCTTAAGAGACTCATTTAAGTGGAGAAGAAAGTGTTGTTGTGGTGATCTTCAGAAGGTCCTAGAAGACTAGATATGAGTGTTTTTAGTTGGAGCAAGTTTGTCCAAGTGGAAGATATGTTGTGATAATGTCATGATGTTGATAGTTGTATATGGTTAGTCTACAGGGTCAGAATGGGTGTTTCTAGGTGGCATAATGAGACTGATGCAATGTCAAGATGATATTTTTTCATATAAAGGTCTATTGACCTTATTATAGCATGCTCCAAGTGGTTTTTTTGTCTGTAGGTATGTTGAAATCAAATTGGATATTTTTGTTTACACTCAAGTTTCCTAGTTTGTGCTTAAGAGTAAGCAAGCCTAAAAATGGGTTATATGATGTATGGGTTCCAAAATGTGTGGAATCTCAAATCTTGGTCTAAAACTATGTAATGACTATCTCTAGGTGGGAAAGAATTTTTAGGAGTGTGCATTGACTGGAAGGTATTGTGTTGACCTTGTTTATTTTGAGTTTTTAGGGTTTTAGGCTATGCTAGAAAAGTGGTTTGGCTTATGAATTAAGATTTGAGGATTCTTAATAATTTGAATGGGTCAAATGGGTTATCAAATCAAGCTTCAAATAGATTTTAAGGTTTTTGGTGCTCAAGTTAGTCAAGTTTTTGTCAAGATGGAGGCCTAATTAGCAAGTTGGTTTGTGAAGTAAGTATGTTGTAGAGATTGAGATAGGTGTTGAATTTTTGTGTGATTGAAGGGGAATATTAGTGTGTTCTTGACATGGAATTTTAGGTCTTAAAGACACATCTACTAAAAATTATGGGTTCTGCAAGTTTTAAGTAGGGTTACAAGGAGGCAAGAAAGGCCTAGTTTGAAGAAGAAGTGTTTTTTTCTCATTTTATCCAAAATATCAAGGCATGAGTATTTTAAGGTGATTTATCAAGTTGGATTAGTTCATTTTACTATTTTGGTGAGTGGCATGAAGTTAGATCAACAACACATAGGCCCATAAGTACAATCATGAATGAAGTGGTTTGTTGGAGGTAAGGTGATTGTTTGAAGGTGTTTATATGTTTATAGGCATAATAAATACCTTCAAGGATCATTCACAAGAAAATAAAATAAGAAAAGTTCCATTTAGGCTCTCAAGACCACCTTGAGCTTTCTTCATGCAGGACTATCATCTAAGACCAATTTTGTCTCCCCTGTTGCAACCTTAACATAAATCATGGAGCTAAGTGGTTTTGAGGGAAGCTAGTAAGGTATCTAAAATTCATTATTATGGAATAATTTGTTGGTTTAGGTTCATCATCTTCATGAACAAAGGCTAAGATCTCAGACCCCTCTCCAATGGTCTGCATGTAACCCAATAGACATCATCTTTCACTCAAAACTTTCATGAGTTTTTTCATGGGACCTAGTTGTGTTTATAGGTGATGGAGGGGTCCCATAAATAAAATATTGTGGAATTAGGAGAGATAAATAGGATCTATTATTTCTGAAAAATCCTTAAGAACCTAAGCCACTATAAACCCTCCTAAAACCTTGGCAGTGACCAGTCAAGAGAAATGGACTTATAAATAACATGAGATGACCTAGGTTACAATTTAAACATCTTGGATGTTTTTGAGGACTAAAATTATATTCTCCATGAGTACTTTTCTTGTACTTGGATTTGTATGAACTGTAATAAATGCACTATTTTGCATGGTTTTTGGTGTTTTATAGGGGTTTTGAGAAAAAGGGAACTTAAAAACCATTGGAAGAGATAACCTAAGATTAATTTAATACTTTAAAGACAAAAAATATTCATATAAGATCATGAAAGTGATTAAATAAGGCTCATTTTCCAAGACAGTCCTAAATAGGCCTAAAATGAGACTAGGTTTCAAGGCCATTTCATGGTTCTCACACTTTCACAAGGTCTTAGGGACTCAAATTTGACATGGAGGTTAATGAAAGGATAGTAAAATTAAATCACATGATTTTTTTTATTTTAAATATTTGGGAGAGATCTAGATCAGAAAACAAGATTCTAGGCAAGGAGGCCTAATTGAGGCCTAATTGAGGAGAGAGAAAGGTAGAAAAAGGCACTTCCACTCACTCTCAGGACCTAAAATTTGGCATGGATATGTAAATCTACACTGGGTCCTTAAAATATTCCCTTATTTTGTTATTATCATTTTTACACATCCCTACACAAGGAGGTTTATATGTTTTAAGGGATACAAGGAAAATAGGCTTAATGAGAGCTTGAGAAGGAAAATGGAGTCTTGGGAGTTGTTTTAGGAACTAAAATGGATTGTTTTAAGTCTAATAATATATTTAAAGGCAATCCATAGAGATAGAGTGAAATTAATAATATGATCTCAAGTTTTGAGCCACTTGGACAAAGTTAGGCATGGGAAATGAGGTGTTTCAAGACACCTAAGCATATGAATGATGAAATCCCCAATTAGTTGAGTTTATAAGTGAAGGTAAGGTGTCAAATAAGATGGTATGAAGTCATTCATGGGGAATTTATTATTTAAAAAATCCATTTTTCACTTCTCACATGCAAAGAAGGCCAATTTTGAAGAGTTGTGCAAAGTGTCAAGCTGAGTTTCTAACTCCTACACCACTTAGAGGATGGAGCATCTTTAGAGGAGAGGCATATGGCTTTGGAAGTATTTTTATATTTTTCATAACTCCTCATTATTTTTAACTTCCATGTGGATACTTGGAAATCTTCTCCTTTTATGCCTCTCTCTCTCTCCCCCCAATTCTCTATATAAGCAACCACTTTTGGGCTTGTAAGATATCCACATTTGGTATGGATAATCCTTGCTAGTTTGAGTAATGATTTTTCATTTGAATAAAATATTTCAGACTGGTTTTAATTTCTCAACTTTTTGTTTAAGTATGTGAATTAGTTCATGGTCAAATGGCAAGTGATAGTTGTCTCTACTTATGTTCATCTCACTCTCTTATGTTTTGTGCAAGTAATATGTCTTCTAGCAGGTCACATGAAGTGTATTTAGTTGTTTTATGTGTCTTTAAATGTAAGGAAGAGTATTAGTTTCTATAATCAGACCTTCTATTCATCTACCTTGAGAAATGCATTGCATCTTACCTTCATGTTGAAACACTTTTGTTAGAATAACCTTGGGTGTTGAGATCAATTTTGCAAATTGCCCTTTCTCAGTGAAATTTCAAGTAGTCTTGTGAAGTTAATCTTGGTGCATCGCCTCTATTAGGTTAGTGTTGGCCATTTTGGCCCACATATGAAGCTTTTGCAAAGGGGAAGGTCTGAGTAGATTTTCATGGTGCTTGAGCATTCAGAAGCATAGACCTGGTTGAACAAATCTAAAGAATTCATCAGTGCCTTGAAAGAATGATAAAAGGATGAATTATTCAAGTTTAAGGGTCAAACCATCACAAAGACATCACACAAAATTAGTTATGGAATAATCATCTTGGGCACTTAATATCTCCATTTGGGAGGATTCTAAGACCATCACATCAAATAAGTTTGCTCCTTCTAGCTTCATGAGCATCTCTTGAAATTTTGGTGCCTCCACGATTCTTGCATTTCAAGATCCAAGATTTCAAATTTGGTCAAAAAACATAAGATATTTACATGAATGTTAAGTTAAATCTTAGGAAAAAATCTACTTGTGTTTAAATCTAATGATTCATGGGGCGTCAATCATGTTCTACAAAATGATTAATGATGGTCACATGAACATCAAATTTAGAGACAGAGCGAGACAATCCTTTTGAGCTTAAATTTGATGGTCACACGACCATCAATGAGGGTCATGCAAACTTTAAAAGACATCCCATAGACTGTTAGTTTTAAGACCATGGACTATCCATTGGATTTCAAACAATGGGTCCCATCAAGATCAATAGTCCTCACTCGATCGTACACATCAATCTAATAACGTAAGATGAGTCAAACAATCAAAGAGATCAAGGGGTTGACACATGGCACAACTTATGAAGCTAAATATTGATAGTAAGATCCTATGGGTTAATGTATGTTTGACATGTTGCATAAGTAGAGACAAGGTTAGAAATTCAAAGGCAGATTTGAGGGCTCATGTTTGTTCATATTAGGAAGATCCAATGGAGCAAGTGAGAGTTAATGTGTCAACAAGCCAAGTTGGATTTAGACAACAAATTAGAGTGAAGGTGAGCCTAGGGTTTTTGACAGGGGTCAAAAATCCATTTTTAACCATGGAAAGCAGGGTATTATAGGATTTTCTTAATGCCATTAAATCTCATTTGAATGCCATGGAGAAGTCTAGCTGATACAGTCAATCATGGGGAACATAAGGGAGTGCCATTGGAGCTTATATTGATCTCTAGTTCAATAAGTTGGAGCTTATAGGGTTCTTACTTGTGATTGGTTTTCCAGGGTAAATAAGGAACCATGTATAATGAATTCTTGGTCCTTGTAGAGATATAATAGGTTTATTTCAACCTATTGTATAATAAATTTTTTTACATAATCCATGCGTCTATTTTACTATAAATACTATAGAAAAACCAATGTCCTTAGATTGGTTTTTGGACTATAGGTGGGACATATGATCTAAATATAGAAAAGGAACAAATATGAAAATAACAAAAGGTTGCACATCATCAACAAAGTAGGTACTTTATCACCCAAGACATGACATGATTGTCGATATTAAGACTTGAGGATTTGATCCTCATAAGCATGGTAAGTGGACTTAAGTTCTCAAGGTGGTGAGATTGTATTTATAGAGGTAGCTGTAACCACTTTTCAAATAGATTTGAAAAATTGTTCTACCCTCCTTATACCACAAAAATTCCTTCTCTCTTGATTCCCTTTTGCTATAAGTATAGCCTTTGAGATATTATTTTGCATCCCTCTCTTGGGCATGACTAGAATCTACTAAGATTGAGCCTTGTAACCTCTTGAGATAAATAGGATGACTATTTTTAGATTCCATGATATTAGCCTAGTCTGTTCATGTCAGTTTGATTTATATAAGTGGCAGAGCCTTCTCCCTTGCCAAGTCCTGATCTCACCCAGCTAGTAGATTGTTTAGTTATGTAGGTTATGTTTAGTGTTCGATGTCATTTGACTGAAGACAAAAGTGGACATGTTAACTAGATTAGTGCCTTGAACTAGGCCTCTCCATCATCTCCTTTGGGTTTTGCTCACTTGATGAACCTCTACATGAAATTTTGATGCATGATAGGCATTTAGAGTCATGGATCCCATTATTTGCTTTTATCTCACTAGTGTTTTAGAGGCTCAAGAATGAGTGGATGGAAAATATTTATGGTGCATCTCCACAAGTTAGAATAGGTTTTACTTTTACAAATCCTTCTCCCTTTTCACCCTAGCCAATTTTAGGTTTTAGAAATAAAGGTCCAAAATGATGTATCAGAGGAGCTAGCCTCATTAAAAATCCTAGAGGTTTGGTCTAGATATAGGCAAACCATGGCCTTAGACCATTCCCATGTTAGTTCAAGTTTGGAAGAAAGACTTGAACACTCCTTTTAGCTAGGGTACAACTTGGAGTGCTAACATTTTAGGCATGCTCAGTGGGACAAAGGTCCAAAAGAGTGGAAAGATCTTGGTGTGTCTTTCCTCTAATCAGCTTTTAGAAGCAAGCACATTAGCACCAATGGCGACTCAAAATCAAATTTATTTTTATGAGAAGATCATGTGTGTCTCAATGAAGTTTATAATCAGTTCTTACATCTCATTTAACATATTAATTTACTATGGACAACTATGGTGATTATTCCTATTATCTACCTCCTTCTCAATACTCTCAAATTGGTGTTCATGATCCATATGAGTCTAATCAAGCTTACCAAGAGCCCTATCAAATATATGAGGAGCCTTGTCAATTTTCATAGGATGCTTATTATCAAGAATATTACCCTAATCCTTCCTATGGATAATAAGCCCATCATAATACTATTCCTTATCAGCCCTATCATGAGCCATCTATACCAACACTTAAGCCAACTTTGATAAACCTTGAAAAAACATGCACTAAAGTTGAGCTCACAAAGGTCTTATGGCCCAGATGCCCCTACTCACCTAATTCATCATGTGAGAGAGTCTTTGCAGCAAATAAAAGAAGAATGGACACCTATTGAGAGAGCAAATTGGAACAATCTCACAGATGACATGATGAATGTAGGGGGTTATACTTAGAGCATTGAGGACAAGCTAAAATGCCTTGAGAAATAATAGGTCCAACCTTGCCAACCTTTTATGCCTACATATACACCACCTCAGCCTTCTTATATGCCATCCATTCCTCCTCAAGAGACCATTCCAAGTTCTCCTTTAAATGTTCTAAGTTCTTCATATGTTTCTTAGACCTTTCCTGCTTGGAAATTTATCCAAGGGAGCTATCAAAGAAATGAAGATCTTGTTATCAAATAGCTTGTTGTTTGGGTTCAAGACTCTATCCTTCCTCAATAGCCCCTTATGAAGTCCTTCAAGGTTCCAAGCTAGAAATCAAGTGGTGAAGTCATGGGGTGGGCAAAGTAAGGTAGATCTAGAATTGAGAGCCCAAAATAAAGAAGGATATGAACCTCTGCAAACCTCCCTCATCCCTCTTCAAGAGCTTTCTAGTTTTCCTGACCACCTTAAAGATAAGCTATTTCAAGAGAATATAGCAAAGAAAATCAAAGAGCTAGAGTTGAAGATAAGGAAAGAGGAGGAGAACCAAGATAAAAAGGCTAAAGAGAGATCTCAATCTTTCCCATCTTGGAACCAAGTCATACAGTCAAGAAAATATGAGGTCATTCAAACCCCATCCCTCCCTCCTCAAGAACCTAGGTCATTTCCATCTTGGAAATCTATTCAAAATAGTGGGCAAAAGCAGGAGGAGGTGGTGATTTTTGAAGTCAGAAAGAGACCTTGCATCCTCTACTCCTTTCCCCTCAAAATTCCATAGCCTTTCCTTCATGGAGATCCATTCAATAGGTAAAGAATCAGGAAGATGAGGTGAAAGTAATCCATAAAGATAAACTTTAGGAGAAAAATTAAGTATCTTTGGTAGCTTATTTAGACCTTTCTCACCTTTTTGAGTATTTTTAAGGAAATGCTATGCCACTCCTTGAGAAAGAGTCTCTACTTTGTTAGGTAAACTAAGAAGATGCATCCAAAGAAGCAAAAAATGAAGATGACTTAGGTGACTAGGAAGAAGAAATCACTATTGAAACACCATTTGGTGAAAGTCAACATCTCTCAGTATTTCATAATGTCAAAGAGGATGAGCTACAGGAATAAGTACAAGTTGGAGATGAGATCCAATAGGAAGAAGTCTTAGGGGTGCATCAAGAGGTTATTTCTCAAGAACCTATTAATCACATATTAATTGTCCAAGATCAAGAGTTTTCTCAATATCTTGTGGAAGCTAATATAGATCAATTACATGCTCATCTTTCTTTGGAAGGTAGCCAAGAGGACAACTTATATAGAAACATCATTGAGGAAGAGAGAATTCTTGAAGAAGATGATCATTGGAAGTAGTTGTACCATGATTTCATCAGTGAGATTGATTAACTTAAGATGATGTAGTAGGTTGGATCTTTTGAGGATCCTATTAATGCCTTGGAGCATGAAGAAAATTAGCTTGATAACCTCGTGCATCAAAAAGAGAAGAGTAAATGAGTGGTGTTTCTAGATGATAAGAAGGTCAAAGATTATGGGTAGCTATAGATGAATCTCTTTCAAGATCTTGAGTATCTTTATCAATTTAAGGATCAAGTGCTTGAGAAAGTGAACAAGGAGTTTCCAATGGAGGAAAATGACCAAGATTGGGTAGAATATGTAGATCTCCTTGATGAGCCGAAGGAGCTTGAATCAAATAAGAAGCCTAGTCTAATTGAGGATGTCATAGAAATAAAAGAGGTATGCCTTGTTAAACCACCATTTAATGTTATAGTTAAGGAGCCATATGAGATAGTTGAGACTATTTGGATACATGTAGCTGGCCTATTTGGAGATGCTTAGTTCTCATTGAGCATCATGTTAAGGAGACTAATAGTTATAACAAAGGAGAAGTAGGCATCAAGACCAAGAGTCAATGAGTTACATGTCTCATTCAATTCCACATCCCATGAGGCAAGAAAATTGTCAAACTTTCATTTTGATCTAGGAGGAAAGGTACACATAGTTTTAGGCTATATATTTTAGAATATTTTTGTTCAAATTCCTCTAAGTGCTACTTTAGAACATTTGTTTATTGTCACTATTTTAGGTTAGTTTTCTTTTTCAATAAGTGCCTTGGTCACTCTATTCTTTTTTTGTTCTCCTTTTGGTCTTTGTTTCATTTCAAGAGAGGTTAGAGCAAGATTGGCACCAAGTCAATATGTTGGATTCAAGTAAAGAATCCATGCCCAATAAACTAAACTAAGCACATGGTCTGAGTTATTTTTGCATAGACAAGCATGCAACCCCTGTGATCCACCAAAGATGTTGGCCATTTTCACCCACATATGAAGATTTTGCAAAGGGGAAGGTCAAGTAAATTTTCATGGTGCCCAAGCAGTCATAAGTATAGACCTATTTGAACAAATCAAAATAATTCATCAGTACCTTGAAATAATGATCAAAGGATGAATTGTGCAAGTTGAAGGGCTAGACCATCACTAGGACTTCATGCAAAAGTAGTTATGGATTAGTCAACTTGGGCACTTAATATCTCCACTTGGGAGGTTCTTGGGACCATTGTGTCAAATGGGGTTTCTCCTTATGGATTCATGAGAATCTCCTAAAATTTTGGTACCTCCATGATTCTTACACTTCAAGATCCAAGATTTCAAAGTTGGTCAAAAAACATAAGACGTTCGTGTGAACATCAAGTTAAAGCTCAAGTGAAAATATACCTATGTTTAAATTTGATGATATATGGTACATCAATCATATTCTATAGAATGATGAATGATGGTTGTGTGAATGTCAAATTTAAAGATAGAGCAAGATAATCCTTTTGAGCTTAAACTTGACAATCGTGCGACCGTCAATGATGGTCATGTGAACATCAAAAGATATTCCAAAGAGTATCAATTTTAAGACCATAGACTAGCTATTAGATTTCAAATAATGGGTCCTAGTAAGATCAATAGTCCTTGCTCGATTGTACACCTCAATCAAATGGTGTGAGATGAGTCAAATAGTTAGAAAGCTCGAGAGGTCGACACACGGCACAAACACATGAAGCTATAGACTGATAGCAAGATCCTATATGTTAACATGCATTTGGCACATGGCATAAGTAGAGACAAGGTTGATAATTCAAAGGTGGATTTGATGGCTTACATTTATTCATATCTAGAAGATCCAATGGAGTGAATGAGAGTCAATGTGTCAACGAGCCAAGTTGGATTTGGATAGCCAATTAGAGTGAAGGTGAGCCCAGGGATTTCAATAGGGGTCAAGAGTCCATTTTCATCCATGGAAAGTAGGGTCTTGCAGGGTTTTCTTGATGCCATTAAATCTCATTCGAATGCCATGGAGAAGTCTAGCTAATATAGTAAAGCATGGGGAACACAAGGTAGTGTCATTGGAGCTTATATTGATCTTTGATTCAATAAGTTGGAGCTTATAGGGTTATTTCTTGTGATTGGTTAACAAAGTTAAATAAAGGCCCGTGTATAATGAATTCTTGATCCCCACAAATATATACTAGGTTTATTTGAACCTATTATAATATAAGAGGTGCTAAATGATCCATGGGTCTATTTTACTATAAAGACTATAGGAAAACCAATGTCTTTAGATTGGTTTTATGACTATAGGTGGGACCTATGATCCAAATATAGAAAAGGAATGAATATAAAATTAATGAAAGGGTACCCATCATCTGGATTTGGACAGCCAATTAGAGTGAAGGTGAGCCTAGGGATTTTAATAGGGGTCAAGAATCCATTTTCATCCATGGAAAGTAGGCTCTTGCAGGGTTTTCTTGATGCCATTAAATCTCGTTCAAATGCCATGGAGAAGTCTAGCTAATATAGTAAAGCATGGGGAACATAAGGTAGTGTCATTGGAGCTTATATTGATCTTTGATTCAATAAGTTGGAGCTTATAGGGTTCTTTCTTGTAACTGGTTAGCCAAGTTAAATAAAGACCCTTGTATAATGAATTCTTGATCCCCGCAAAGATATACTAGGTTTATTTGAACCTATTATAATATAAGAGGTGATAAATGATCCATGGGTCTATTTTACTATAAAGACTATAGGAAAACCAATGTCTTTAGATTGGCTTTATGACTATAGGTGGGACCTATGATCCAAATATAAAAAAGGAACAAATATAAAATTAATGAAAGGGTACCCATCATCTAGATTTGGATAGCCAATTAGAGTGAAGGTGACCCTAGGGATTTCAATAGGGGTCAAGAATCCAATCTCATCCATGGAAAGTAGGGTCTTGCAAGGTTTTCTTGATGCCATTAAATCTCATTCGAATGCCATGGAGAAGTCTAGTTAATATAGTAAATCATGGGGAACATAAGGTAATGTCATTGGAGCTTATATTGATCTTTGATTCAATAAGTTGGAGCTTATAGGGTTCTTTCTTGTGACTAGTTAGCCAAGTTAAATAAAGACTCGTGTATAATGAATAAATTGATCCCCGCAAAGATATACTAGGTTTATTTGAACCTATTATAATATAAGAGGTGTTTAATGATCCATGGGTCTATTTTACTATAAAGACTATAGGAAAACCAATGTATTTAGATTGGTTTGATGACTATAGGTGGGACCTATGATCCAAATATAGAAAAGGAATGAATATAAAATTAATGAAAGGGTACCCATCATCAACTGAGTAGGTACTCTACTGCCCAAGACATGGCATGTTTGTCAGGATCAAGACTTGAGGATTTGATCCTTGTAAGCACGAAAAGTGGACTTAGGGTCCCAAGGTGGTGAGCTGGTATATGCAGAGGTAGCTATAACTACTTTTTAAATAGATTTGAACTATTTTGATGCCCTCCTAGTGCCAAAATCCCTTCTCTTTTGATGCCCTTTTTCTATAAGTATAGCCTTCAAGCTATTATTTTTCATCCTTCTCTTGGGCATGACTAGAATCTACCAAGATTGAGCCTCATAACCTCTTGAAATAAATAAGATGGCTATTTTCAGATTCCATGATATTAGCCTAGTGTGTTCATGTCAGTTTGATTTATATAAGTGGTAGAACCTTCTCCCTTGCCAAGTCCTGATCTCACCTAGCTGGTAGATTGTCTTGTTATGCAAGTTATGTTTAGTGTTCGATGTCATTTGACTGAAGCCAATAGTGGACATGTTGATTGGATTAGTTCCTTGAACTAGGCCTCTCCATCATCTTCCTTAGGTTTTACTCACTTGACGAACCTCTAAATGAAATTTTGATGTATGACAGGAATTTATAGTCATGGATCTCATTATTTGCTTCTGTCTCACTAGTGTTTTAGAGGCTCAAGTATGAGTGGATGGACAATATTCATGGTGCATCACCATAAGTTAGAATAGGTTTTACTTTTCTAACTCCTTTTCCTTTTTCACCCCATCCAATTTTAAGTTTTAGAAACAAAGGTCCAAAATGATGCATCAGAAGAGCTAGCCTCATTAAAAATCCTAGAGGTTTGGTATAGATATAGGTAACCCATGACCTTAGACCATTCCCATGTTAGTCCAAGTTTGGAAGCAGGACTTGAACACTCATCCTTTCATCTAGGGTGCAACCTGGAGTGCTAATAATTAGTTTTAATCTCTTATATACCTTTTTCCTTCAAAGCAAGTAGATCAATGGTAAGTTATAGGAGTGGCGTAAGGGAGCTAGCCCTTCAATCTAGAGACTCATACCCACAACTTGAAAGATGTTTTCATGTTACATCAAATTGAATAAGGTTGGAGTATACCTCTTTAGGGTACAAATTTTATTGATAACCTCATATTTAGCCTTATATATTTGTTTGATCTCCTTAAGGTGTTAAGTGACACAAGCTTTCCCATACCATCACTCATGATTTATTCATTGAGAGGAGTGTTCACTTTCAATAGTGCCCTCCAGACTCCACACATGAGACTCCTCCCTCTTTCTTTGATGCATTGGGATTTGATGAATATTATGATGATTCAAAGCCACATGAGTAGCTTCTTGATGATCTAGATTTTTCTTATTTTCTGATGGTAAGAGTAGTAATGAGGTTTATCCTCCTATTTCTTAAAGAATATCTTTAAAGGATAAGGAATATCCTCATGATTCTCTAACATCTAGTCCTCTCCAGAATAGATAGACATTTAAAATTGTTAGCCATTGGGGTGGATATGTATTAACACCAAGTGAACATGTGCACAATTCCAAGATGCCACATATGTTTTCATCACATCTACTTCTAATCCACAATAGTTTCATGAGGCATAAGACAGTCCTGAGTGAGATACTATTATGGAAGAGGAATATGGTTCCTTACTGAGAAAAAACACTTGGGATTTAGACCTTCTTCCTAAGGGAAGAAAACTTGTTCAATGTAGGTGGATCTTCTGAACAAAAGTTTTAGTAGATGGGTCTATAGACAAGTTCAAATCTAGCATTGAATATATCAAAATATTCACCCCAATTTCTAAATTGAACTCAAAGTGAATCACTCTTACTATTTCTATAGTGCATCATTGGGATGTTCATCAAATGGATATGAAGAGTGTATTTTTTATGGTGAACTTAAAGAAGAAATATACATGGAGCAACCACAAGGATTTTTGGAAGATTCATCCTTAGTTTGAAAACTTTGAAAATCTATCTTTGGCCTCAAATAAGCTCCTCGAGATTGGTATACCAAGATGGACTCCTTTCTTCTTTTGGTTGGGTTTACTATATGCCATTCTAATCTGAATGTCTGCATCTTGTGGTAGGATGATTCATTGTTTATTCTAATTCTCTACATAGATGGCATTTTGATCATAGGAAGTTCTTCATCCACCATCATAGGAGTGAGAACCACTTTGTCTGACAAGTCCTCAATGATTGAATTGGACTTGTTGCATTACTTCCTCAAGATTGAAATTTCTTGGTCTAACTTTAAGATCAATATTGCACAATCCAAATATGCTCTTGATTTTTTTGCATGGATTAGCATGACTAATTGTAAGACAGTTCTAACTCGCTTTGTCGTTGGTGTGAAGTTTGAGGTTAATTATCCATCTCCTTTGGTTTGTGCTACCTCATATCGATAATTTATTGGCAGTCTCATCTACTTTATGCACACTAGACCTGATGTTTCATATGCAGTGGGCATGGTCTTTAGATTTATGCAGGAACCACATGAATTGCACTAGCTAAGAAAATTCTCCAATACATTTTGGGTACTCATAGTTTTAGGATTCACTATGGAGTAGACATTAATGTTGACTTAATGAAGTCTATAGAATCGGATTGGGTTGGTAATATTTAGAATCATAAGACTGCTTTAAGATACATTTTATCTCTTGGTTCAAGTTTGATTAATTGGTCAATAGAAAGGCAAAATGTTGTTGATTTATCTTCTACAGAGCTAGAATCTAGAGGAGTTACTAATGGTACCATTGAGGCTATTTGGCTTTAGGGGATTCTCACTAAGTTTGGCATCTAGTTTTGATGACCAACATTCATCTTTTATGACAACCAAAGCACAATCTAGATCTTCAATAATTCGGTCCTCCATCAACAGACCAAACATATTGAGATTCACAGGCATTTCATTCAAGAGTTCATCTACGATCAAGTCATTGATCTCCGTTACATCCATTTATTTTGATATATTCACTAAACTCTTTACTGAGAGCAAGTATCCTAATTTGTATTATTTTCTTAGGGTTTGGGTTGCTCTGACATCCTCATTTAAAGAGGATTTTCTGTGTACTAGGGTACATCAAGCTTTTATGTCAGGACTCGATTCTACTACCCACTTAAGCTACACTTAAGGGGGTGTTAGTGTAGGCTTTTTTTCACTATGTGGCTTTACCTAAACAATCTAATTACCTTGTTTAGGTTAATAATAGGTCATTAATAAAAATGTACTTTAAGTCATTTTTTAAATTATGAGTATAGTTAATTACCTTTTTCGATGACCTAATTCCTCACTATATAATATACCTTCCTATGTATATTTTGGCTAATGAATGAATATTTATGTAACTTTTTGTTGTGAAGATAAGCTTCTTTCATTTTGAATTGTTCTTTAGATTTTACTACTCCATACATTTTCAACGTCATGTGTTCAATCCTATTTTGGCTGATCTTGAATTATGACCCACTCCAACATCTATTGATTGGAGCAAGTTGATAAGACTATTTTTCTGGGGAAATTGCTCTATTTTGAAATTATATATATATATATATATATATATATATATATATATATATATATATATATATATATATATATATACACTCTCCAATGAAATCATAGTGATTAACAAAATTATAGATGAGCTATGGTCTGTCAAAAGATAAAATGACAATGACAAAGAACTTTGCCTTGCATGTGTTGCATGAAAAACAAACAAATTAAATATCTGCAACAACCCAACAACTTGCTACACATATTGAATAGCTAGTTTTACCCATGTATTGTAAGATGGTAGTTGTGGTATTTAAGATACGTAGGCGCCTATATAATAGAACCTTGAGATTTTGACAATGGTTAGAAATACATCCATTATATGACCCACCTATATAAGCAATATGTTGGTTTTGTATTGTTTTGTATGCGACACATCCAATGCCACAAATGTCAGTTTATGATTGTGTAATTTTGAATAAGAATGCATGAATCATGGTAGGGTTCACTATCCTCATCAGGAAGGTTTTACCTCTCTTAACTATCCACAACTAATCAATTAATCTTCTGCAAACTAAGTTTATATTTAGTAGATCACATTATCACTTTCTTTAATTTATCTACATAGTTTAAGTTTATTTTATAGGATTATACGCAAACATTTGACCATGCTAAAACTTAAAGATTTTTAAAATTTATTATGTATGGTGTAGGGGAATGTGATTTCTGATGCAAATTGAAGAGGGGCAGTACCATTAGAATTTGGTTCCTTCACCATCAACAACCACCAACTAGGAGACTTGTTTCCATGCTATGCAAATGATCTGTAACATTTGCTCATAATTATTTCCAAAAAACTTAATAAGGAATTAAAACTTAATTTTAAAGACATTAATTGATTAAGTGTGGATGCAAAATTATTTAAAAAAATATATATACTAGATTAAAATTTAGTTTTCCTAAAATCAATTGGTAAGTTGTGGATATCATGAATTTGCATTAAGAGAGGAAAAACCTACCTGATGAAATAGTGAATGTTGCCACTAATCATGCATTCTTCTTCAAAATTGCACATCACAAACTCAAAGTTGTAGTACTGGATATAATACAAAATTATACATAAATCCAAGTGAAATTATCCAAAACACCTGCACCATCTATATTCCTCCTACACTCGAATCTGTGCGCAATGGTTGAGAATTCGACCCCTCCAACGGCTTCTACAGAACCACCAACATCTTTTACAGTAAAAGAGACCCATCACGCTTCCCCGCTCTAGATGAACATCTCAACCTTGCCTCCTATGTCTTCTCCCACCATCACAACACAGAAATAACCTTCATCGACGCTCCATTCGGCGCACAGCTTTCCCACTCCTCACTCTGCCATAATGTCAAAGTCTTGGCTACAGCCTGCAACGGTTTTAGATTCAAAAATGCGATGTGGTGCTGGTCAAATCCCCAAATTCCATACACCTTCACTGCATATAACTCGCCATTGTCTCCACTGTCAATCTGCTCAATGCAGAGGCTGATATATGCAAGCAAGTTGTGGATTTGAATATTTTCCTCACATTTGCAAACCAAGAATACGCTTAGATCAGAGCAATGCTCAAATTTAGATTTTTTTTAGCCAATTCAGAGTTTGCTTGCCATGTTTTTTTCTTCATGGGTTCAACAGAAATACCCACTAAAGTTCCGAAAATGAGGAGCATTAGAAGCGTATTGGTAAGAAGTACAGCTGTGTTTGCAACTTCCCTCTCTGCTACCACTGTGCTACGTGTTAACCACCGCCTTCAACTTGTCTTCTTTCCCACTGTCAACTTCCCCTATACTTCCTCTTAATAATGCACTTATATTTAAAATAATAATAATCGTGCGCCGCTTTCCTCAATCAAATATTTTATTTTTTATTATTTTTAATTATAATAATAAATATATATACTTAAATATAATTTAATAAATTAACATGATGATGTAGCATTTAATTATTTGAAAGTCAATATTATAAAATAAAAAAATAAAATAAAATAATTATTTGGAAACTGATATTAAAAAAAAAAATAATAACAAACATGATAAATAAAAAACATATAAATACAAATAAATTAAAAAACAAACAAACAAATATAAAATAAAACTAGAGAAATAAAAATTAAAGAAGAATAAAATAAATAGATTTAATGTGAAATTGATTTTTATTAACGAGTTACATTATAATATAACATCATAATTAATTAATAAATAATTATAATACCACATCATATTTATTAATAATTAAAATAATTTAAAAAAAAAAAAAAATTATCATAAAAAATATTATTACATCATAATAAATAAATAATATACATATAATCATAATTAATTTATAATTAATAAGTAATTTTACTTATAAATAATTATAATAATAGAATTACAAAAATAAATTAAAAATAAATAGATAATATAAGATAATCATAATTAATTTATAGGTATTATATAAATTTTACCACATCACACTTACAAATATTCATAACAATAAAATTTAAAAAATAAATTATCATAAAAATATCACCATGATATTTATAATAGATAATCATAATTATTTATAAGTAACATATAGATTTTAAGCAACATATTTATAAATAATTTTAACAATGAAATTTTAAAAATAAAATGCATGATAATAAATAAATAAATTATATATACATATATATTACCACATCATATTTATAAATAATCATAACAATAAAATTACAAAAATAAATTATCATAAAAAATAAAAATATTACCATATAATAATAAATAAATAATCATAATTATTTTTTAGGTGATGTATTTTATATAAATTTATCTAGGATATGGGTATTAGTATATAGTATAATAAATATTATATAATATATATTAAAAACATAATAATATATTATATATTATAATGATTTATAATTACATTGAGAGACGTTCTACAATGGGAGAGGGGGAGGGAAAAACCCTCGTGTAAATAAAAATGGCCGACATATCAAAGATATTAAATAAAAAAATTAATAATATCCGACACAATATATGTAAAAAATGAATAACAACCGACATAATATTTAAATCAACAGACATGACCTTTAAAACATTATAAATACAATACAAATCAAAGACGAACAAATTCATCGGATTGTGAATTAAAATTTATAGATACAAGTGATAAAAAAATATGAAGAAATAAATAAAAAGGTAAATTTAATGCTTTGTGTTTATACATTTACATGTTTATATCTATGTAATATTTTGGTATTTTTTTACTTGCATTCAATTCATCCTTTTGTATAGAAATACTGTTGAAATTTCAAATGACCTAGGTATGATGTCAAATTGAAAATAAATTAAAACAAAAAGATAATATAAACAAGAACTTTATCGTGAAGCATCTCAAAGGCACTACCAATGATCGATTCATAATGTTGACATCAATTCTAAAGAAGCAAACTCGATATTGATAGATCATGTGCTCCAAACATCAAATAATGTATTTATAGATGCAATGGATGTCAATGTTACAAATACTACACAAAATAAAGATATACAAGAGCAAACACCTCAACCTACAAGAAGAAGAGGAATGGAAAATAATGATATAGAAGAAGAGTCAACTTTGCAACCTAAAAGAAGAATAAAAATGCAAGATACATAAATTGAAAGAGAGCAAAATAGAAATGATCCCAATGGAATGGTTGGGAGAGATTTGAAAGCATTTCAAATGCTTTTTCGACATGTCTTAGATAATATTGCTTCACCAAACATGTTCTATATTTGTCAAGAAAGTTATATTGGAATAAGTGTTTCTCGAACTCCTCAAGGCCCTATATACAATAGATGTCAAAAAGAGAAAGGTCATCATTAGTTTTCAGCGTCGAATAATATGGATCTTGGACCACAACTACCATAACTTGCAAACTTAACACAAGTTGAGTAAATGTTAATAGCCCATGTCAACCTAATCCTACAAGTGACACATGTAATAGGAGGCCAATATAAATATAAAGGACATACAATCAACTTTCCGCAAGAAGTAAAAGAAATTATTAAGGTTGTACCCCATCAAATAAAAGAATTGCCAATGACTATAGTTTGACAAAGGGATCAACATTGAATAAATTATAACTTTATTGTCAATAGAGAGAAAGTATACAAGGCACTAAAATATAAAATAGAACATGACAGGTTTTATACAGATGTTCAGATTGATAAAAATGCACTCAATGATCTTACATTTGACTCTGATGAAAATATCTTTAACCAACTGAACTCTGTACATATGCAATTTGATTCTGATGCAAATGAAGTTGTATTTTTGGGTCCATTAATGGAGATGGATGAAAGAAATATCATTGATCTAATAACTTCAATGGCTTCTAAACCCCCAAATGCACCAAGGAAGATGGAATTAATCCATGCATGGCTAAATAACCCTAATGTAGATCCTGGATCACTAATTGATTGGCTGAAGATTGGAGCATCTCCTATAAATGAGAATGTCACATTAGGATTTCTTGATATGGCATTTCCAACATTGTTTCCTAATGGAAAATGTGATTAGATAGAACCATGATTGAAATAATTACATCTACATGAATTTTTTAAACATCTATTTAGATATAAGGATCACCATTTTGGTTGGCATCCATGATTTAGATATTACATGATGAACATGATCATGAGACATTGTGCACAAAATTCAAGTGCAGTGTTCATGAAAAAAATCCTTCAAGAGATGCCAATCATTATTACTGAGTTACGTGAGCATATGAATAATGTACCCCACTCCCATCTAGTAGATCATTTGATGTGGTTTGGAACCCCATTGAGGGTTACAAGGACATGTTGCATCAAATTAGATCACCTACCTTTTTCTTCACATTAAGTGCAATTGACATGTATTGGCCTGATCTACATGCACTGATGCTAGGAACCCCACTGAAAGATTGTGAGAAACCCAAAATTGGCAAGACATAATATTATTGATTATCCACATATAGTGGCACATTATATGCACTTGAGACATTCAATTTTTCATAAGGAGATATTGCAAAAAGGAATGAAAGTAAAAGATTACTGGTCTAGATATAAATGAAAAAATAGAGGTTCACCACATGTGTATGGATTCATATGGTTAGATGGAGCACCAAATATGAATAAATTTGATTGGAAAATTTATTGTGAAGGAAAAAATGCTAAGAATTACTTTCATTCTATCATTCATGCTTGGAATTATTGGGAAGATCCACACCAACGAAACATAGAGGTATGCTATTAATCACCAGTTAATCTATGGTTTATGCAATATCTATATTTGTCATTGTAACTCACAAATTTTTATACATCATTGATTTTAGGCATGTCAAAATTTTATGCAACATCCATGTCTTTGAAATATAAGACAACTTACCCAGGTGGATATGGAGCATGATTATGAAGAGCTACTTAATTGTGTAGAATGACATACAATGTGTAGAGAGGGTGCTTGCCTACGTAAGAAAAGAGGAAAATGGTTTGTAGGTAAGATTTACAATCATAAAAATAGTTGTATAAAAATTATACATAATATTTGTAAAAGAACTAATAATTGAGATATTATTTCTTCTAGGTATGGTGCACCATGGCCATTGAATCTTAATGGATCAAAATTATATGAAGACTTAGACACATGAGATAAAAATTTTGAGTCTACAAGAAATGATGATAGAGTCAATACACATAATCATTATGTTTATAGTTATGGAGAGCAAATATATATTGGTAACCTATTCTGTCCAAACACAACGTGGTCAAATACATTGCTAAGTATGCAGCAAAGGCAGAGAAGAGTTCTAAAAATTATCATCAAATGTTGATACAGCTTGTAAACATTGAAAACCTTGATGAATTAGCAGGAAAAGCATATAGAAGACTTATAATTGAGATAATTGTTGAAAGAGACATTGGGGAACAATAAACATGTCACATGTTGTTGGAGATTCCATTAATAGAGAAAAGTAGAGTATTTGTGAACTTGAATGTTTCATGCCAAGTGTTCAAACTTGTAGACAAAAATGAAGAAGATGATCATGAAGAGCAGACAGTATCTTTAACTGATGGATACAATAATAGGCCTTTTTCCATGGAAAGCACATCACTTATTGAAGCAACGAGATCTTGGACATATAATCCATGGCAAAACAAGAATAACAAATGGGAGGCAAGGAGTATTGTAGCTATAGTGAGAGTATTTCCAAGGTTTTCCTTCATCCCTATGCATGAATCAAATAAATGGGTTAATTTATGTTGGTCAGTGTTATTGCTTTACAATCCATTTCATGATATACAAAGAGATATTGGAATTGATGATAAATAATTAATATCAGATTGGGATTCATTTAATTATAATTATTGGCATATAGAGAGAAGAACAATTGTAGAAGATGTTGAAAGTAACATTGATACTAAAGATGAGGATAATCCACTTGTTCAACAAAACATAGTGGAACATGAGTGGGAAATCATATCTAGGCTACAACATGGCCAAGTTATGGAAGTAAGTGAGATAGATATGTTCGGAAGAAGAGATATTGATAGACAAACATTATGGATTAATGAATATAGAGGTGAAGAATACACAAATAAAGTGATCAAATTCATAAGCACCATAAAAGATAATGGATTTCTTATAGATTATGATATAACCCTAGAGATGAATTATGAAACCTTGGGTGCCAAACAAAAAAAGCACTTTATATGGTTATGACAAATTTTCATGGAGGTTAAAATACTTCACCCTTACGCATTATAGTCCAAGGAACAATGGGAACATGAAAATCATTTCTGATAGGTGCCATTCTGTTAAGGATAGTATTCACATGGTGAGTTACCATTAAGTAGAATACTATTTACATTGGTTGGTTATTTACCATAGGTAAATAACACTTACTAGTTTGTTATATTACCTAAGTTAATGGTTAGTTTGTTATACCTGTAATTCCATTAGCGGGTTATTTTTTATTTGAACTTCCTATTTTTAGGAGGTTATTTCGCTATCTTAATGGCTATATAATAGCCAATGTATTGTTCTCATGATATCCTAAAGAATATAATATATATCGTGTGATTATTATTATTCTTTGTATGTGTATTCGGCTCCATTGATTAATTGTTGTAGTTGCATTCTTGCATAAACTCTAACCAATTTCTATGTTTAGTATCAAAGCTTCTCTGATCATGGCTATAACATAAAAGTATGTGGTTACATGCCAAAAGGGATTAAATTTTAGTTTTCCATCTTCGTGATCACTGTAGACCTAGCTTAGCAAAAGACAAGACATCAAAAAATGAGAAAATTCTTGAGTTCAAGTCTTGCATTCAAATCAAACAACATGCCAAATGTAGTTGTCACACTATTACATTGAATTCCCAGTTCATATAATGAATATCTACTCTATCACCAAGCATATCCATACAAACTTTGGTGTGCATCCAATTGGGTCGTTAGTTTGAAGAAACATGGGGGTCTAATTATCATTGCAGTTTACATGGTGGAATTCCAAATTGACATCATGTCTAATCTTCTCAAGCACATGCAAATCTGAATGTGCTATCTAACTTGACCTCATGGCATTACTATTTCCAAGAATCAGTTTTGACATTGTGGTGTATGTGGTGATTGCCATTCATAGCCACACAATCAAATATCAACAAATATTTTTGTGAGGAGAAACTAAAAGAATCAAACTCTGTGTATAAAACTGCCAATTTTTTTATTTATGTCATTTCATTTATGGTTTGTATATTACCTAATTAAAATTTTATAGTTGTCATTAGGTAATGTTGTCAATGTTTAAAAAGCAAGTCGATCTAGAGATGATATTTTGTTTTTTAGTTAATTTGTTATTTTAAATATTCAGTTAATTCATTCTCTTAGGCATGAGTCAATAATAAAAAAGGCATCATTTTTTTAGTAATATCCATGTGTCAAATAAATTTCAAAATAAGATGTTATAATTATAGTCCTTATTTATTTAAAGTCTTAAAATTTTAATAGATTCCATTTGATTTTCTATGTATTTAGTCATGTTTGGTCAAAGTTTATTAAAAATCCAAAGTGTCTTTAAGACTTTTATCGTCAAAAGAGTCAAATTGTATAATTATAGTTTTATGAGTCTTGAGTCCTATTTAGGTGAATGTTAGGGTCTTGTACAACTATTGAATTTACATGACTTGCATCCATTAGAAAGGAAATCAAATGGACCATGGGTTATATTGTGGATATTGTAATAGACTATTAGTGATACTGAAGATGAGGATAATCCATCTGTTCAACAAAATATAGTGGAACATGAGTGGGAAATCATATCCAGGCTACAACATGGCCAAGTTATGGAATTGAGTGAGATAGATATGTTTGGAAGAAGAGATATTGACAAACAAACATTATGGACTAATGAATATAGAGGTGAAGAATACACAAATAAAGTGATCAAATTCATAAGCACCATAAAAGATAATGGATTTCTTATAGATGATGATATAACCCTAGAGATGAATTATGAAATCTTGGGTTCCAAACAAAAAAAACATTTGATATGGTTATGACAAATTTTCATGGAGGTTAAAATACTTCACCCTTATGCATTATAGTCCAAGTAGCAACAGGAATAGGAAAATTATTTCTAATAGGTGCCATTTATCGAGCTCTTTAAGATGCAACATTCCCAAAATGATCTCCACTTCTACTACTTGTACCAATTAGAGTTGTGACATTCAATATTGGTACCTCGACCATCCATGCACAACTTTGAATCCCAATTATGGATTTTGTTGAATTAAAATGAACAAGACTTACATGTTTCTAAGGGGATATCTACCACATAAAATACATATTGATTGATGAAATGAGCTTCATTGGAAAAAATTTGCTATAGAACATAGACTCTAGACTCTGTCAAGCATTTATTGAAAATGCAAACATGAGTTTTGGTGGTATATCTATTATTTTGGTTAGAGATTTGGGTCAACTTCCTCTTGTTAGTGATAGACCACTATACAATAGTAATAAATAAGATAAATTTTTATGGGAAGAATTCAAAATAGTTATTACTTTGGAAAATATATTTAGATAGGAAGGAAAAAGTGATGATCAACAAAGGTTTCATCATCTACTCACAAATCTGAGATATGCAAATCTGACAATAGATGACCGAAAGATATTGATGACCAAAACAAATGTTAGAATAGATAGAGCCATTAATGAAGAGTTTGAAAATTGTATTCATTTGTTTTCCACAAATGATAATGTGCGTAACCATAATAATAGAAAATTATATTCATTGCAAAGACCAGTTGCATGTAGCATTGCAACCAAAGTAAGAAGTGTCAATGCACCAATGGGAGGTCCAAATGATGAACTTGATGTGGAGTCATTGATTTTTATCGATGCAAGGGTCATGTTAACTTCCAATATTTGGATAGAAGTAGGTATTGTAAATGGATCTCTAGGGTTTATCATAAGTATAATCTACAAACCTGGGAGTGCCCCACTAGAACCACCAACTTATGTTATGGTTGAGTTTGACAATTACTTAGAAATACCATTTGAAGATACAACTCCATACGCAATACCAATTATACCAATACAAAGGGGATGCATAACCCAACTACCCTTATAATTGGCTTGGGTATTAACAATATGCAAATCACAAGGTTTGACCCTTTCAAAAGCCACAATTGATATAGGTCAAAGAGAAAGAACAAGATTAACATTTGTGGCTATATCCCATGTAAAGTCCTTGGAAGGACTAAGAATATTACCTCCATTTACATATGACCACTATGAAAAGCTAAAAAATGGAAAACAACTTTCCAAATGGAAACCCGAGGAAGAGAGATTGAAACTCATAGAGGAAAAATGATTTCATGTAATTATGAAAAAATTCATGTACTTATTCATTATTTGAAATTTTATGTGATGTGTATGGGACATTTTGATGAGTACTAAATAACTTTTTAGATTGAGAATTTTAGATTATGTAAATTAACGTTTTTGGTGATTTAATGTAATGTATATTATAGTTTTGTATGATTTAATGTAATGTATAATATACATTTTAAGTTTGATGAAAAAATTCAAATTATATATCAAATAAATATGCAAAACACATAGTAGATACTAACATACCTATCTTATATAAATCTACGTAAAAGACGCTAAGCGATATCATTCTCGAGGTGCCTATCTAATATTGGATTTGTGACATAAGTGGAATAGGTACCTCGAGAATGATATCTCTCGATGTCTTTTACATAGATTTTTCTACGATAGGTATGCTAGTATTATATACTCTATGATAATATATATATATTGTATAACATATTATATAAATATAATATAATATTAGTACTATTATATATAATAATATTTTTTTTCTATGTTAATATTTTTCATACAAAATTAATTCTTATTTTTTTTAATAAATATCAGGGTTGACGGGGCCCATGCCCAATAAAATTTATAAAGTGAAAAAAAAGCCTAATTTATGGAGAGAAATTTCACAAAGCATATAACTAATAAACAAAAAGAATGAGATTTAAAAAAAACAACTATATTATATTAACATAAAGTCCATTTACATAAAATTTAAATTTAATCACTTCGATCAACTATAGACTAGTTTGTAGACACACATGGATCACCAATCAATAAAATCTAACTACCTCAATCTCTCAGTCTAATAAAATAAGGGTATTTCCACCCCAACTTAGGCTAAGAATTTCACTATCCTTGAGTTGACTTTCAACCTGCACCAGCTAGTTTGTTGTGTCCATCTTGGCTGAAGCCATGACACCGCCTAAGACTTCAGATGCCACTAGCTACTTTGCAATTGCCATCACATTCGAGAACCCAACATCACCATTGAAAACCCTACCTAGAGGATATGACCCTACTTCCACAAAAACACACTTTGCCCACCCATTTGGGCACTATAAATTTGCCTCAATAGTGACCACACAAAATAAATTTCATGGTTGAAATGCGTTTTGGTGAATTACTTCATCCTCCAAACCACTAGCTTAGGCAAAGGGGATTTAAACTCTATCAAATATAGGAAAACCACCCACCTTTTATAAATTATCCTCTGATCTTTATAATAGAGCTCATCTAATTCTTCCATAAAACTGAGGAAAATGATGAAGTGTTCCCCTAGGACCCTAAATATAGATATCGAGAAAAATACAAGACCATCTTTCCCTATAAATTACAACTCTTTAAATAAACTAACATCAACCAATTCCATGTATGAGAGGAGATTCAACCTATATTTTGGATTAACAAAGAATTTTGCTAGCTTAGCCACCTTCCCCTTATTTGAGACTAGCATGAGCATATTACTAGTGAACAATGCTACCAGATTTGAATTGACTTGCCACCACTGACTAAGCCCAATTTCTTCCACCCCCAAAACACTAGAAATAACCTATGCTACCTTAGATAACACCACTAATAAAATATGTTACAAGTGGCATTAAGACACTGACCTAGAGAAACCCATTTCCCTCTTAGGGTTGTAGCCAAAAAACATGAGTCAGACCACAACTTCCACCAATGATTTTTCCATCTCCCAAACTATTTGCCACCTAATAACCAATTACAACCCAAAATTTATCCATATAAAGCCACCACTAATATTATCATCATCAAAAAAACCAAAGGACAAAAAGGCAGGGAGAGCAACTTCTCACACCCCTCATTAATTTTACTCATCATTAGGCTTTCATATGCATACCTCACATGATCCTCAACCATCAACCATCATTATAATTCAATGTTTACAATCCCATCATAAAACAACCACTGATTTTTTCTATTATCAATATATTGATCTCTTCTTGATCAATCCCAATGTTATCCAAAAAAGTGGCTACCTTATTGGACTCTCTGAACCAATGCAAACATTTCCATTTCTTGAATCAGTTTAGAAGGTGTCATGCCTTGGCTAATAGATTATTGATGTTCTAGGATTTTGCCTTTTTATTAATTAAGGCCTAAATCACCACTTATGAATCACCTTCTCTAATTATAAAGTTGATACCTTACAACACTGCTAATTCTAAACCCACTAGTAGAGCTTGAGTCTCCGATTTATTGTTGGTGCCATCTAAAAGTTTGACATAAGCTACTCTGATTATTGAACCACTATAGCCTTTCAAAACAAAACCATCCCTAACACTCCTAGATTGCCTCTCCATGCTCCATCAAAGTTAAGTTTAAACCAACCTGAATGGGGAGGTTCTCAATTTGCATCTGATCTACTATCTTTTTTTAGAATTTATTGCCAAAGACCCATTAATGAGATAAATAACCAACAATTTCCATCTACCACTCATTCTCATATCGTAGCTTGAACCCTTCTTGTATTTCACTTGTGCCAATACTACCTTGAAAATTGAGAATTTAGCATCATGCAAAATTGCAAACAATAGCCTTTCTTTATCTTCAAAGATTCATTGATTTAATTATTTCTATATTGACCAAATTAGAATGTCTAGGCTAACTCTCCACAAGATATACAAGGAGTGCTTCACATCACCAATGGGCCATGCCAAAAAAAAATCAAGGGAAGGAGGTCAATCCCACAACCAATCAAACTTACAACAAAGCCACGACCAGTACCAAACTACAAAGACACATTTATACAATAGATGATTTATAGTTTCCTCCAATTTACACATGCATCATCTGAAAGGACCCTAAAAACCCATTTTAATCAATTTATCTTAGGTCAAGATTTTATTCTAAATAGCCAACCAAGCAAAAGTCCCTACTTTTTGAAGACCTTCTTTCCCCCAACATAATTTGTTTACCCAAATAAAATAAAATTTAGTCACCTCAACCATGTAATAACCCAAATTCACCACATACTTCCAAGATTTAACCCCTACCCAATGAATCCCATCCTCTTTATCATTGAGTAAAACTTTCCTAGGGGATAAACAAAGAGAAATAGCCTTACTCTGGTTTTACAAATATGACAAATCTGATAAACTTTTCCATTTTTAACTTGCAACACCCTAACAAATTTGACACTCCAAATAGTCAGCGATGTTATTCTGCCACTTCTCCTAACGATACTCCCACACCTCAAAAACATTGGGGAGATCTATCAATGGCTTGTGCCCATTCCACAAGTCCAACCATAAATCTTCTCTTCTCCCATTATTATTAGTCCAAGAAACATGCTATGTAATGATTGGACTACATTTCAATGAAAAAAACGCACATGTGAACCTTTAGGTGGGTTTGCTACTGACACCATACTATAGGGATTGTCTAACCCAAGATATTTGGACCTAATAATTCTACTCTACAATGAGTTTAGTTGATCAATCATCAACCAAACCAACTTAACACCCAAATATAAATATTGGGGATGTAGATCTTTTATCCAAATTACCCCCACTTTTTTTTGTTTGCAAACTTTATCCCATTTGATAAGGTAAATTCATTTTTTATCAAAAGTAATTTTTATCACATTATTAGGCAGATTAAGAATAGAGAAACTATAAGTTGGAAGTGCACTCAATACTGATTTGATTAAAGTGATCCTACTTGCCAAGGTCAAACACTTCCCTTTCCATGAAGCCAGACATGCTTTGAAGTTCTTAAGCAGAGCCTTCCAAAAACTCAAGTTACCAATGCCTACAAAAATTGGGAACCTCAAATACTTACTAGGGAGTTTATCAATCTTAAATCCTAATATTGCAGTGATCTACCTTTGTTTTACCTCTTTACAATTGATGAAAAAAATTAGACTTCCCTAAATTGACCATCTGAACTAAGCTCTACTCATAAGTATTCATAATAGCTTTGAATTCTTGAGCCTATCGCACAATAGCATACCCAAAAATAAAAGTATCATCAACAAATTGATGATGGGTCATGCTATCCAAATCATCCACCACTTTTATCTTAGACACTTTGTTGTCTAATTTGGCTTGATGCACAACCCGACCCAATGCCTCAACCATAATAATGAAGAGAAAAGGAGATAGAGGATCCCTTGCCTTAAACCCCTCAAATCCCAAAAGAAGATGGTAGGACTATCATTGATCAAAACATAGAAATTTTGATCATCAATACAACTAAAAATCCAATCACACAAGTCTTTACAAAGTCCAAACTTTTCTAAAACTCTAAGAAGAAAATTCTAATTAACTTGATCATAATCATTATGATATCAATATTTATCAACATCCATTTCTAGTGATTATGAGAGAGGGATTGGATGATTTAATGATCAACAATAATACCTTATTGAATATTCCTAGTCATAATGAAACCCACCTATTCTTGAGAAATCAATTTGTCTAACACCAAATTGATGTGATTGGCCAAAGATTTAGAGATAATTTTATATATTAGATTGCAAAAGGAAGTCAGGTGAAAATCACTAAAACTAACCTGAGATTCCCCTTTAGGAAAAAGAGAATTAAAGGTGACATTCAAATTTAGGGCCACTTTTCTTCAGCATCTCGACTCTTTCACCATATTAAGCACATCTTTACCCACTATCTTCTAGAAAGATTAAAAGTAAGTAGTTAGGAAGCCATATAGACCTGGAACTTTGTCTTTTGACATTGAGAACACCACCAATCAAACTTCCTCCATGTTAAAAGGGGCCATCAATTGAGCATTTTGCCTATTCGAAAGCACTTTGGGAATGCACTCAAGATTCAAGTTATGCACTTCAAGATTAGATTGATCTGCAAGTTTTTAAAGAAATACACCACTTCTTCCCTGATATCCTCTTGAGATTCTAAAATTTCATTACTAATATATTTAATTCTTGAAATATGCATGATAGACCTTTTATCCCTCATTGAGTTATGAAAAAAAGACAATTTTTTATCACCTACTTGAAGCCAATCACCCTTGATTTTTGTTTCCAATGGATTTCTTCCTTGAGTAGAAGTTCTTCATAATCCTGTATAAGCCTATTTTCTAAATTGAAAAAATATGTATCCATTCTAACCTTCATCATTGACTCATTTAGCATAAGCATATCAACTTTAATCTTTCCTTTTTCATGAAAAATGTTTTTAAATATCTCCACATTCCATCATTTGAGACAACCTTTAATGAACTAAAGTCTCTTGGTCATTTTATACATTAGAGAACTAGATGAAAGAGGATAGTTGGACCACTAGTCCATCATAATCTAGAAAAGATATGGGTTCCTCAACCACATCATTTCAAAATTAAAAGGATAATAATCTAAAGGTCAATCCCTTTGAATATTTAAGATAATCAAAACATGGTTAGACCTAGACACACCTAAAACCGAACTCCCTACCACCCAGTTACTCAACAACTAGTTGGAATTAATCAAAAATCTATCTATACACTCTATAATGTTGCTAAATCGTGCTCTTTTATTATTCCAAGTGAACCAAACCTGATTTGGTCACCACATCCATCAACTCATTATCTAACACAAACTCACCAAAATCTAACTAAGAAGGCTTAGGAGCCACCACTCTCCCTATCTTATCTTGAGACTAAAGAAAGGCATTGAAATCTCCTCCCAACATGATTTATTCCTCAGGGAACCTCTTAAAAATATCCAAAAGATCCATCCAAATCTAGCATTTTTTATTAGCATCATTAGGACCATAAACATTAACAAACAGAAATTTGGAATTAGAAATAAAACTTTAAAAAAATGTGTAATTACCACCAGGGGCTTGAAGCCACCACCTCCACTCTAGCCACCAATGGAGACAAAATTATAACCAAGCCTCTAGAAGCTCCTATTTCTTCCATAAAATCAGTATCCCATTTGGACCAACTCATTTGCATAAGATTGGTAGCTTATACAATACTCATTTTGGTTTCTTAAATAAGAAGCACCTCAGTAGCTTATATCAATAATAAAAATTTCACCACATGTCTCTTATTAGTGGCATTTAAGCCCCTCACATTCTATGAGAGGAGATTCATGAGTTTGAAGGGAGGAATTCCACTCCCCACTTTTTAGCCTCCATAAACTACTGCAAAATACCTTGCCTACCATCTAAAATTTCCCCTACTACTTCTTTTTGACTTCCTTCCCCTCTTTTTTTTGGGACCCCAAATAAGATGAGACAAGGAACATTAAACTTGAGAAATTTAAAGGATCTCACAGGAGTTCAAATATTCTTCTAATTCTTCCTCCTCCTCCTTCTCTATGTAAGGTTGTGGAGCTAAAAGCTTCACTGATGCAAATGGAGGAGGATGCTGAGTTGCAGAGCAACCGACGTCGGTCTGATCAACCGATGTCGGTCATATACAGTGTGCAGAGCAACTGACATTGGTCAGGATCGGCTGACATTGATCATCCCCAGATAGACAAGGACCGACGTTAGTCACCTGTGCATTCCATAACTATCAGTTACACAAACAGTTAGTTTGTTGAACGGCCAGTTTACATGTTAAAAGCTAATTATAGTCTTGAGTTGTGTATCTAATTATTGTAATTAAGAAAGTCTAATTATTGTTTGCATGAGGTCTATTTAAGAGACTCATGGGCTGTATTGTAAGTAAGGCAAGGACAAGGAAGAGATCCTTCCAATTGTAAGATCTAGGTTTGCAGGTGTGCAAGACCAGGTTGATTTGCAGGTTGTACAAGATCAGGGGAGATCTACATGGTAAGTAAGATCAGGTTAATTTGCAAGTTGTTTCAAGATTAAGGAGATCTACTTGAAGTACTTTTGAGTGCTTGGTACTGACAGTATTGTTACTGACTGGTTGGAGGTGAACAATAGCTCTGTGTTTGAGTTGTTTGTTGTGATCGTAATTGAGAGAGAGAACTCCTGATTGAGAATTATTGGGAGCACTAGAGGTGTGGGAAGCCTCATAGGTGTGAGAAGAGTGTGGCATCTTCTTGGTTGTATTTTCTTTCTAGATGAGTTGAATACAAGATTTTATTGTCTCTCAAATTCTGTGTTGTTTCTAGTTTCTAGTTACTTATTGCTTCTAGTTTAATTCTGCATTTAGTTGCTTGTATATGGTAATCAAATTGTGCTTCCTAGATTCCTAACAAGTGGTATCAGAGCTAAGGTTGCAGGGAGCAGGTTTGTGTTTGATTACAGGTCACTCTCAAGGGTTTCTGATTGAGTGGGAGTATAGCGATGGTAGAAGAAAGTAAGCTAAGAATGGAGAAATTCAATGGCACAAATTATCAATTATGGAGGATGCAGATAGAGGATTACCTATATCAAAAATATCTATACTTACCGTTGGGTGGGGTTACATGCAAGCCCCTAGATATGAAAGATGAGGAATGGAATGTTCTTGATCGGAAGGCTCTGGGAACTATAAGGTTGAGTTTTGCATCGTCTGTGATTTCCAACTTATCACATGCTAAGACAACGGTAGAGTTGATGGAATCTTTGGCAAATTTATATGAAAAACCCTCAGCATTGAATAAGGTATTTCTTATGAAGTAATTATTTAATTTGCAAATGCAGGAAGGTGGATCGGTACATAGTCATCTTAGTGATTTCCATGGTTTGGTAAACCAATTAGTTTCAGTCAATATTGTTTTTGATGATGAAATTAAGGCTCTCTTAATCTTATGCTCATTACCTGAAAGTTGGGATAGTTTGGTAATGGCAGTTAGTAATACTATGTCTGCTTCAAATATCTTGAAAGTGGATGATGTTGTTAGTGTAATTTTGAATGAAGAAATTCATAGGAAAAGCACAAGTGAATCATCAGGGAATGCTTTGAGTTTTGAAAGCAGGAGAAGGCAAAGAGAGAAGATTGAGCAAGGGAAATCAAGGTCAAAGATAGGCAGGAGATCTAGATCCAGGCCCGGTAGGAAAATCTGTTGGAATTGTGGAAAGAAAGGGCATGTAAAGAAAGATTGTTGGTTGGTTGAAGATCAGCAAGAAGGAAATGAAGAAGCAGGTGTTGCAGGTATCATTGCACAGGATGCTCTTGTATGTTATTTGGATAAAGTGGAATCTTGGGTTTTAGATTCTGGTGCCTCTTTTTATGCATCCCCAAATAGAGAATTTTTCCATGAGTATGTCCAGGGAGACTTTGGAGAGATTTATTTAGGGGATGGTAAGCCTTGTCAAATGGTTGACAAAGGGAAAGTGAAGCTGAAATTGTAGATGGGCAACACATGGGTGTTGAAGGAGGTCATGGATATCCCAGTCCTGAAGCAGAATTTGATTTATGTAGGAAGTTTGGGTGATGAGGGATGCACAGTAACTCTCATAGCAGACTCTTGGAAGGTTACCAAGGGTGCACTTGTTTTAGCAAGAGATAAGAAAGTAGATACTCTTTATCTATCTACTTGTATTACTGATTCTCTTTTTGGTTTATCTACTTCAGCTGTAGATTTGAAGATGTGGCTTTGTAGGCTTGGTCACATGAATAAGAAGGAGATGCATGTTCTTGAGTCAAAGGGTAAGAGTTCAGATCCAGAAAGCATAGATCGAGATTTTTGTAAGCAACAGAAGAAAGTGACGTTTCTTGAACTACTGCTCAAGAAAGGATCGGGTTCATTACATAAAGAGGAAATCTGATGGTTTTGACAAGAACAAGAAAGCCTTGGTGTTCAAGGAGAAGATGACAGACATAAATCAGTCATAGGGGCTAAAAAATTCTAAGCAGGGCAGTTTGAACAAGGGAATGATTCAAAGTAAGCTCGCGAGTAAAAATTCATCGCTCACAGGTAAACACAGGTACCGACATCAGTCAGGGGGAATCGGCGTTGAACAGATAGGTGCTGACATCGATCATGTGCAGACCAGAGTCGGTGGTGTTAGGTAGGTTAAGACTTACGTCGATCAGGGAACTGACATCGGTAGTCAGGTCAGTTGTAGGGAACTGACGTCGATCGGATGCAGACTGAGAAGTGACCGACATCGGTCACTGTTAAAACAGATTATGGGCAGACAACAAACTGTCAAGGAGTCTCAAACACCCATATGGAGGATTGAAAGGGTAAGTAAGCCTCAAATTTGTTATTCCCCTTCTTTACACTACTTGTTGCTCACTGATGGTCAAGAACCAGAAATTTTTAAAGAAGCAGAGCAGGTAGAATCTAGGAAACTGTGGGAGCATGGCATGGATAAGGAAATTGATTCCTTGGGAGAGAACCAAATAGAAGATTTGGTAGAGTTGCCAGCTGGGTTAAAGAAGAGGGAGAATGGATACGTGAGACGGAAGGCCAGGGCATATGGTCTTGAGCAGGCTACAAGACAATGGAGGTTTGACAGGTGGATGACAAAGCAGGGCTTTAGTCAATGTCATCATAACCATTGTGTTTTCTTTACCAAGTTGGATAATATTAGCTACATTATCCTGTTATTGTATGTAGTGTGTATGCTTGTTGCAGGGTCACACATGCAGGGAGTTTTTGAGCTAAAGGTAAAGTTAGTTCAGAGGTGTGTCATGAAGAATCTGGGAGCAGCAAGATTCTTTGGCATGAGTATTTCTAGAGACAGGGAATATCACAGGTTGATGTTGTCTCAAGATGATTGTGTGAATAAGGTAGTGGCGAGGTTCAAGATGTAGGATGCAGAACTAGTTAACACACCTATGGATGGACGGTTAACAAAGCAGTGTCCCTAATCACATGATGAGGTTAAGTACATGTGTACTAGACCTAAGTTTTCCCAAGCAGTGGGAGTTGTTAGTGAGTTTGTGATCAATCTAAGAAAGAAGCACTGGAAAGCAGTTCAATGGATTCTCAGGTATCTGAGAGGGACTAGCAGTAGGTATACATGTGATGCAGGGTCAAGCACTTCTCTACATGGATATGTAGAATTGGATATGGCAGGTTACTTGGTTGACAGGTTTTGCACCACAGGATGTGTGGTGGTGGTCTTCAAGATTGATCTTGAAGAGGAATACAAGCCAAGAAACAAATTACATAGTGTACAAGTATAGGTACAGGTGCAGCTATTTATCTCCAAGTGGGAGATTATTAGGTTATGGAGCTAAAAGCTTCACTGATGCAAATAAAGGAGGATGCTGAGTTGCAGAGCAATCGACGTCGGTCTGATCAACCGATGTCGGTCATATACAGTGTGTAGAGCAACTGACATCGATTAGGATCGGTTGACGTTGGTCATCCCCAGATAGACAGGGATCGACGTCGGTCACCTGTGCATTCCAAAACTGTCGATTACATGAATAGTTAGTTTGTTGAATGGCCAGTTTGCATGTTAAGGGCTAATTATAGTCTTGAGTTACGTGTCTAATTATTGTAATTAAGAAAGTCTAATTATTGTTTGCATGAGGTCTATTTAAGAGACTCATGGGCTGTATTGTAAGTAAGGTAAGGACAAAGAAGAGATCCTTCCAATTGTAAGATCTAGGTTTGCAAGTGTGCAAGACCAGGTTGATCTGCAAGTTGTGCAAGATCAGGGGAGATCTACATGGTAAGTAAGATCAAGTTGATTTTCATGTTGTTGCAAGATTAAGGAGATCTACTTGAAGTACTTTTGAGTGCTTGGTATTGGCAGTATTGTTACTGATTGGTTGGAGGTGAACAACAGCTCTGTGTTTGAGTTGTTTGTTGTGACCATAATTGAGAGAGAGAACTCTTGATTGAGAATTATTGGGAGCACTAGAGGTGTGGGAAGCCTCATAGGTGTGAGAAGAGTGTGGCATCTTCTTGATTGTATTTTCTTTCTGGATGAGTTGAATACAAGATCGTATTGTCTCTCAAATTTTGTGTTGTTTTTGGTTTCTAGTTACTTATTGCTTCTGGTTTAATTTCACATTTAGTTGCTTGTATATGGTAATCAAATTGTGCTTCCTAGATTCCTAACACTCTGAATCACTCCCCTTATCTTCACCTACACTATAACTAGACTCCACCTCAAGGACCTCATTTTCCATTCATTGATTGTGATTCTTATTTTATTAGCCCACATCCTTTAATCATTAAGGCTAGATGAATATCTCCCCCTTTGTCTAATTTTTCAAGCAAGGATTATGTTTCCCCCATCTTCCTTCGATGATCTATAACTTTTCGTTCCTTAACCTTGTCAAATAAGGTTGTTCCTTAATCCACCTCACCTAAAATCTTACCTTTTCTTTCCAATTTTAACCTGCTCAACCACCAAATGAGCTTGATGAGGAGGTTTCTTTCTTAATAATTTTTTTTTGAACATGCCCTAGGTAGTAGCACCGAAAACATCAAAATGATATTTTTTCAATATCCACTATCTAATTCCAAACTCTCCTCTACGATTTAATCATGATTCTTTCCAAAATTTCATTGTCCTGATCCAAAAGAACCTTAACTTGAACATAAGATGCCAATACACCTTCTTCCAATATTGGGTCAATCTTAATGAAAGAACCTAACTAATTTCCCATGTCCTTCAAACAATCCTTACCCCAATATTCCATTGGAAGACTATAGAAATGAACGCACATAGGTAATTACCCCTTATTGGCCAACAAAGGATCAAAATTAGGGCTCCATCTTTGCAACCAAAGTCCCTCACCATTTAAGGACCAAAATAGAGATTTCAAAATATACTCTCAAGTATTTCCAGATTTGAAAGCCACCACAAAGAAACCCTTGGGTAGAAAATTGACATTCGCTTCCCTTCCCCAGATCTTTTGAACCCAATTTACCACTTCCCCTAGCACCGACCATTTCCCAACACATTTACATATTAGGGAACCTTCTGAAAGTAACCGTAAATTATTAGAAAAAAGATCTAGCTCCCATTCTAATTCCAGTAGTTCCCTAATCTACACTCAAACCAAAGACTACTTTGTTACAAACTCTCCCTGAGAATTGTTGAGTTGTGGAGCTAAAAGCTTCACTAAATGTGCAAATGTGGAGGTTGCTGGGTTACATAATAACCGACATCGGTCAGGCCAACCGACATCAGTTATAATCAGCTACACAGTAACCGACATCGGTTATGGTCAGCTGGCATTGGTCAGATAGGAACCGACATCGGTCACCTGTGTGTTTCCAAAACTGTTCTAATTTTAGATGAACAGTTAGTTTGCATGTAAAGACTAATTTTAGTCTTGAGTCTACTTTTCTAATTATTATTTTCTTGGGGTTCTATTTAAGAGACCCATGGGGCTGTATTGTAATGTAAGCAAGGTCTATTAGATTAGTAGTGTGAAAGATCAAGAAGATCTACGGGTAAGCAAGGTCAATTAGATCTGCAAGGTGCAAGATCAAGAAGATCTATTGTAAGGTAGGCAAAACAACCATTGAGTTGATTGTCATTGGAAGTAGGCAACAACCATTGGGTTGATTGTCACTAGAGGGAACAACTCAGTGTTGAGTTGGTTGTAATTGATTGAGAGAGAGAGAACTCTTGGAGGAGAATTACTATACATCTTCGAGGTGTGAGGAAGAGAGAGATTTTTTTATTGTATTTCCTTCTGGAAGAGTTTAATACAGATTGTATTATTTCTCGTATCTCCTATTCTTTGTTGTTTCTGATTTCTAGTTACTTATTACTTTTGGTTTGATTTCGTGTTTAGTTGCTTATACAAAAGTAATCAATTGAGCTCTAAGGTACTAACAATTGGTATCAGAGCTATAGGATCCTAACAGGTAGAATCAGAGCAGGTTAGTGTTTGTTGATTACAGGTTCACTCTCAGGGGTTTCTGATTGAGTGGGAGTAAAGCAATGGCAAAAGAAAGTAAACTAATAATGGAGAAATTCAATGGCAAAAATTATCAATTATGGAGGATGCAGATAGAAGATTATCTATAATAGAAAGATCTGTACTTACCATTGGGTGGGGTTTCAAGTAAGCCCACAAATATGAAAGATGAAGAATGGAATGTTCTTGATCGAAAGGCTCTTGGATCTATAAGGTTGAGCCTGGCATTGTCTGTGATTTCCAACTTATCACAGGCAAAAACAATAGTAGAGTTAATGGATACTTTGACAAATTTATATGAAAAACCCTTAGCTTCGAATAAGGTATTTCTTATGAAGCAATTATTTAATTTGCAAATCCATGAAGGTAGATCTATATATAGTCATCTTAGTGATTTCCATGGATTAGTAAATCAGTTAAATTCAGTCAAAATAGTTTTTGATGATGAAATTAAGGCTCGCTTAATCTTATGCTCTTTACCTGAAAGTTGGGATAGTTTGGTAATGGCAGTTAGTAATACTGCATCTGCTTCAAATATCTTGAAAGTTGATGATGTTGTTAGTGTAATCTTGAATGAAGAAATTCACAGGAAAAGCACAGGGGAAACATTAGGGAATGCTTTAAGTGTTGAAAGCAGGGGATGGCAAAGAGAGAAGGGCAAGCAAGGGAAATCAAGGTCAAAGATAGGCAGTAGATCCAAATCCAGAAATGGAAGAATAACTTGCTGGAATTGTGGAAAGAAAGGACATGCAAAGAAAGATTGTTGGTTCAAAAAAAATCAGCATGAAGGTAATAAAGAAGCAGATGTTGTAGGTATTGTTGCATAGGATGCTCTTATATTTTATTTGGATAGTCAGGTAGAATCATGGATTTTAGATTCTGGTGCTTCTTTCCATGCAACCCCAAATAGAGAATTTTTCAATGACTATGTCCATGGAGACTTTGGAAAAGTTTATTTAGGGGATGGTGAGCCTTGTCAAATTGTTGGCAAAGGAAAAGTGCAGCTAAAATTGCAGAATGGAAACACATGGGTGTTGAAGGATGTCATGTATGTACCCATCCTGAAGAGGAATCTAATTTATGTAGGAAAGTTGGGTGATGAGGGCTACACAGTAACTCTCATAGCTAAATCTTGGAAAGTTTCCAAGGGTGCACTTATTTTAGCTAGAGGTAAGAAAGTAGGTACACTTTATCTATCTATTTGTATTACTGATTCTCCTTCTATTTTATCTACTTCAGATGTAGATGCAAATATGTGGCACTGTAGGCTTGGTCACATGAGTGAGAAGGGAATGCATATTCTTAAGTCAAAAGGTAAGCTTTCAAATTTGATAGATCTAGATTTTTGTGAGCATTATATTTTTGGGAAATAGGAGAAAGTGTGGTTTCTCACAACTGGGTCAACAAAGAAGAAGCACAGTTGGAGCTTGTTCACACAGACGTGTGGGGACCAACTCAGGGAACTTCTATTGGAGGATCATAGTATTATGTTTCTTTCATTGATGATGCTACAAAAAATGTATGGGTTTATTACATAAAGAGGAAATATGATGTTTTTGACACATTTAAGAAATGGAAAGCCCTGGTTTTCAATGAGAAGGTGATGCACAGTGATCAACTCAAGAGGTTGAATAAATTTGAGCAGGGCAATTTGGACAAGGTTATGATCCAAAATGAGCTCGCAGGTAAAAATCATCACTCACAAGAAAACATAGAAATTGACATCGATCAGGCAGAGATCGATGCCAATCAGGCAGGAACCGACATCGGTCTGGTGGAGACCAAAGTCAGTGATGTTAGGCAGGTGAAAACTAATGTCGATCAAATGGCAACCGACGTCGGTCGGGTCGGTTAGTTGGAACTAACATCAGTCAGGTGCAGACCGAGAGATGACAGGGATTGGTCACTGTTAGAACAAAATTTGCGCAGATAGCAAGCTGTCAATGAGTCTCAAATGCCCATGAGGAGATCTGAAAGGGTAAGTAAGCCTCAAATTCATTATTCTCCTTCTTTATACTACTTGTTGCTCACTGATGGTCGAGAACCAGGAAGTTTTGAAGAGGCAATGCAGGTAGAATGTAGGAAATAGTGGGAGCATGGCATGAATGAAGAAATTGATTCCTTGGAAGAGAACCAAATGTGGGATTTGGTTGAGTTGCCAGTCGAAAAGAAAGCACTGAAAAATGAATGGATATACAGGTTAAAGAAAGGAGAGAATGGACATGTGAGACATAAGGCTAGGTTATATGGTCTTGAGCAAGCTCCAAGACAATGGTATTTGAGGTTTGACAAGTTTATGATAGAGCATGGCTTTAGTCAATGTCAATGTGATCATTGTGTTTATTTTACTAGGTTGGATAATAGTAGCTACATTATCCTGTTACTGTATGTAGTGTATATGCTTGTTGTAGGGTCACACATGCATAGAATTACTGAGCTAAAGGTAAAATTAGCTCACACATTTGCCATGAAGGATTTAGGAGCAGCAAAGAAAATCCTTGGCATGAGTATTTCTAGAGACAGGGAAAATCACAGGTTGATTTTGTCTCAAGAGGATTATGTGAATAAGGTAGTGGAGAGGTTCAATTTGTAGGATGCAAAATCGGTAAGCACACCTATGGTTGGACAGTTCAAGTTGAGCAAAGAATAGTGTCCTAAATCACATGATGAGGTTGAGTACATGGTATGTATTAGACCTAATATTGCCCAAGTAGTGGGAGTTGTCAGCAAGTTTATGGCCAATCCAGGAAAGGAGCACTGGAAAGCAGTTCAGTGGATACTCAGATATCTGAGAGGGACCAACAGTAGGCATTTATGCTATGGAGGGTCAAACATTTCTCTACATGGTTATGTAGATTCAGATATGGTAGGTGACTTGGATGGCAGGAGAAGCACCACGGGATATGTGTTCACTGTTGGTGGAACGGTGATTAGCTGGATATCAAAGTTGTAGAAGGTTGTTGCCCTGTCTACTACAAAGTCATAATACATTGCAGTCATAGAGGCTAGTAAGGAAATGATATGGATGACTCGGTTCATGGAAGAGTTGGGAAATGAGCAAGAGAGTTGCAGATTGTATAGTGATAGTCAAAGTGCAATTCATTTGGCAAAGAATTCAGCCTTTCATTCAAGAACCAAACATATACAGTTTAGGTACCACTTCATTAGACAGGTATTGAAGGATGGATAGTTGAAGCTAGAATGGATCCATATGGATAAGAACCCTGCAGATATGTTAACAAAGCCGGTAACAAAGGAGAAGTTGAATCTTCATTCAACTTTTGTTGGTCGTCAAGATTGAACTTGAAGATGGAGATACAAGCCAGAAACAGATTAGAGGATGTTGTTGTACAAGTACAGGTGTAGCTGTTTATCTCTAAGTGGGAGATTGTTGAGTTGTGGGGCTAAAAGCTTCACTAAATGTCCAAATGTGGAGGTTGCTGGGTTACACAGTAACCGACATCAGTCAGGCCAATCGACATCAATTATCAACATCGGTTATGGTCGGCCAGCATCGGTCACATCGATCACCTGTGTGTTTCTAGAACTGTTCTAATTTTAGACGAACAATTAGTTTGCATGTAAAGACTAATTTTAGTCTTGAGTCTGCTTTTCTAATTATTTTTTGCTTGGGGTTCTATTTAAGAGACCCATGGGGTTGTATTGTAATGTAAGCAAGGTCAATTAGATCTGCAGTGTGCAAGATCAAGAAGATCTGTGGGTAAGCAAGGTCAATTAGATCTGCAAGGTGCAAGATCAAGAAGATCTGTTGTAAGGTAGGCAAAACAACCATTGAGTTGATTATCACTGGAAGTAGGCAACAACAACCATTGGGTTGATTGTCACTGGAGGGAACAACTCAGTGTTGAGTTGGTTGTAATTGATTGAGAGAGAGAGAACTCTTGGAGGAGAATTACTATACATCTTCGAGGTGTGAGGAAGAGAGAGATTTCTTCATTGTATTTCCTTCTGGAAGAGTTTAATACAGATTGTATTATTTCTTGTATCTCCTATTCTTTGTTGTTTATGATTTCTAGTTACAAAAGTAATCAATTGAGCTCTAAGGTACTAACAATTGGTATCAGAGCTACATGATCCTAACAAGAATGGGTTAACCTAATTTCCTTATGATCATTTCTCTTCTAATCCTTATCAAGAGGGAACAAATTAGCTCCTATGGCCACTCTTTTGGCAAACACCCGTTCCTCTCCTTCCTGGCTTCCATCCTGATCCTCCCAAGCCTTGCTTACTACCTCAATCTCATCATGATACGACCCAGAGCCCACTTCAAATCCCAACCACTCTTGAGTTGCTCAAATTTCCTCCTCCACCTTGTATGACTGCTCTTTCATGCCTCTAAACCCTCTACCTAACACTAGGGTTTTCCCCTTCTTGCCTGACTTGTTCTGAACTTGCTTCTACTCTTGAAGACACACTATCACAGTCGACCATAAAAAATTAATTATTAATTATAAATATATATTATAAATATTTCTAATACATTATAATATTATGTATAGTTTATTATAATATTAGATTTCATGTTTTCTAATGAGATGTAGAAGGGTTGGTAAAGTGGGTTGGTTGTGCTCATCCCCACCCAAGTTCAAATATCATAGGGCATTTATAGGTTGGATATGGCCGTTTCGGTTTACTCAATGTTTCAAGTGATCAAGTGGTAGTTGTTTATATTGGTTTTAGAGTTCTCAAGGACTGAGCCCCTAGTTTGTGTCCTAGAGCTGGTTTGTGGTTCCGATCAAAAGTGAATATCGATCTTTAAAAAAAAAATATATATTTCATGTTTCAATTATTTGTACTTTATTTTTTTAGTGTCCACCAACACATAAACAAGTTGAGTCGATTAAATGGCTCAAGTTTTTTTTATTTGATTTGCAACATAAGTTTAAATTTTCTAAGTTACATTCATTTTTTAGATCAATTTCTATTAAAAAAAATTCTCCACATTCAAATACCTAAGAATTGTATTATCTTCATTTGAAATATTAAATATCGCATTTTTTTATTAGGTAGCATGAGCAATTTATCTTATATTTGCATGAAATTATGTTATACATGCAATGCATAATAAACTAAGTGTATAGAAAATAACATTCTAGTTAAATTTAGTATTCATGGAAACAAATATATATATATATATATATATATATATATATATATATATATATATATATATATATATATATATATATATATATATATATATATATAAATTATTATTTTTTGTCATATTGTTGAAACAATAAAGAAATTTGATGACCATATGATTGTATTCTAAGAATATTAGTTGTTAGAGCATATTTTCCCTTTGTTATTAGTGAATTCAATTTTCTAGCTATAAAAAGCTTCAACTTGTTTTGTGCTCTCCTTGCATATATCTAAATCAAAAGACTTTATATCTTTGTCATTACTATTATTATCACTACTGTGTTTCTCCATAACTTATGCCTTAACAATGATTTTCACATTTGATCATTTTTAAATAAAATCATAAAAATTCTATGCAACCATTTTATACGTATTTGTTGGCTCATGTGATCTATTAATCTCCATGACTACAATCAAAATCTTAACATTAATGAACTCTATATATTCCTCTTAACAATATGTGCTAAAATCACATCACAATATTTATTTGATTTGAATTTAAATATCACTTATATATAAAAAAGTGTTGTAATTTATTTGTTATAAAAAAATATTCACATATAATATTCGATTGAATGATTATAAAAAAATCATAAACAATCTAAAAAATTAAATAATCATTAAAACCTTATCATTATCTAAAATTAATATTTTTATATATATATATATATATAGTATTGAATATCAATCTCTAAATGATGGGAATCATAATATAAATTTATATAATTTATATATATATATATATATATATATATATATAATATAAATTTATATTATGATTCCCATCATTTAGAGATTGATATTCAATAAAATAATTATACAATTCACTTTAGTGTCGACATAAGGCCTTACAAGTCACTTCAATTTCTTTAAAAGTCTTTAAATATTAGAAGGACATCTTAGAATCATAGGGCCTTACAAGTCACTTCAATTTTCTTAAAAGTCTTTAAATATTACAAGGACATCCTAGAATCATAGGGCCTTACAAGTCACTTCAATTTCCTTAAAAGTCTTTAAATATTAGAAAGACATTGTAGCCATTCTAGAATAATGATTATTGAATATATATATATATATATATATATTATGATTCCCATCATTTGGAGATTGATATTTAATAAAATAATTATACAATTCACTTTAGTGTTGACAAAGGGCCTTACAAGTCACTTCAATTTCCTTAAAAGTCTTTAAATATCAGGGCATATAACCATTCTAAGGTAATGAATTTTTCTTAAAGATACATGAATATTGTATTGTTGCACATCAAGCTCCTATTTCCATATTTCCCCTCCATACTTCACTTTATATATAATCTGATTGAAATGATACAATTAATTAAATATTTATTATATTTTGATATAAAATTATTTAAAATATTAAAATATCTATTTATTATGTAAAAGTAAGGTATGTACTCTTTATATTCCGTATTTTTAATTGTGCTCCTCCTATCTTTTATATTTATATTTAAAATATAATTACGTACTTTTAATTATGCACCTCCTATGTCTTATATTTAAAATAAAGTTAAGTATTCTCAATTAAGTACTCCCTACACAGTATAATTATGAGTCGATCTGATACAGTGTAAACTACTCTAAAAACCATAACTAAAACATGTGACATGACAGACTTTAAGAAAATTCCATTCCATTTACTAAAATTAATATTTGTGATTGAAAGGATCATTCCATTCAATCTTGTGATGGAGAAAATATTCTGGAAAACGCAATTAATTGGAGACAAACTCAAGTGAAAAAAAGCAAGAAATTAATGCAATATCGACAGCTTAAAAGAATTAAAACGTAATAGTACATGTTTATAGAAACTGAACTCAAGTATCTACATAATGTTGATTCTCTGAGGCATCAGAATTAGAAGATAGCCCCCGTCACTCTGAAAAATAAACACCAAAATGAAGCAAATGCAACAATTCCACTCAGAATAAAAAGAGTATCCAGACAGCCTTCGCTCTTGATCTTTGCTTCTCTCAATTTGCTCTGTTCTCTCAAGTATTTTTGATAAGATTCCAAAATCTGATTGTGGTTCTTAGTCCTCCTGCAATCTAGAGCTTTTTCTAGAATAGGCAGACTGTTCCTCCCATTAACATGAGATCCCATCATGTCTTCCAACTGCATGCTCAGCTCAGTGATCTTCAAGCCGGTATGATCACTATCTGCAAGCCTGCACTTCATCACAAGCTTACACTGTACAGCTTTGCAAGGCAATATGTTGTGGGCAGGTAATATGGAGCCAAAGTATATTACAAAATCCCTATCAGAAGGCCAATGCCTCTGCCCAGCCAAAGGATTCCAGCTTGAAAGATTAGCAGCTTGCCCTGTTCTTCTGTTTATAAGGATCCAACTTAGCCTGATATTCTCCATAAACTGTCCCCATAATTCACCACCCTTCCTCAGCTTGTCAACAGTGACAATGGCTGACAACCCATCTGTGATAGTGTGATCCTCGTCATAGTTAATGAGGTCAATCCTGAAGGGGCAGTTACAGAACCACCGTTCAAAATCCTGAGCACCAGGGATCCCCCACTCAACTTTAGAATAGACGACCTTGTCCTTGAACTGCACATCCACAACCGAGACAAAATCAGAGGGAACAGCAGTACGGAGGTGCAGGCTGTCATTACACAGTTTTGTTCGATCATTGGAATCTCTCTGAGTGGCCGTTTCATATGCAATGAATGGAAAGCAGCTTGAATAGAATTTTCTGAATCCACCTCTTGAATCGGAAACTATTTTCTTAACGTCTGCGTGTCCTACGGAAGGCCACATAGAACAGCATGCTTCTTCCCATATCCTCTCTTGCCTTGCAACGGACCAGAAGTCTGAAGATACACATCCCACATTTGCCACTGTTCTGCCATCCACACGGCCTAAGATGTCTGAAATAACGTCACCGTTCAACACCATGTCTCCCTATCCCAGTCCTTTGGATCCTGTAATACACTCCGCAATCTGAACTGAAGGCAGCTTTTCAAGAAATCCAATTGACTTCAATGATGCAATTAAGGAAGCAAATTCCACTGCAGTGAACAGTGAAGACGGATCAGATTGTAAATTGATAGATATCAAAAGCGAGCATTGGGAAATCTGCGAGAAATTGGGGTACAGGAAAATTTGTTCGGTGCTCATTTAGTGTGCCTGATTTTAATATTAAAATTAGTACAGGCTACTGCCAGGTCAAAGCACGGCAGATTGCGTGTGACAATATCCATCATGGAAACTTCTATAACATGCATGACACGTGGAGAGAGATCGCTATTTAATCGTTAAAAAAGTGATTCGCAATTGAGATATAAAGTTCTGACGCTACACGTTTTAATAAAAATCAAATGGCGGAACGTTTTCAATGGTGTGGATTTCATGCACATTTAGAAGCGGCAATCTACACCGTTGGCCCAGTGCCCAGAATGTGCGTGGAAAGGGCGGTTCTTTGGATCACGTGTTTGGCTAGATTTGGCCGGCTTGAGAGCAATCCAAAGGAGTTTTTTCCGTCGTCCCTCTCACATCGCCACTTTCCGCGGCGTGCTGTCGAGTTTTGCCTGTCGTTGTATGCTTATTTTATATACTTTCAATTTTTTAATATATTTGTTTCTTCCTTCACCCCTATCCTTACCAATTCTAATGCCCACAAAATTTTTAATCTCGGTTATTGTCATCTAACATAAAAGTGCATGGTGGTTTTACGTCAAAATGGAATACATGTGCGCATACTCGTAGCGATAAATCTTAAAAAAAATTGAAAGGGTAAAAGTAAGTAATTATTAGTAGTTATCACCAGGGGCCAACGTTGGTTTTTTAATTATTTAAAGGAGATTGGAGTACGTATGAAAAGAGTTGGAATGGAATTTTGAAGGGGTTGTATACATGCATGATTATTATTAGATGTAGTTATTGTAAAGTTTGATATGAGTATCTCATATTGTATATAGTGAATTGTTTTCTTTGGCAACAAATTTTATAGTAGAATATGATATTCTTGCTTAATGATTATAATCATGACAGTGCAATGATTAAAGTGAATAGATATACAAAACAATTAATATAATATTTGTATGTAATCTCTGCATTATAAAATTATGAAATGTTATTATGCTCTACTTGGAATTGTATGTTGAGGGCAAATAGGAGAACTTTGTATTCAAACTTAAATCCTGCAAATGCAAGTGCAAACAATGTCAGCATCTATAGGTTAAAAACATTGCTTGCATGTGGTTCAATTCAACTCATGGTACTCATTACGTACCCATGTGTTGGTGTGTGGCCTTAGGTGGTTAGATGTTTCTTTGTTGATTGACCCCACCCGAGCACTTTGGTTTGTTGTTAGATGTGTTGATGGCATTGGGATGGCCGTCAAGTTGAAGCTAACTCTACACAGGGGGAAGGTGTAATGTCCGTATTCGCTATATACCATGTGCAACATGTCATTATGGGGCTACATAGGGCTTGTATCACATCGTCATTGGTCCTAGGTGCCCAACGTGTTAGTTCCCAACTGACAATGGGACCACATGTAGGTATTTTGCTTGTTAGGCAGACCTGAATGTCATTTCCTGACTATTAGCTCGAGTCCACGTGGTTTTTCCCTCATTGTACTGCCAGTACAACCGAGTACGAACCAGTACTCCAAGTAGATCTCACCATGATCTTGCTCCTTGATGTATTGCTGTCACCTTGGATCTTGCTCCCTTGCTGATCTCCTTTTGACCCTCGCATACACACACCCCTGCAGACCAACCTGATCTTACTTATCACATGTAGATCTCCTCCATGATCTTGCAACACCTTGCAGATCAAACTTGATCTTACATACATGAAGAATCCTACTTGATTCTACCATGGAAAGAACTCTCCTAGTTCTACACCTTACAATACAGCCCCATGGGTCTATTATATAGATCCCATGCATACACTAATTTAGACAAGCGGCTCAAGACTCAAAGTAGTCTTTAACATGCAAACAACCCATTCAACTAACTGACTGTTCGTCAACAACCAGTTCTGGAACCACACAGGCGACCGACGTCGGTCCTTGTTTGACTGGAGGTGACCGACATCGGCCGATCCTGCTGATGTCGATTTCTTTCTGTCGACCCCTGCTCGACGTCGGTGTGGCCTGCCGACATCGGCGACTGTGACACTCAGCAACCCTCCATGTTTGCATCCGGGTGAAGCTTTTAGCTCCACAACCTAACAAAGGTGTCATGTCTGTATTCGCTATATACCGTGTGCAACATGTCATTATTGAGCTACATAGGGCTTGTATCACATCGTCATTGGTCCTAGGTGCCCAACGTGTTAGTTCCCAACTGACAATGGGACCACATGTAGGTATTTTGCTTGTTAGGCAGACCTGATTGTCATTTCTTGACTATTAGCTCGAGTCCACGTGGTTTTTCCTCTTGGGTCTTAGTTTTGTAATATCTAATAATGCCGGGACCACAGCTCTTATTTCTCAGGCTATGTATAGCGTTGTTATTGATGGGAGGGACCAACGCTGACAATCGTTGAATGTCAGTGGGCCCACGAGGCAGCTCCCCTTTAAATCATGCCATGCTAACTCTTCCGATGGGACTAACAAGTGGTGGTGACTCTGACTTTTTAGATACATCCATGTGTATACTATTGTGGTCAAAATATCAACTATTGTTTTTTTAAGGGTCATTCCCCATGTATTATGTTCTAGTTATACACCATAATGTTTTGATAGGCATTTGTCAGTGATCAACTTGTGTAATAGGAGGAATTAGAAGATGTGAAGGATTTTAAATATCCTAGGGGGGACCAAAGTATTTTTTGAATGCAAAAACTATATACATATGTGATGAAGGTGGCTTTGAATCTACATTGTAGACAATGTGAACAATTTCTCCAATCGCTCTGTTAACTAATCCTACTTTCACCCATAGATTCAATGTTAGCATGATTTTTTGTCCTTTATATAAAAACATAGTTGATTCAAGTTGAGTGTCATTCTGCTTAGATGTCTCTATATGTTTGTTTTGTTTAGCTTTACATATTACAACTAGAGTGTTTAAGGATTTTAATATTTCCTTAGTATGCATTATTGCCAATATGTTAGTTGCATACAAATGTGTTGATTTTTTAAAATTTTGTTATTCTTCTATATGCATGAATGATCTTGTCCTTGTCCTTGACATGAGAATATTTCAGTGATTCTCTATTGGGTCTACATTTCTGATGTTGGTTAGCAAATTTTTGAATTGTAATAGGTCCTTTGTGCATCCTTGCTGATGGAATTTTTTTCTAATGTGACAATTGTATCAAATGTTCACCATTGGAATGTCAAATTTATAGGTGGAAGTTGTCTGTAGTCCCCAACAAGTATTATTTAACAACTACCAAAGTCTTTGTTATTATGATGAGGAAAGGCCTCACGCAATTAGCTATCTATTTTACTCAGCATCTTTGGACCTATAAATATCATTTCATTTATGAGCACATATTCAATGGATCTCATTTCTTCTTGAAAAAATGTTAATGCATGTCCATCAAGTGATTTCATTTTGTAGATAGGAATGTGGAGGGATGAATGTATAATCAACGCATTTATGTTAAATGTTGCAACACCAATTGGAGCAAGGAGGAGTGGAGATTTGCCTTTGATTGAAAGTGCATCCAAGCAATGTTTGATGTTGCTTATCAAGTAAGATTTCCTATATCTATTGCTCCTTGTATAATCATTCTGAGTGGGGTGGCTTGTGCCCTTTTTTTGACATGCTTCTCAATATGCCAAATGCTTGTTGTTGATTACTTGATATTTGATTTACCATTGGTTCATTTGTGCCACCATCATTTGTATATTTGACAAATGTGCATTGAAAATCTATAAATTGTTGTGTGTAGGTTGAGTGGTACATAAGAATGGTTCCAATTGTGCTTGTTGTTGAATTCATAGTGGCTAAACATGTTAATGTCAACTATTTCATTGTTCCTTGATGGATGCATCCATGATAATATTTCCCACTCATTTGTTTCCATATAAAGATGTATATCTTCTTTGATTTCATCATTGTCATTGGTGGAATCAACATTGTTTCTGTCTTCTACACATGTTCACTCAATATGCCATGGATTGTAAGAGTTCTTGAATTGCTCCCAATGTGTAACAATGTCTTCCATATTTAAGCTAATTTCCACAACAAAAATGTGGAATGGTTTGTAAAGTAAGAGATCTACCCAAAAAAAATAGCTCAAATGGAGGGGAATCAACAAAGGGTTTAGAAGAGAATTGAGGAAAACTGGAAGAATCGCCTGATTATTTCTTTGTGTCCATTCATTAGTTTTTCTTTGACTATTGCAAGCCTATGATCATTATGCTTCAATGAACATTATTGTCTCCAAGAAAGGACAATTTAGATATGCATGAATGAAATATGGTAAGTTGTCTTTAGTAGATATGGTCTATAGGACCTTTTTGAAGGTTTGTTTGCCAATGGATAATGTAACAAATGTTTAGCTACAAACTATCAAAGGTAGTGTTTGCAACATATGCCATGTTTCCTATCTACCTATGTCACAGTAAAAAATAGTTTATGAGAAGAGCTTGTTATATGCAGTCATTGCCCTTTGTTGCATACTTTTTTATATATTTGAGTACAACATGATGGTAAATAACTGGTTGGAAATTTACATTGCATGCCATACTACGAGCATGCTTACATTGTGGATGTTAACTATGTCATCATTCCATGATGAGAGGTAAGTTTTGTACCCTTCATTATTGATAAACATTATTTAGGTTTCTTGGAGTGGCCATGGGGATTTATATCTACATTAGAAAGTGGCTCCTTTTTTGTGTAAACATTTTGACCCACTACATTTGGTGTGGCATTGTACCCAATTTACAAGTTCTTCATAATCTTTATTAGGATCAACACCAAATATTTGATTGGTGGTGAACAAGCATAGATCATCGAGATCAGAATGACGTATTCTATCATGGATTGTATCAATGTTGCATGGATTCCATGCTATTGCATGTTGATCAAAGAATATCCTTTTAAAATCAACCTAAAATGGATCTTCCCAATCTAATGTGTGCATGTTAGGTTCATTTTATAACCATAAAAACCCATATATGTGCATTGAGATTATGTGATGCCATTCGTACCTAAGTACAAATACTACATTAGTTAATTATGGTTTTAGAGATATTTTTAATATCTATTGAGTGTTAATAAACATAGGTTCAATATGATTACCTATACAAGCAATATATGTTGTGGAGATGCTTATGTGGAACTTCTTCACAAAAAATTAAAAATATTTTTTCCATATATGAAGATATAAGATAGATTTACAATTATTTTTTGATTTCTTCAATAATAGCTATTGATTAGGTGAGATGCTCATGTAGCTGACATGACTCTATGTAGATCTGGCCACCTAGTGTCTGCCACACTGAAGGTGAAGAATAGTGTTGGTGATCCCAAGTATGTGATCATATTTATTAATTCATTCTTAGACTTGGACCAAAATGAACATGTACCTTTAAGGGTTGATCTAAAATAGATTAGTTGATCTACAATACTTATATCAGGTAATTATACCAGATGTCCACGCAGGTATGAAATTATAATTAGGAAGTTGTCCTCAAGGTTTTTTTTTGGTGAATATTGTAGATGTTTCTTGAGTTCGAATCCACTTCATTATGTTAAAAAATAAATATACTTAAGCATGATCTGCACCAACAATCATCAACATTCTAATTCCAAATATTCATGTGAAATATGCTATCTAGATTTTGTGATAGATTGCATTTGTGTCTATTGGGATTTGAGTGGGCATTTAGGCATTTAGAATATTGCAAAGATTCAAGGAAGTTATTGGATTTACATGACTTGCATCCATTAGAAAGGGATACATAACTTGTAAGGTGGTGGGTTCTTTGATTGTACATGTTGAGCTATCATAAAGGGTCGACGAAGACAACATGACATTGATTTGATAGTGAGAAGGCTCCATGTTTGATGTGTGACTCAAATCAATGGTGCAATGCCAATGGGATAGAGACAAAACATTAAGGTTCTAAAGTCTATATTGTAACTTATGTTCATCTATATTGCCAATATATTGACACATAGAGAAATTATAACAGGGTCATACAAAACATGCAAGTGATGAAATATTTCAAAGTGAGTTGGACAGTGATAATGAGGGGCAATAATAGGGTATTTCATGTGATATCATATACCAGAGGGCCCATATCATATGCATGTCCCAACTTTAGGTCAGTTGTTAGATTTACATACCCTATACCCGTTACAAAAGGGTTTATAGCTTGCAGGGTGGTGGCATATTTTATTGACTATTTTCTATTTGATTACAGAAAGACTGCACCTCTAATGTGTGAATCAAATCAACAATGCAACGATGTTGATGTGGGGGTAATACATTGAGGTTATGGAGTTTATCTTGTTACTTTCATTGTGATTGAAGTGAGTACCAAATATTTTACAAAGTGCATGCCACATGGGTACATAAGGGGGCATCATTCATGATACAATGTGAATGTCATGGTAGAGGGGTCATCAGTTGAGAGGAAAAGTGGTCGATTGGTGATCGATCCCAAATGACAAGGAGAGTTGGTAGGTTTAATTCTCAAACAGTAGGGGTGTCCACATCATACACTTAAAAAGGGAATATACTCCAAAAATGAATATGATTTTCTAAAATTTTCCATTTTTTTGTGTTCATGCATGAGGTAGTACTGGTAAATTTATAACAATATATTTTAATGTATCATGTTATATTTTATTATATATAATAACATATGATATTACATTGTATTATATATATATATATATATATATATATATATATATATATATATATATATATATATATATATATATATATATATATATATATATATAATTTTTTTTTATATTGTATGGTTTTTTTAAAATATTTTTATAGTGTAATATTATATTTTAATAAATATTTCAATATAATATATTATATTATATATTATATTTTTATGTATTCTATCTATTATATTTTATAATATATTATTAATTTTATGTATTACATATTATATTATATTGTAAATATTATTTATACTATATGGTGTTATATTGTAAATAATTTTTTATATTATATGGTTTCTTCCATCATAAATAGGGTTTCCTTTGCACAGTTTGATTGGGTGGAGGCAACATCAATTGGCCATAGCACGACTCAGTAGATTGCTATTGGCACAACTCAAAGAAGGGTTTTGGCCAACTTTGTCGGATCTCCCTAAAAGCATGTTGCGGGGATAGAGGATGACTAGAAATTGGCAAGTAGAGTCGCATGTTACAGACTCAAACATAACTATTAATAACATGTCATGCTTGACACTGTCCACCAACTATCTGCATCTACAAAACCACCCTTTTCTAATACCATCTCTCCAAAAACTGTATGCACACCAAGATGTGGATCCTCAATACTAAAACAAATATTTAGAATTAACATCCTAATAAAAATGCCTCCAACATAATTATGTTTTTATTATATATAATATTATTATGTAATAATTATATATTTATATATAATAATATTATATTATTATACATTAATTATATAATATATATTTTATAATATATTTATTTAATATATTATAATTATAAACACCTTAATTTTATATATCTATATCTATATCTATATATATATATATATATATATATATATATATATATATATATATATATATATAACATTATCATAATAATTATATATAATAATATTATATTATTATATATTAACTATATAATATATATATAAATATTATAAATTATTTATTTGATATTTTATAATTATAAATATTTAATTTATATTAATTTAAACTTGCATGATTTATTGATGTGATTGAGGTAATTCAACAAGTAATGTGTTCAAGAGAGAAAAGTTTATACACTAAATAATTAGCCAGCTATGTTCATGATATATAATCCCTCTAAAAACGTACTTGGCACCTCATTTCAACATTGTTCCTTACCATTTATCGCTCACATTAATTAATTGAGATGTAGGGTTCAAAGGAATAGCAAAGAAGAAAACCCTGCAAGCTTGAAAATGATTCTCTCTTCTAATGATGTTTTTTGAAGAATTTTAGAAAATATTTGATTTTAATTACATCCTACGTTATAGTTGTTTGTATAAAATCATATTAATATATTCATTTTATTAATCAATATCTGTTTTTTTTAAAAAGTGAAATGGGTTTGATAGATTTATTACCATCTTCATATCTAAATGTTAAAATTAGAATTTTTAGGGTTAGAATGCTCAATTAGATTTGGAACACTCAGGTTTTTTCTAGATCTACCACTTTAAGTTTTTAATGTTATCATTAATTTTATTAGGAATTATTATTAAGATTGTGACAGGAATGGAGGCGAGATGAAACCATAACCCTACCATACCTTGTTCTGTGGATTCCTGCTACAGAAGCAGGCCCTTTAAGGTTCACTCTGCGTTTAAGGAAACCCAGACTTTGCTGGTCTGAGGTTTGAAACCTGCCAATACCAACTAATATTCTGTAAGATTTTCCCAAGCACAAAGGCAGTCCGGCAAGGGTATTCATTATTTTATATTGTTTAAAAGATAACACGCTACTTTCTGCGAGTTGCAGTTGCACAGATGCGGTCAAAATCTTTCGTGGAAGCTACGACAGTAGAACAACAAGGAAATCGCAAAAATAGTTTCATATGCCTCGAACACACTTGCGTTCATTACCATCCCTCCGGAGCTCTGGGCGAATTAAATCTGGATCTGCTTAAAACAATTTCGAACAGATGGGGACAAAACTTTATCCTGGCTCCATGGGAGTGCTAAAGTTAAAGGTGTTGTAAAGATGTATATGCAGTGACCCGTAATAAATCATTGCGATCTGTTCATGTCCCTTCCGCATTGGTAGGATTATCAATGAAATTACACGACAAAATGCATGGAATATTGCCAAAATGGTCACTGGATAGGTTTCTGATGGTATTAAGAATGAAATCTTGGTGATTGAGAAGAAGAGTACTACTATGGACCCTTAAGTTCAGCTACAGTGAAATATTAATATAGCCTCAGAGAGTCCCCTTCACCGCGACCTGCAAGTCATTGGACAAATTCCCAGGTCGTTAGATAAATTCGTGAACATAAGAAATGGTGTAAATATCCATTTCGAACCTAGGGCTAGACACTACATTTTTTGATGCGATGGCATGCTAGATTCAACTTGCATCCTCACCATTGCCAAAGCAACCAACTGTTGTTCTGCCTCCACCAACAATCCTTCTTTCGGCGCTCGCCATATTCACCACACAACGCTGAGAGGTGGAGTTTATAGCCAAACCAACTGTTGTCCTGCCTCCACCGACAATCCTCCTTTCGCCGCTCGCCATATTCACCACACAATGCTGAGAGGTAGAGTTTATAGCCAATGGACGTGGTGGAGATATTTATGGCTCCCAATAGCTCCAAAGATGCCCTTCCCGCCCCTCAAAACCGGCACCCCAAAATTCGCATCTCCAATCCCGTAAGCAAATTATTGGGGTGCCATTGGGGTTGGCACCCCCAATAAGAACACATCGGGGATAATTATAATTTTGGTCTAGCCATGGTCAAGAACATTAATCTTAGACATAACTTATGTCATGAAAAGCAAAAATACATACAAATTGAATATAATAAAACACCATCAATATCGTATTAATATTTCACAAAATAATGGATTAAACAATACAAATAACCTCTTACAATGTATTTTTTTATGGCATCAATAGAATTTAAGACAATGTGAGAGTGAGGGAGAGTCATTTTTATAAAGTAGGAAAGGTTTCATCAAGTAGTTGTATTAATACAAGTAATTATATAAATGCTATTAATTGCAAGTGGTTGACTAAAGTTTATTTTGGTGTACAATTTAAATTTTGGTGCAGTTTGTTCTGTATAAATATGATTATTCTATAAATAAAAAAATAAGAAATTGTTGAATAATTATTTATTCACCAAGTTTAAGGTGAAATTAAATGTAATTTTGGGAGTCTGTATATATTTTGATGAAGTACTTATATACATTGAAAGTAAAAGACTATTATGGAAAATAGATTCATCACAAAGATCTCATTTAAAAAGCAATACAACATAAAATAACTACCAAAAAATAGTGAGGTGCACATCAAGGATCTCATCCAAAAAAAGGCAGACAACATCCCACTCTAATACTTAAGTGGGTGAGGTGTAAGAAAAATCTAAGAAAAAATGATGGCATGAAAAAATGTGATACACCACAAGGATCTCATTATTGGTGTTAAGAAATCCATCACAAGGATCAAAGGAACACAAAAGAATTGGACATAGGTTATGGACATTAGAATGTGTTCACCACAAGGAGCAATCTATTTGTCAAAGAATCTGGCACAAGAAAAAAAAATGCTCCAAGAAGGAGCATTGTTAGAGGCAATATGAATAGAGTGTAGAAGATGCAACATAATAGTTAAATAACCATGCTAGTAAAGTCCACGCAAAGAGTGTTGATGATGCTACCATAACCAGTCATCAATACATTCCAAATGAACACAGATAATGGGAGAATATGTTGCATGTGATTCAATGCCATGTGCATAAATAATGCATGTAAGGAAAGATTTAGATCAAAATGAAGACTCTCATGCCTAATTGATTCTGATGTTGTGTTAGGACTCTCATGCCTAGTAGAATAAAGCTCAAGTATCTCATGTTTGAGTGAAGGGCAAGGCCTCATAAGCCTTACACAAAAAATCTCAGATCTTTCATGATTGAGTAAAGGGTCGGGTTACTCATGCTTGACAGAATATGAAGATGACTTAGGTCTCTCATTTCTAAGTACATATTCTAAACAAAGCTATGACGAAGATCTCAAATGCCTAGTTGTAGTAGAGCTATGTAACTTGATGTCTTTTGGAAGTGTACAATGAAATTTATTTGATACAGAGCTACTAAAAAATGATCCCAAGCAATGTAAACACATGTTAGATCGCCAATGCCATGGTGATAAGTTTAATGAATAGGTTGGACGGGTGACATAATGCCATGCTTGTGATTTCTAATACCTCCACAAAAATAATCCATGGTGTGGTAAATACAAGAACAAAAAATTGTAGTGTGCTTATAAAAGGAGGAAAACACATCAACATTATGATCAACATAAGTGTGAGTTATGACAAAGGAAACTATAAGTGTAGTGGAATCACAATACAACCCATGGTCTAGTAGATCACAATCTAAGAGATCATTTAAGGGAGGCATGCCAAAATCAAAAGTAAGTACAGTTGAATGTGGACCAAGAAAAATATCTATGGGTTTCACATGATCAAAGTATTGCTACAAGAATGCAACATTGACTTGTAAAGTGCAAATGAGTGAATTGTGTTCAATAAGTTTTATGGCGGGGGGGGTGGGGGGGGGGGGAGCACATTCTATGATTTGAGGGCCATGTTTTCTTCTACAAATTGAACAATATCTTCCTAAATAGGAGAAACCTTAGAGAAAAGTACATATCACTCTCGGCTTACAATTTATTATTTACTTGAATTAGTGAGTTTACATCAAGGTAAAAAGCCATTGTAATTAAAACAATAATGAAAATGCACTAAGAAAAGGGTCTTAAAGCAGTCATTAGACAAGAATGCAAGGTGCTAAGAAAGGGGCCTTGAAGGAGAAATGACATAAACCACAAGTGTGTTAAAGAATATAAATGCCCAAATTTAAGAATAGGGTGTAAACCATAAGTGTGCAAAAATAAGAACAAAACACAATCCTCAAGAGTGTTGTGTGCAAATGTTTACCCCTAAAAGATATTTTTTTATCACTTTATAGTGAGTGCAATGACAAAATTATACTCTCTAATTTTTATAATAATGTAGTTTATAAAAAAAAGCACCCTATTACAAGTTGAGTTGAAAATGAGAAACATAAAAAAAATCATTTTTGTACAATTTGACTCAATTTTAGTTACAATTTTGAATTATATGTGAAAAAATTGAACTTTAGGAAAAATGCACTTCAAAAGGTGTGTAGAGTGCGGAGAAAATATAGTTTGAGTTTGATGATGTTTGACAGTGAAAAATCCCTATTGAAATATAAAAATAAATTTAGAGTTTCAAGAAAAGTAGCAAGAAAATGAGTATATTGTGGAGAAGAGGATGAAATTGGGTTTATACTATAATAAGAATCACCTCTTAACTCGTGGTGCTTAATATATGAGCAAAATGACATAGGGGTGTTTGAAAAAATGCTTAGTGGAGGGAGTCTAGAAAATTTGAGCATGCAAGTATGAATTCCATAATAGCCAAGTCAGCATACTGATATGACATAAGGCACCACATTGGAAAAAAAAAGTTTTTCTAAAGGGATTTTAACCTTGTATTAGACTAGACCCTACCCATCCATCTTCAAAGTCTGCAGAGGTTTGAACCCTTGACCTCCCCTAATTGTAATTCTTCATCAAAATTATGCTTGACAACATGCCCTTTGACAAAATAAAATTTACATTAAAAAACATACATTTAATTTTTTTTGAAAGGCCAACCATGGCAACTTGGGGTTGGTGGCTAGATGATAGCTACAAAAATTGACCAAAAATCACATTTCAAATGCTTCAATTATGATCATACAATACCAATTGCCATTTTTTAAAATTAAAATTAGATAATCATAATGTTTTGTTGTAGTGTCGGGAAATAAGTTGTCACAAAGGAGGCTATGTAAGGTGTCACGCTAAGCAGGCTATGTGTTGGGGTGTTGAAATGTAAGGGGTAGAGGAGGGGCGATTGGGTAGAATCCAGAGGTGGAAGGGAGGTGGAGGAGGGGGAAGAGGAGGTATGGAGGTTTTAGGGAGCTATATATAGTGAAGGATAGTAGATAAGTAGTAGAGATGGTAGTGGAAGTTGATGATAAGGGTGTTGGAGACAGTGTGCAATGGAGGGTAGTATTAGGATGGAGGGGAGAATGGGTAAAGTGGAGGCTAGGGTTATACTCCACGAGGATGGTAGGGTGTAAGGGATGATTGAGGCCATGGGGAGGTGGTGGTAGTGGGAGGGGTGGCCATAGTAGGGTGAAGGGAGATTGTAAGGTGGTAGCGAAACACTGAGGTGGAGTAAAATTTGAGCATGGAGCTAGGGTATGATTGCGATAGTGGGGAGATGTGGTGTCAAAGAGTCATCAATGGGGATAGATGGAGGTGGGCAGATTTACTACCCACAATAATTTTATTTATTTGTTATTTAAAAATAAAAAATAAAACATAACCCCACCTTAAATTATATTTATTAGAGTTTTTCAAAATTTGAATTAAAAAATAAAAATAAAACAACCCCCTTAAACCTTTTTTTTTTTTAAATTTAATAAAATCCAATTACCCCTAGAAAGTTAAGAAACCCCTTAAGTTTTAAAAAATTCAAATCTAATTACCCATATATAGTTAGAGTTGACCAACTAATTCGTGCAAATTATAATCACAACATGGTCTTTTTATACAAAATAAGAGCCTACTCCCTAAATCTTTTGCTCCATATAGTCAAATTTGGTTTAAAATGGATGGATTCTTTAGAAATTGATCAACAACATGTAGGCTTATGAGGCAAATTTGGAGCTATAGGTGTCCATTAAAATAAATAAATAAAAGGCTAAATTTAATTTCTCAACTACTATGTGCACATTAATGAGGTTTGATATGCTCCAAACTACAAAAAAGTATAAAGTAAATTATAAATCACCGAATCACCACAAGGAAGCCAATAGGGGAATAAATTTCAACTCATTGTAAGTTTATAGTCAATTTAAACATTTTGGACCCTTCTGGATGCAATGACAAATTAATACTTTCTCCAAAATACAACTAAAGTACACTTTCCCTATAAAATATTAAAACAATGAAGCTAGCATAGGAATTCCATTCGAATACAATATTATAATTATAGACTATCTAGGATCAAGCACATTAGTCTTAGATAACTCACATCATGAAATTAAAATAGACAACTTGATATTAGATAAAATAGTGTATCATTGATATTAAATTAACACTGCATAAACATATGGACTAAACAATATAAATAACCTCTCACAATCTATTCTACATACCACACCAATGCAATCCAAGGTAATGTGAGAATGAAGGAGAGCCTTGCTTTTAAAGAGAAAGAGATATTTCATTAAGGCAAGTGATTATATAAATATAAGTAGTGGAAATTGGTTGCCTAAAGTCCACTTTGGTGTGCAACTCAGACTTTAGTGCAAGTCTCCATGTGAGTGTGCAACTTGAAATTTCATGCAAGTTGTCATGTCTAGATAAGATTATATTCTAAATAAGAAAATAATACATCTTAGGATAATTACTTACTAAGTAAGCTTAAGGTGTCATTGAAAATTTACACAAATAATAATAAATGAAAATAAATGATCTAAGAAGAATATTTTATTTCATATGAATTGACATTCCTTAAAATTAGACACTCTAAGGTAATTTTAGAAAATGAGACCAAACAAACCCTAAAAACTTGTGGCAAAAGAGAGAGTACCTTGTGGTTATCAAGAAGACTTCTAGAGGAGTAGGGTCACTCTTATAAGCATGGGGCTAGCTTTGACAAATGGAAAATATGTAAAAAATAACTTTGATGATCATCTTCATTAGGTTTAGGGGTTTTAAACCTTGCCTACTTTCTTGAAATTATGCACAAATCTCTACGAATTTTTTATCCTTATTCAAATACCCTAATAGAGAACCACATCTATAAAACTTGAAACAAAATAAGGGATTTATATTTAAGATTTGTATTATCTTTAGCTTGATTCCCTCAAAAAAATGCTTTTAAATTTTCAAAAAGACATACCTTGAGTATAATGCATGTTTAGTCACATTGTCTAGTGATGCAGTGTATACTCTATAATAATTTTCATGTTATAATAAGTTCTTGATGGAATGATAAATGTTTTAGATATGATCTAAAGTCTTGAACTAATTACTTTAGCACATTCATAATATATCTTTTGTGTGTGTGCCATTGATTGCCTTGATTTATTGATGTCATAAATGCACTAATAAACCTGTGTATTTATAAACCTATTGAATTTAATTTAGGACCATATTGGTATGAAAATTGATACCCAATGGATAAAAAACAAAAAAAATAGAGAACACATGACATAAGTTCACCTAAAACTAACCCAAACCATAAAACTTCCTAGAACTGTACTGTGTAGGGTAAGTGTACCAAGATGGGGGGAACCAAAAAGATGATAAGTCACATGATAAACAAGAAAAACAAAAAACACATGAATAAATAGTTATTGTGTATGAGTTTAGGCTTGGTAGTCACCAAGCATAAGCACATATACACATCATATGCATTATAACATGTATATGTTCTTGATAGTTTAGGTAATATATGATGTGCAAGTTTAAGCACACAAATTATTTACTAAAGTAAACATCTAATAATAAGTTATTTTTATAATTTAAATTTCGTATAGTAAATATAAAAAATTAGGGCCATTCTACATCTTTTGGATTTGGTCTAAGAGCTATAGACATTACAGTTTAGGAGATATATTTTTAAAATCCAATATGGTTAGTACTTGGTTATTTTTAGGTTTTTGGTATTAAACCTAAGGTTTTTAGGGTGTAACGTTTACACTAGGTGTATGTTTTTGGTGAACCGATGATCATTTTTAAGTTTTGGGGTCTTTTGAATTAATTTATAATGTCTACAATAGGACTTATAGATATTTGATGAGGTTGATTATACATAAATTCATATACATAATGATTGAATGCATTTTAGTTACAAAGTTGTTGTTTGAAGGAGTTGATTAGACCCAATTGCATACTTGATTGACACACTTACTTGATTCATTAAATTTGACCTTCTGAAAAAGGGTTTCAAAAAATAATTGTAGATGTTTCACAAAATGGGGGGTGTGGGGCATGTCTGAATATCAACTATGTTTCACTAAAAAATAGGAACACCTCTTAAAATTTCAACTATTTGACCCACGTAAATTTCACTACTTTCAAAAAAAAAAATCTACTTTAGAAACTAGACTCAAAATGGTACAATTTATATTCTTATAACATCTTCAAATTTATGATGTATGCACCTAAAATGACTTGTGAAGTTAAATTTTATCTTTTTCAGAAAAAATTGTCAACTTAAGACCCCATTTTGGCCCCAAAATTTCATGCACTTGCCTAGTTACAACCAATAATGACCAATTATGGTTGAATGGGTGTTGTTATCTTGAAAC